>JARHVA010000501.1:4325000-4742500 GCA_037957365.1 Torreya grandis | reverse complement strand
ATAAGGGTTGATTATTCAATTTATATAACAACTCTTCTATTGAAGCATTAATTACCACATAATTACTAGTGAATATGCAATGGTAACCTGTGTACCCTAGGATTGTTCTTATCTCTTTTTGTGTTTTGGGAGGTTATAGATTTACAATGATTATTATTTTTAAAGGGTATACCTCCTTACAACTAATATATCCTAAAAATGATTAGATGGATTAAAAAAAAAACTTTTATTTATGTTTAATGGTATGTTGTGTTGTCTACACCATTGAAACATTTACCTTAATACTTGGACATGGTATTTCAAAATCCCATATACTATCTAATCATCTATATATACCTCTAAAAATTCATGAATAAATTACCTAAGTGCATTTACCATTATATAAATGAATATATATGGTGTATTATTTAACCAAAATGACATTAATACATACATGAATGATTTTCATTTAGTTGCAAATGTGGTATTTGGTCAATGTTCTAGGGATATCTAGATCTAATGGTAACTATAGAACCCATCTGTAAATGAATATATTTCCCTACCTGCAACACTTTCTAATATCTTTTTAGTAAATGGTGTTGATAGTTGGTTATTTAAACATGCCTTGTTAGATCCTTATAATTAACACATACATATTCCCATGTTTTATTATGTTGAATGGCCCTCGGTCTTATCCACTATGTGTCCTCAATTATGGTGATAATACCACCAATTTATATTTTATCTAATTCAATATTTAATTTGGATTTGATGTTTATTTTAGGCCTATATGGTATCTTCCATAAGGATTTTACCTCATATTTTAGTTGTATCCTCATTGTGCTAGCTTACTATTTTATCCCTTTTAGTTCAATAAATGTCTATAGAAATAAGTCCTTATATTCTCATAAGAGCTTGATGGTTTTATCAACCTCTTCTTTAGAAAAATAACTATATTGGGGGTTTCCATCATATATATTTACTTCTCTTATATCTAGATGTTTATATAAATGCTACATTTTATCTTCCATAGTGTTGATCAATTTCCTCTCCCCTTGTTTTATTTCAATTTTTATATTTTCAAGATTATCCTTGTCATCTTCTACTTTTATTTTTTATTTTTCTACAATGTATTTTATTTTAAACTTCTCCTTTATTGTCATGTTTTTCCACATCTTTATTTTTTTTTTGGTTTTTTTTCCAATAGGTTCCCAATCATCTATGTGTCTCATTACCATTTATTCTATTTTAGATTTACTAAATTTTTGTTTGGTAGTACAATACATTATAAATAAAAATGTCTTGATTTTTCTTAATGCCTAACATATGTGTGTATCTAGGTCCCAAAAGTTTAAAGTCCAATAAAAATAAATTTTGATATCTTCCCATTTAGAGGTTCTTATGTGAATTTATTGATTCATATACTAAACTTGTGGATATGCATCAAGGTTCTAATAAAGGAATTGTACCCCAAAGTGTTTTTTAGTTTCTCCTTTTATGGTCCATATATTTTCATAATTTTTAATATGTGTTCTAAGGTAAGTTATTTTAACATATCGTTGTACTTCCTTAAACCATCCTTATATTTTAATGAAACTTATTTTTATCAGAATACTATGTTTTTCCAATTTATAACTATGAATTGTGTGTGTTACACCTGTTGGGGATCAACCAACAATGTTGATTACACTTATGAAAGCAATTAAACATGGAATTAACTAGAATGATAAGTAACTAGAATGATAAATAGAAAAGAACAAGAGCTACAAGAAACCACCTTGAAAACTTGTATTAAACTCTTTACAAAAGGAATACAATTGAAGAAACTTCTTTTCTTCCACACCTCTCTCAGATGTACAGATCTCTCTCTAGATCTCTTTCCCTCAAGAGCTCTCTCTCTCAATTAGAATCAACTCCAACAACCTGGAATGATTCACATATACAATTTTGTACTGTTCAACATTACTCATACAATAAGCTAAGAAGATCTATCCTATTATATAATACTTAGGAAACATGAGCATGAATTTACAACCAATAGTTATGCCTCTTAAACAAGGGCTCTAAAATAGTCTTACTAATAATAGAGATGCAGACTTAAGACTATCACTTAATCCCATCATGCAAACACTCAGTTTTGTCCACAAAAATAGCTTTCTAGACGCACAGGTAACCGACGTCGGTTCTTGCCTATTTGCCTGTGACCGACGTCGGCCGATCTCTACCGACGCCAGCATCTCTTGAACTGCTCCTGACCGATGTCGATCACTCCTGACTGACGCCAGTGACTGTGTAAACCTGTAACTTGCAAAAAATGCTCATAGGTGAAGCTTTTAGCTCCACACCTTAACGATCTCCCACTTGGAGATAAACAATTGCACCAATACCTGTACAGCAACATCTTCTAGATCCTCCATCTTCAACTCAATCATGAAGACCAATAGAAGTTGAATTAAGATTCAACTTCTCCTTTGTAACCGACTTGGTTAACATATCAGCAGGGTTCTTATCTGTATGGATCTTCTCCAGCTTCAACTCACCATCCTCCAATACCTATCTTATGAAGTGGTACCTAAGCTGTATATGCTTTGTTCTTGAATGAAAGGCTAAATTCTTAGCCAAATGAATTGCACTCTGACTATCACTGTATAATCTGTAACTCTCTTGATCCTTTCCAAGCTCTTCCATGAACCATGTCATCCATATCATCTCTTTGCTAGCCTCTGTGACTGCAATATACTCTACTTCTGTAGTTGACAAGGCAAAAACCTTCTGCAACTTTGATATCCAGCTAACCGACATTCCACCAATAGTGAAAACATACCCTGCAGTGCTTCTTCTGGGATCCAAATCACCTGCCATATCTGAATCTACATAACCATGTAGAGAAGTATCTAAACCTCCATAGCACAAATGCCTACTATTGGTTCCTCTCAGATATCTAAGGATCCACTGAACTGCTTTCCAGTGCTCCTTTCCTGGATTGGCCATATACTTACTTACAACTCCCACTGCTTGGGCAATATCTGGTCTAGTACAAACCATTGCATACATTAAACTCCCTACTGCAGAAGAATATGGAACTCTACTCATGTACTCTACCTCATCATGTGAATTAGGACATTGTTCTTTACTCAATTAAAAATGTCCAGCCAAAGGTGTGCTTACCGGTTTTGCATCCTACATATTGAACTGTTTCAACACCTTATTCACATAATCCTCTTGAGATAAAATCAACTTGTGATTTTTCCTGTCTCTCTTAATACTCATGCCAAGGATTTTCTTTGCTACTCCCAAATCCTTCATGGCAAATGTGTGAGCTAATTTCACCTTTAGCTCAGAGATATCCTGCATGTGTGATCCTGCAACCAGCATATCATCTACATACAACAACAGAATAATATATCTACCATTATTCAATCTCTTAAAATACACACAATGGTCAGATTGACACCTACTATAGCCATGCTCAGTCATAAACCTATCAAATCTCAAATACCACTATCTAAGAGCTTGCTTGAGGCCATACAAGCTTTTCTTCAATCTACACACTAACTTCTCCTTACCTTTGACCTCAAATCCTTCCGACTATTCCATATATATTTCTTCATCCAAATCTCCATGAAGAAACACTGTCTTAACATCAAGCTGCTCAAGATGCAAATCCGCAATAGCAACTAAAGACAATACAGTCCGTATAGAAGTCATTTTAACAATAGGAGAAAAAATCTCACCAAAATCAATACCTAGTTTTTGTGTAAATCCTTTCACTACCAATCTAGCCTTATATCTCAACTTTTCGTTCTCACCTTCCTTCAATCTATAGGTCCATCTATTCTTCAGTGTCCTCTTTCCTATTGACAACTCAACCAAATCCCATGTTTGTTTCTCTTTCAAGGAATCCATTTCCTCAACCATGCCATGCTCCCACTGATTCTTGGATTCCACCTATATTGCTTCTTCAAAACTCTCTGGTTCTCCACCATAAGTTAGCAATAAATAGAATAATGAAGGAGAATATCAAATTGGAGGTTTACTTACCCTTTCTGACCTCCTGATGGGCATCTGAGACTCATTCACAACACACTGTCTGCCCAAATTCTCTGACAGTGACCGACCTTGGTCACTTCCAGGCCTGTAACTGGCCGATGTTGATTATGCCTGATCAATGTTGGTTCCTTCCTGGTCGACATCGATCATTATATGATCGACATCAGTTTCTATTCTGCCGACGTTGGTTCCTACTTGGCCGACGTTGGTCTCTATGTTTTCCTGTCTGTGATTAATCTTTCTCGCGAGCTCATTTTAGACCGTCACCTCGTCCAATTTTCTATTGCTCTGCCCAGATTGATCCAACTTCTTCAGCTGATCACTATACATCACTTTTTCATTGAAAACAACATCATGACTCCTAATTATCTTGTTAGTTCCTATATTCCAAAACCTGAATCTGAAATCATCAGAGCCATAGCCAATAAATGTGCACCTCATAGACTTAGCATCTAGCTTCTTTCTATTTTCCTTATCAATGTGCATAAAGGCTTCACAACCAAAAACTTTGAGAAATGAGAGATCTACCTTTTTACCTATCCATGCCTCTTTTGGAATTCCACCATCCAGAGCTATAGAGGGTCCTTTGTTAATCAGGTACACTGCAGTATCAACAGCTTTTGCCCAAAACTCTAAGGGCAAACTAGCATGCAATCTCATACACCTTGTACGCTCCATTATTATTCTGTTCATCCTTTCAACAACTCCATTTTTCTGAGGTGTCCTTAGAACCATCCTTTGCCTATGGATTCCATGCATATAACAATACCAGTTGAACTTGTAGCTACAGAACTCACCACCATTGGCAGATCTCAGGCACTTCAATCTCCTGCCTGTTTCATTCTCAACCATAGCTTTCCAAATCTTAAAAGTCTCAAATACATCAGATTTCTTCTTAATACAATAGACCCATACCTTTCTTGTCGCATCATCTATGAATGAAACATAGTACTGTGATCCTCCAATAGAAGCAACCTGAGCCAGTCCCCACACATCTGTGTGAACAAGCTGCAACTTATGCTTCTTCTTTGTTGACCCAGTCTTGAGAAAACTCACTCTCTTCTATTTCCCAAAAACACAGTGCTCACAAAAATCTAGATCTATGCTTTTCAAATCTAAAAGCTTACCTTTTGACTTAAGAATTGACATTCCCTTCTCACTCATGTGGCCGAGCCTTGAGTGCCACAATTTTGCATCCATATCTGAAGTAGATAATATAGAAGGAGAATTATTAGTAACACAATTACATAAATAGAGAGTACCTACTCTCTTACCTCTGGCCATTACAAGTGCACCCTTGGTCACCTTCCAAGATTCAGCTGTGAGAGTTACTGTACAACCCTCATCCCCTAACTTTCCTGCAGAAATCAAATTCCTCTTCAAGCTAGGAACATGCATAACATCTCTCAACACCCATGTGTTGCTATTCTGCATTTTTAGCTACACTTTTCCTTTGCCAATAGTTTTACAAGGCTCATCATCCCCTAAATACACTATTCCAAAATCTCCATGGACATAGTCACTATAATATTCTCTATTAGGGGTTGCATGAAAAGATGCACCAGAATCTAAAACCCAAGATTCTATATTATTATGCAAAGAGAATACTAAAGCATCTTGTGCAATACCTGAAACCTTTACTTCTTCTTTTCCTTCGTGTTGATTGTCCTCCTTAGGCTTTGACCAACAATCTCTGCTTATGTGCCCAATCTTTCCACAATTCTAGCATTGTGGCTTCCTGCCATTTCTAGATTTGGATCTACCTCTCACCTTTGACTTAGATCTTGATCTCCCTTTCTTGCTCTTCTCTTTTTGCCTTCCCCTTCTCTCAAAACTTAAAGCATTCCCTGATGTTTCCTCTGTGCTTTTCCTATGAATTTCCTCATTCAAGATTACACTAACAACATCTTCTACTTTTAAAATATTTGAAGCAAATGCAGTATTACTAACTACCATTACTAAGCTATGCCAGCTTTCAGGCAAAGAACATAATATTAAAATAGCTTTAATTTCATCATCAAACACTATTTTGACTGAACTTAATTGATTTACAATTCCATGGAAATCATTCAGATGATTAGATACAGATCCACCTTCCTGCATACGCAAATTAAATAACTGCTTCATAAGATATACCTTATTTGAAGCTGAGGGTTTTTCATACAAATTTGCTAAAGTAGTCATTAACTCTACCATAGACTTTGCCTATGATAAATTAGATATCACAGTAGATGCCAGACTTAGTCTTATAGACCCCAGAGCCTTTCTATCAAGAACTTCCCATTCTTCATCATCCATGTCTATGGGCTTCTTTACAATCCCACCTAATGGTAAGTATAGATCTTTTTGATACAGATAATCCTCTATCTGCATTCTCCAATGTTGATAATTTTTGCCATTGAACTTCTCCATTCTCAGTTTACTTTCTTCTACCATTGCTTCTCCCACTCAAACAGAAATCCCTACAGAAACCCCTATGAGTACCCTGTAATCAATACACACTACACAGATTTGAACCGCCTGTTAGTGAACCTGAGCTCTGATACCACTTGTTGGGGATCAACCAACAATGTTGATTACACTTATGAAAGCAATTAAACACGGAATTAACCAGAATGATAAGTAACTAGAATGAAAAATAGCAAAGAACAAGAGATACAAGAAACCACCTTGAAAACTTGTATTAAACTCTTTACAAAAGGAATACAATTAAAGAAACTTCTTTTCTTCCACACCTCTCTCAGATGTACAGATCTCTCTCTAGATCGCTTTCCCTCAAGAACTCTCTCTCTCAATTACAATCAACTCTAACAACTTGGAATGGTTCACATATACAATTCTGTATTGTTCAACATTACTCATACAATAAGCTAAGAAGATCTATCCTATTATATAATAATTAGGAAACATGAGCATGCATTTACAACCAATAGTTATGCCTCTTAAACAAGGGCTCTAAAATAGTCTTACTAATAATAGAGATGCGGAGTTAAGAATATCACTTAATCCCATCATGCAAACACTCAGTTCTGTCCACAGAAATAGCTTTTTGGATGCACAGGTAACTGACGTCGGTTCCTGCCTATTTGCCTGTGACCGACGTCAGCCGATCTTTGCCAATGCTGACATCTCCTGAACTACTCTTGACCGACGTCGGTCACTCCTGACCGATGCCGGTGACTGTGTAAACCTGTAACTTGCAAAAAATGCTCATAGGTGAAGCTTTTAGCTCCACACCTTAACAACACCAACTTATAGCAGTGATAGTCATGATATCAAAAATATCCATCATGCTTATGTGTTATTTTGGAAACACTCTTGTCATTTGTTGGAGGTAATCATCTTTATCTCTAATCCTACTAAATTTATGTAATTTTACGTGAGAATATTGGTCAATATATTATACATTTATTATCTATAGTATCGTATCATTTAATAGGGTAAAATTGTTTCCATGGGAGTGTAACTTACACATTTAGCATACTTTCCCAACACATGTATCTAGTTATCCATATAACTAGGCCTTAATGTCATCATCAAAAATTATTTTTACTTCCTCAATTTTGATTATTAGTTCTCCTTCCTCATTTGGTTCATGGTCACCATTAAGTTTTATTATTTTATTAAGTGCATACACTACATATATATTATCAAAATCAATTTCACTTTCATCTCAACATAACTCATTTTACCATGCGATTTCTATACCAATGCTTAGACAAAAATGTACCACTAACCCGTTACCTTCAAAGGTAATTTCATCTCATTCTAAATCAAATATGTTACAATCTATAAACTATTCTAAATTTAGTAATGATAGGTAACCTATATCATACATATCAAAAACCTCAAAATCCACATTCCTTTTAATACCCATAAAATTAACCTAGATATTTCTTAGTGTCCCTATTGGTGATCATGGTGTTACATTATGTTGACATGAATTTTGGCACACACCAACATGTAGGCTGAGTGATAAATTACCCAACCTCTCCTGAAAGGAGGTTCTCAGAGGAACCTCCCCAAGGTATTTGTTATAGAGTCTTAGTGTATTTATCTCACTTAGTTAGTTATAATAGTTTAATCTAAGTCAAAGGGACTTTGTTGGTTAACACTTATGAAAATAAGCTTAGACTAACAAGACTAGTCCATTCAGATTCTAAAGAAAACCCTTAGCTAAATACTACTTTCCATTCTTTAACTAAATTTAACAATGTATCAATAATGAAAAATAAAATAAGATCATATAATATAGATATTACCTTAGCAACTGATTAAAAATCAAGCTATTTCTAATAATAATGTAAGCATATTTATAAAAGAAAAATCAAGAGAGAGAATAGGGAGAAAATAAAAGATGAGCCTTCTCTATAAAAAAATAGATCTATTTATATTAAGTGGACTAATCATTTGATAAACTAGTCTTTATTTGGTCATCAGAGCACAACCAACATACAAAGATGGTGCAAGGGTCTAGGATAGTGTTAACTATGTTATGGAGGGAAACAAGGTCACCACATACATGTCAGATTGAGAATATCAATTTTTAAAGATTTCAAATTAAAGTTATTTCATGAATCATAAATGGGATTAATTACACACTCTAGATGAATACAAAACTAAACCTCAACAGTCTCAACTCATGTAAAGAATAAAGCTACCTAGAAGAAAAAAACTATAAGGGAAGAGTCAAAGCTCTTTGATCTCCTACCTAACTACTCTAATCTATCAATTGATCAATCAACCAACCATTATTCAAGTTAAAAACTAGTATTTTATTGATAATACAAGCCCATTAGGTCATTAATCCATCAAAAGACTAGTGGTTGAAATAATTCCATGGGACTGAGCCATTTGAAATTTGAAGATCTTGCTCAATATTGAGATAATCGATAACTAGACCATGCTTTGCCAATATTGAATTTAATTATGGGTAGTTGAATGTCAATAAAATATCCTTGGGACAAAATTTAGGCCATAATATATGCAATGTACCCATTCCTAATTAGGACATTATTATGTCTTTTTTGTCCTTAGTCAACTAACTCTAATATGCATGCCAAGTCTAAATTTATTGCCACTACTCAAATAGTGTCAAATTTTTCATTTCATGATAAAATTTCCATTAAGAGGCTCAACTATAGTTTGGTGTGTTAGGTGAGATTGGTCATATAATTGGTTTTAGGATATGATGTTTTGATGGGCCAAGATGATTATCAGTTTTAGGTTTTTGAGCTACTTGGTATGACCCTACTAACTAGCCTAGTAACCAAGATTCATCATGATGTCATATTGCCACTTGACAATCTCTAACTAGTCAAGGGACTTGTGGTAAAATCTTTTCATCAAGGGAATGCTATGTGGAAGCTTTTCAATTACTCATTTCTCAATTGAGAGCCCATATTTTATTGATCATATTTTTATCTAGGATACCTTGAGATATTGACACATGGATACACCATAGACATCCAAAATTCTATTGCATCTTGATTGTGCATTTACCACCATAGGTGCCTAGGGAAATAAGATTATGCCATGTGTCATCATCCTAAGCACCCAAAGGGATCTTGGGTTGTTTCTATGTTCAATGCATCTCAAATCCTTTAGATCCTCAATATTTTCAAATACGAATTCATATTGGTTACTTACTCAATATCCAATTCATCTAACTACTCTAATCAACCCAAGGGCATAAATAAGTGGGATATTACCACATGGCATCATCCCATTCACCTAGAGAGTCTACCATATGCTTACCATGTACTAACTATCTTGGGGGCCTATGAAGATAAGATTGTGTCATGTGTCATCATCCTAGGTGTCTAGAGGATCCTTGGGTGGGATATTTATTCTAGGTGCTCCCAAAGATTAGATTAGTGAGGTCCAATAGGTGACAGATCCTCCTTCATTCTAGGCTTGCAAGAAATAAATAGAAATTAGATCTTTGAAAAGATAAATTTGCTATTATAATTAAAATATAAAACCTACCTAAAAATGATTAAGCTAAAAACCAAATAAAAACAAAGGGGAAGTCAAAATGTAGTGAGATTAATGGATAAAACATCCTACCAATCTTAAAGCTAAAGTTGACCCACCATTTGTAAAATGACCAAGTTTTATAATGAAACCCTAAAAAAATTTAGCCAAATCAAATTGAAAGGAACAAAAGAGACCAAATAAAGATGAATTCAATAGATAAAATAGTCCCATTTGGTCAAAACTTGAATCCAATTTAGTGTAACATTATGCAAAGCAATTGAGTTTGTAAAATTAAAGTAATATAGACACTCAATTAATCAACCTATAAGGATAGAATATTAGACCAAAATAATCAAGGAAAAGATGTGAGAACTCTGAAATAGTCAGATAATCTATATAAATATGAGGTGAAATGGTCTAGAAATGGAAATTTTATTGTTGTTCAAAACATGACTTGAAATAGACCAAGACTTATCATACTTAGGCAAATTTAAAAAGTTGTATCAATGAGGTCCAAATTGTAAAATATTTTAGACTAAATGCATAAAATAAATATTTTAAGTTGAAAATTAGCTCAATGAGTGAATCAAATATAATGTATGACTATAATTTATCGAGGACCTTTTCTAATCAAATTAACAAATAAAAAAGGCCTAAGGCCCAAACTTGATTAAACTAGAACACCATACTCCAGATCAAAAATAGATTTCATGATTTCAATGATGAAATTAGGGCATGTTGTGCAAGAAATAACACATTGGCCAAGCCCATGTCATATGTTTTAAAATGTGACTACAACTTACAAAATGTTTCCCAAGTGTTTTGGGGTAGTATGTTTGTGTCTTCCCCTAAATATGATAATGTATATTTAACTTCATGGTCATAAATCATAACATCTATCCATGTCATCATATTTTTCCATTTTCTATTAGATATAACCACATTATTTTTGGTTTTGGTTTGATTTTTCTTAACTCTTCACCCCTAATTTCCCCATTCCTATTTATTTCAATATTTTAAAAATTATGTTAATTTGTTTACCAAATCTTGGTTCTTCACTAATTTTAACATTTGTTTCAACTATAAATAACATAAGGAACTACCCAAATTATGGTCTAAGGAG
This sequence comes from Torreya grandis, assembly GCA_037957365.1. NCBI lineage: Eukaryota > Viridiplantae > Streptophyta > Pinopsida > Cupressales > Taxaceae > Torreya > Torreya grandis. The sequence goes on along the minus strand of JARHVA010000501.1, from coordinate 4,731,369 downwards.
CAACATCTACGTTTGCATCTACATTCAAAATTTGAACTATTTTTTGGGTAGGAACTAGAATGGAAGGTGATAGCTCAGGGGGGACCCCATGACCCAATCCCCTCCCCTTACTCCTAGAGATTCCACTCTTGACAAGGGCCTCTAAACTGATCACATGACTCTAAATGTTACTCATGGATAAAAGTGTTGGAAAGAGATTATGATGGGTGCTACCCCAATTGGATATTTCCACCTGATAAGTGGAGGTTTCCATCAGTCGAGTGGTCTGATAATTTATAAGTGTGAGGGTGCTAAGGATCTCAAAGTCCCAAATGAGAACATTTATAGGGTAGTATCATCCATGGTGAATATGTTGATGGGAAATTTATATGCGTTTAGACCCAATATAGAGTTGGCAAGAAATTGGGCAGTGACCAAGTGGGCTCTAAAAGGGAGTGTCTCTACCAGTGCTATGGTAGGTGGACTTTTCCTATTCAAATTTACTTCTCAAGAAGATATGTTTTTGATACTAATCGGAGGTCTATGGCTCTATAATAAGCACTTTCTCTCTCTATGTGAATAGAATCTTAGATTTGACCCTAATGTGGACCTCAACTAGTCAGCATCGATTTGAGTCAGACTCCCAGGTCTCCTACTTGAACTCTAGGATGAGATTTTTTCTTGGATTGGGAATTCCTTTGGAAATTAAGTCACTAAGGAAAATATAAGGTTAGTTTTTTCTCAATTGTGTGTTATTGTAGATATATTTAAAACACTTCACACATCTACTATACTAGAATCAAAATATGAGAAGTGGAAGTAGAACATTAGGTATGAAAATTATAGACTTTTTTGATAGAACTACATGAATCCAAGCCAAGTTTTCAACCAACGCAAGGCTCCCAAATTTATCCATCCTCAGCAAGAAGTATAGGTGGATCTAGTTGATACCATGGATGACTACCCATTTAAGGGAGACATCCTCAATCTCATCCCTTCCTCCATATTTATTTAAGAAGGAATTAAAAGGTGGTTAGTAAATGGGAAGGAAAACCATAGGGCCCCTCAAAAGTAGAAGTGGAGATTTCCTTTGGGGAAGTTTAGGGGCTGATTTCTAGTGGGAATGACCAAGGCCTAAGTCAGAAGGTGTATAAGGGAAACCCTAGCAACTAGCTGAAAGACTTTAGTAGTGGACATGAAGAAAGGGAGGAGAGTGAGCTAGTCTAACCTTCTAGACCTCCTTCAACTGAGATGACTCTAGTGAAAATTGTAGTAGATATACATAGCCCAGAAGAAAAAATGGGAGACTTCAAGTTGGAAGTTATGCCTTTACAAAAAAAAATCTCCCTATCCCCAGATGCAGGAACTAGAAATAATGTAGAGGAATTGGAGAATTGGTCTAGTATGAAGAAAAAAGGAAAGAGTAATAGTAGAAAGATAATAGACATGGGGGGAAATAGTAGGGGTAGACCTTCACTCATGCAAGAATGTAGAGATAGATGGAGAAAGAGATTTCTAGGGGTAAACAAACTACCTTGATGGTACCCCCTAGGAAGACTAAAAACTGAAGATAGTTTCTTAGAATATCAGAGGGCTTAATACCCCTCACAAGAAACTGCTTGTTAAGAATTACATTTTAGACAATAAAGTAGATATTATAGTACTTCAAAAAGTTAAGATGTCTAAGGAGAATTTCAAGCTAGTGGTGAGAAATATTTGGTCTAATGCTAACTATGCCATTAGTGAAGCTAAAGGAGCTTCAGGAGATATTGCCATACTATGGAGCCAAAAATTTCAAGAAAGGGTGGTAGCCTATTCTAGGTATTTTATTAAAATTTATTTCCAGTATAGTTATATTCAATGGACTTTAGTCAATGTCTATGTATCAAATACTTACAGTGGGAAAAAAGAAGTCTATGATAACCTCTTGGTAAAGATAAAAATTTCTCGAGGAACTAAATGGATGGTGGTAGGGGAATTTAATACCCCACTCTATCTATTTAAAAAAATGGGGAGTTTGAGAGACCATTCTGATAGCATGGTAGATTTGGCAAAAAAATTTGCCAATACTGGCCTAATAGATGTGGATGTTGAGGGCCAATATTTTACCTGGTCTAATAAAAGATAAGAGAGTAATCTTATTTAGGTAAAACTTGACAGATTCTTAATATCCTCCAATTGGACCATAGCCAATCTTTTTCATCTAGTTTCTCTTCCTAGAGTTGGCTTTGACCACAACCTTTTAATGTTAAACTATAAATAAAGGAATTCTAAAGGCCCCTTCCCATTCATATTTGAAATGATGTGGATCTTCCACCTAGAATTCAGAGGCTACTTGGTTGAATGGTGGAACATTTCTATTCAGGGTCTAGCTATGTATAGACTAGCCCAAAAAATTGACAATGTAAGGAACTAAGTTAAGGGATGGAATAAATACACTTTTGGTAATGTTCTAGTCAGGAAGAGAAACATAAAAGAACAACTTCTAGAAATACAAACTAGGATGGAAATGGGGGACTTATTGGAAGAACTACAGACATTAGAAAACTCCTTCTTAAAATATTGGGTTGTTACCTTGAAAGAGGAGGAGGTTTATTGGAAACAAGAATCTAGGATTCAATGGTTGAAAGAGTGGGATAGGAACATGTCCTTCTTCCATCAGTCCACACTGAGACATATAAATAGAAACTCCATAAGTAATATCTTTAATGAGAATGGGGATGTGGTAGAAGATGACGAGGAAATAAGGAAGATGGCCTCCAATTACTTTGAAAATCTTTTGGTAGCACAATAGGTCAACATCCCATAGGGAGACAATAAGTTCCTTATGGATGCCATCTCCACCATTTTATTTGATGATGATAATAGCCTAATCACTAAACCAATTATGGAGGAAGAAGTTAGAGCTATTATCTTCCCTATGGAAGCTTTCAAATCTCTAGGCCTGGATGGGTTCCCCCAGCCTTCTTCTAAACATCCTAGGATGTTATTTGGAAAGATTTCACAAATGTTACCAAAGATTTCTTTTGGTAAAGTAAACTCTTGAGTCAGTTGAATATTAATTTTATAGCCTTGTTTCCAAAGAAGATGGATGCCCTCTCCATGTCAAACTTTAGACCAATCAACCTTTGTAATATGGTGCACAAAATTTTCACTAAGGTTTTGGTCTTTAGACTTCAACCTTTATTAGAAAAACTCATTTCCCCTAGCAATAAGCCATCACCACCCATGAAATCATTCACTCAGTCTCTAAAAGCAAAAACCCAGGTATGATATTAAAATTAGATATCTCTAATGCATACGATAGAGTTAGTTGGGAATTTTTTATTAGATACCTCAAAAAAATTGGATTTTAAGATCAAGTTATTAAATTGGTGAAAGGAGTATATTTATATAGTCAAATTCTCTATTCTGGTTAATGGTTCTCCCAAAGGTTATTTCCCCTTAGGGAGATGCCTCAGACAAGGAGACCCCCTTTCTCCCTATCTCTTCATTTTACTGGTGGAATTCCTAGGTAGGAATGCTATAAAATTTATCATGTAGGGGTATCTTAGAGGCATAAAACTTGCTTCCACAACCCAGCCTTTAATTATCCAACAATTTGTTGATGACACTATATTGTTTGGAACTACTTCTTTTATGGAAGTAGGAAAATGGAAAATCCTACTTAACACCTATGAAGGGGCCTCTGGATAGAGTATCAACTTTGAGAAAATCCATATATATTTCCTAAAAACTTAGAAGGACCTTCAATAGAAAATAAATAGAGATTTGGGATGCTCCAATGAGAGGTTACCTACCACTTATCTTAGGTTTTCACGTACAATCTCTAAATTCACATCAGATTATTGTAACATGATTATTAAAAGGATATAGAGAAAGTTATTAGGTTGGAAAGGAGACCTACTAAGTCAAGAAGGCAAGTTCCAACTCCTCAAATATTCTCTTCAAGCCATCCCTAACTACTTCCTCAATATATTCAAAATCTTAAGAATTGTGGTTGAGAAGACTAAGTAGGTACAAATGAAATTCCTATGGTCAAGATTAAAATAAAAAAATAAGATTGCATTGGTTGGATGGGAAAAGTTTTATACTCCCAAATATCAAGGAGGTATTGGTTTAAGGAAGTTACATCTCATGGACAAAGCCCTCATGGAAAAAATAGGGTGGAACCTAATTCAAGGAAACAAGGATTGGGGTGACATCATGTCAGCTAAGTATCTCAATAGGGATACTAATAGTAGGATACTAATGGAGTAAGGTCTTCCTAAAGGATCTATAATCTGTAATGGGACTCTTAAAACCCCCAGTATCCTCTGTAAAGGCATTAGATGGAAGATTGGAGACAACAATAATGTTATATTTTGGGAGGACATATGGTTAAAGGATCTACCCCTTAAAGATTTGAATTATGGAAGAATTATGGATAGAGCTAGTAGTTTTTTGGAGATATAGTGGCTAACTACATTAATAGAAATGGGGATAATAGGAGTTGGAAAAACATCATAGATTGTGTCCCTAATCAAGAGGAGATTAAAGAGGTTGCCTTTCAACTGCAAGAGGATTTGGTTAAATTTAGGCTCTCTTTTTTTCCCAAATAAGATTAGATAATCTAGGATAAGAATGACAAGGGATTTTACACTATTAAAAGTGCTTATGAATTGTTGTTAGACAACGGTGAGGAAAAGCTTTGGAGGAAAGTTTGGCATCCAAAACTTTTATCAAAGATCAATTTCTTTTAGTGGATATTAATACATAATAAAATTATGAATCTAGATAGTTTAAAGAAGAGAGGCTTTCAAATTTCAAATAGATGTATTATATGTGGGGAGAATGAGGAAAATACCACTCACCTCATGTTGCACTATAACTTTTCTTGTGATATTTGGAGCCTTAACATGTAGAGACTTAACTTGAGCTAGGTTTTTAATGGAACGTTGGTGGACTTGGTTAGAGATTGGAGACCCCCATTCATATTTCCAATAGTAAAGGAATTATGGATTCAAATTCCTTCTCACATTACATGGAATTTATAGAAATAATGCAACAACAAAATTTTCAAGGAAAAATATAAAACCCCATTAGAGGTGTTTCATATATTCTCTAAACTACTAGCAGAGAATATTAATACCATCAAAGTTAAAGTTGTTGAGAGCCCTGTAGGTCTGGAAGAAAAAAGAATATTAGAACAATGGAAAATAAGCCCAAACATATATAAAATAGATAATTCTAAAGAGACAGTTAGGGCCAACACTAAATGGACATTGCCTCAAGAAGGATGGTTTAAGTTAAACTTTGACGGGGAAGCTAAAGGGAATCTAGAAGTGGCTAGTAGAGGATGCATTATTAGATCAAAATTTAGAATATTTGTGGTGGAATACACTAGGGTAATTATAATTAAAGGAAATAATGAGGTAGAGGCCCTAGCTATGTTTTGGAGAATTAAACTTGTTATTTCCCTAAATATTCAAAAACTTCATGTTGAAGGAGATTGACAATTAATTATCAATGCTACACTTGGATTAGTAGATATAGGTTGGAAACTGGCAGATATAGTAGGAGACATTTAATTGATTCTTAATGTTATGAAAGGGTATAAATTCTCTCATATTTATAGGGAAGGCAATGTAATTGCAGATGTTATGGCAAATTTAGTAAGCAATAGTAATGGCTGGTGGTGTTAGAGAACCCTTTCTAATCTACCAAGTGAAATTCAAATCTTTGTCAACAAAGATGGAAGCACAAATACGGATTAAGTGGTGTGGGATCATCATTATCTACATACTAAATTTGAGTGTAGGTGATTACTTCCCCTTGAAATATGATAAAATACCTATGGATTATGGAATTAGTGAATTCCAAGCCCAGGACTTAACAAATAAAACTACTTTGGAACTTTAAAATAGGTACGAGAATGTGAGTAAAAATTGCATAGAGTTGGTAAGTAAACAAATAAAGATACCCATGTGGATTTTAAAAGGTGGGAGAAATATTTGGCCTAAAAATTGGCCCAATTGGAAGCTGAGGAAGCAAAATCATGCTAATTGGGTGGCTGACTAGACTTCATTGAAATGGAAGAGGTGGGTGATAGATAGGTAGACTAATATGATGATAAATCAAATGGGTAGGAAGATGAACCACCAAATTATGATTAGAGAAGTATATGTTGATAGCCTAAGATGGATTGAGGCTAATTATTTCTTAACTCACCCCATCTCGAGTGATTATTACATGAGGTAGTGGACATGGCTTAGTATCAAGGTTGAGTTCTAGGGTGGGATAGGTTATGCTGATTTCCAATATTATTTCCATATGATGATCTCAGTAGTCTCACAGTCCTTGTTAGGCCTCAAAGGACTTATTAATATTATTTTTTATATTTTAAGGTATTTCATTGCTCTCTCCCTTAAATAGTCTTGTGGGCTTTGTATCTCTCTAGTTTCAAATATGGGTAGAAATATTATCAAGCTCGAGCCAACATCTATGGAGGAATTTTGATAAGACCCTATGGTATGGAATATTATCTAGGAGGGAGAGGTGGTTTCTTTCATCGATAGGATGTTTAGCCATGATGAGAATATATCTAGATAGTTTGTAGAGTCTTAGGAAGATAATTCTAGACAAATTCATTTGGGGGGTATCAGTTTTGAAGTCTTTAAAGAGGTGATTGGACAAGCCACGAGGTTCCCCATCAAAGGGAAAAAATTTAGTTGGTAAAGTGGGGTCCCAGACCTAGAAAACATGGGGATTTTCTTCAAGGAAGGTAAGGCTACTTTGAAGCTCCATGGGTGATTTGAAAGAGATAAGTTTCTAACACCATGGGGGAAAATTTTCCTCATGTTAATGAATTTATTCATTTTAAAAGGCATATTAAAGGTATTTTACCACTATCACTTTGCTTTACTCAACCATTTCAAGAATAGGATGGAAATTAGTTTTATCTTTTTCCTGTTGTCTTTATTGGATAATTCCATTAAGTTCACTAAGGAAATCCAAGCCAAAAATCCTAATTTTCCCCTCATTCCCATCCACCAAGGTCTTATCTTGAGATTACACCACTTTCATTTGGCCTTGTGTCCCTCGAAGAAAATTAGAGTTATCATATTGGAAGAATCACCATATCACCCTTCTCTTTATATTAAATTTAAGGTCAAAAAATCTATTGGGACCCCCAAAGCCTCCCCTAAAACTTTATTGGAGGGGCCTAGAATTGAAGGCTATAACACCCCTATTGGGACCCCCCCTGATTCTATGGTTTATTCCCCTAAGTCACCCTATGGTAAAATTATGACTCCTAGCTAGAGGACTGTGAAAAGGTTTACTAAAAGGGGCTAGAAGGTTGCTAAGGAATTTGGTAATGTTTAATCCAAAAAGGCTAATTATGCTAAGGAGGATATTAGGGGAGCTAGGGAGTCAGGTAAAGATGTGGACATAGGTCCTAACTTGGTTGAGAGTGAGTCTAGGGGTAGTGTGGGTGTTTTTAAGTCCAACCATATTACTATAATCCCATACCTAAACCCTCAAGGCATTGTCATATTTGATGACTAATTATTCTGAAGATACTTTTGAGGCTGGTGAAGCCAGGACCCCTTATGAGTCAAAATAAAAGGTTGAGGGAACTAGCCATTTTATTGAAATAAATGAGCCCTACTCAGATGAGTTTTAGGAGGATATTATTGAGTCCCATGGCCAAAAAAAGAAACATAATTATTCACTGTGTGTCAAAATAGTAGAGGAAGTTACGAAAATCAATGCCAAAATGGATAAAATGCTTAAAAAATGGAAAATAATGGTTGAATTTGTTGTCAAGTCTCTTCATCATGTGGCTATTATGTTTTCTATGGTTAAGTATTTTTACAACAAATTAAGGGATGAGGGTGTGAATAGTCTTGGTGACTATAAGGAAATTGTTGAGTTCTTTGCCAAATATGGGATTACTGATAGTCTATAGTTATTTTACTAGCTCTGTGTGTTTGCCTAGTTTTTTTGTTCTTGTTTTCTATTAGTGTTGTTTATGGGCTATTAGTGTGATATTTATACCTTGTTATAGGATTTTTGTGCATATGGGGAAGCTTTGTAAAGGGCCCAGGGCCCTCTTTTCCTTCTTTTTAATCAAAAACATTTATTTTAAATTTTAATTTTTTCCCTCATTGAAGTAAGTCATATTAAGTTAGTCTTTATCTCATATAATTTTAATACTTTTATCTATTATTCATTCATGTTCATATGTATTGGTATAATCCCTTTAACTATTCATTTCTAACTCACATTCAGAATTTGTATTCTTCTCCTTTCATTTTCCTATTTTTACCCCACTTGTAGTAGTTACCTCGAATCTTATTTTTGGTTCATCCATCATTACTAATGACTATTTATTTCATGGATTTTACTTATGTTCTTTTATTACTACTCTAAATTCTCTTATTTCATCAAAAAATATTGTTCATTTATGTGAGCCTTCTTCTTCTTCTTCTTTAATTTTATTAGCACCATCTTTGTGCATCACTTCATAACCTTCAATTGATCTCTTGGACCTTTAGTATTTTATATAAATGTTTTACACCTCTTCCATGGGGAGATCCTATTAATTCATCTATCTTAATTCCTCCATTCTTGTAAAACTATTCCAATTTAAGGTAATAAAATATATCATGTGTTCCCTTCTCATGGAAGAAACCACATTCCACTTGTGGTTCTTTCATGCAGTTTTTTGTAATGTGGCCAAGCTTTCCAAATTTATAACAAGTGGGAGAGCATTTGTCATGACTAGATCCTTGGTTATATTATTTTTTATATCATTTACCTTCTTGATATTTCCCTCTTCCCTTGTAACATCCTCCTCTATAACTAACCTGGCCTCCTCATTGATACTTACCTTGATTATTATTATATTATTGTTGGTAATTATGTTGTGTAAATTATAGTATCACTAGAGGATTTAGATATTGATAGCTAGGGTGTGGCATAGTAGGGTTTCCCATATGCACCTAAAGGGGATGGAATTTGTTGAACTTCCACTTCCCATTTTTTATTTCTCTCATGTATCTCTACCATTATGTCATGTCTAATACATGTGTGATTATAATGATTGAATAAAAAAAAGTAGTAAAATACATAAATTAGTTGGTTGGTGAACCTAATTTAATAATTCACACATTTTCTATGATTTTTGGTCATATGCTCAACATATGTTGTAATAAACCTATATCCATATATTGGCTACTAAATTGCGGGGAGGGATCGAGGGGGGTCATACCCACTGGTGTTTGCAATTATATTATTGTTGTTGATTTTTTTCTATTTCTTAGTGTGAAAATAAAAACCATGAATGCCTTTATGCACAAAAAATAATACACCATATTAGAGCCCTTGGTGGGTTAGTATTGGTTGGTTGTGAGAAAAAATTATCATCCTTAAAATGGATATATTGTTTGAGTTGTAATTTATCTAAATCATGTTGTAATCTCTCCATGTTATATTTAAGGAGGAATCTATATCTTGTTTCCAATATTGTAATTCTACATGTGATTCCATCTCCAATGTCTTTGAAAAAGTAGTAAATTTATCTCCATCCATATTAGCTCATAGGCATTGTATTAATCCTAAAAAAATCATTCAATCTTATATTTCTCATTTAGTCATTCCTCCAAATTTATCATGATTGAATTAAATTATAGATAATATTATTTCATAGTTTCCTTTTATTTTTTGGTTAGTTATATCATTTTAATTACACTCTTATTTGGGATGTCCAAGCAATGGAAATCCCCTTCAAATTATTTTTTCTACATTAACCCATGAATTTTCATGTCCTACATTGGTTTTCATGTACCACTTTAACATATCATCACTTAATGGCCTACTGAAGTCAAACAACATTACCTTATCATATATGATGTTGTGTATTATACGATATGAATCTAGTATGAATAGGTTTTCCTTGGAATCCTTGGTATCTTTACCAAACAGTGGAAACTTCATTTTGTTATGTGCTATATTTGGGGTGTTGGATTGTGTGTTTGCACTACTACTACTCCAATTACTAGTGTGCTCATTCTTGAAGTACTACTTGAGATTTTTGGTTGATTATATATTTTTTAATAGTGTTCAACTTTACATCTCTTTAAAAATATTTTGTTCATAAGACTCTACCTATTTTTATAAAAAAATCCCTTGTACTTTCTAGTTCTTTATTGAAAAATTACTAACTATTCTCTACTTCTCCTATATATAATTCTTCTTGTCTAATGAATGGATGTTCATGTATGATGTTAAATAGTATGGGTGATGGCATATGGTCCAAATAGTTCATCTCCTCATGGAGTCTAGGGTTCTAGCATGAAACACATCTACCTACCCCTGATATCACCTATGTGTTTATGATTCATTAGTAGATAGTTTGTGTGAGTGGAACTGATTCAGATCCATGTGAGATATTATTTATATAATGAAAATTTTGGATAAATTAATGTTATAGCTAAGACATTATCATTCCAGTGTACTTTATAGTTTACATGTATATATTGATGTCATATTAGATATAAGATTGGTTTCCATGGTCTATGTGATTGTTGCATGTATTAGAAATTATAAACACATAGGTTCAAGTTGATATATTGATATCCACACTATTTTCATATGCCCCTCCATGAATGGTATGACCACTCCTAGTGGGTAAGTATGTGGGAGATTGATGGTCTATGATTGGAGGTAAAGCACTCAGATGATGCTCTCCCTCTATTTAGTTATTCAACCATTTGGGATCATGCTCATGGCTATATTTATGGATCACTAAGTTGTTTATGAGGCTCATTTATAATTTTTTACATAATATATTGTATATTTTTAATTTTTAATGAAATGAAGTATGTAGTACTTTATTATTTGATGGATATTCAACATAATAGTGGCTGTGATAATTGTATTTAATTCTAAATATTAAGACACTAATGGTTGTATGATTATTTATAGCTATAATTTAGATTATATCAATATTTTATTGTAATTTATTTCTTAAACTATTCATTTTATGAGAACTATTCATATTATAATCTATATTGGGTTGTTTGAAGACAAAATGGATCATTTTATTAACCAATGGATTGATACTTTCTACATTTATTGTTTAGATACATTTATTATTAAAATAATGAATTTTAAAAATAGCTATAAATGATTTCATAGGTAAAACATTTGGAATTATTAAAAAAATTGTGTAACCCTTGAGTAACTAGTGGTCCTAACATTGTGGTATCAGAGCCAAAATTTAATGATTGAAAGGTCTCCTCTAACATAAATCTATTCTCCTAGTTTTCAGTGAGGAAAATGACACGAGGTAAATTAAATGGTGAGAGGACTTAAAATTAAAAACCTCAAGATGATATTAATCAACCAACAAAATAATAAGCTACAAAACTTAATCAAATACTCAATTTCATGAATGAGACTAGAGACAAGATAACAATTTTAGAGCAAGAAGTTCATGGACCTGAGGAGGAGGATGAACAAGAGGTTATAGAGGAGTAACCCAATGAGTAAGAAGAGCCTTAGGATTATAAGCATGGTGAAAGTCAACAAGTAGCTAGATCTCAAGTAGCTATAAATCTTGTGTGTGATATAAAGAAAGTGAACCCACCCATGTTTGATGGTATAATATTGGGTGATGGAGCTGAAGCTTGGTTCACTAAAATGAAAAAATATTTTGAGATTCAAAATTATTATGATGTGAAAAAGGTCATTTAGGGAGCTTACCAACTGGATGGTAAATCAACATCTTGGTGGGATAATAAGAAGCTTGAGATGAACCTTGATTTTACTACCACCACTTGGGATTAGTTTGTGACTCCTTTTAGAGCATGATGGATACCCCAAATATACTTTGATTAGAAATTAATAGTTTATAGAATATAAATCAAGGGGATTTATCCATAAACAAATACTAAGATAAATTCACAAATCTTTTGAAGTATGTTCTACAGTATCAGAAAGATGAATGTTTCTAGATCAAGAAGATCATTATGGGTTTAAAACCTCAATTTGGTTGTGAAGTGGATGTGCATAGAACATACACCATGGACCATCCACCATGGACCAAGTATTTGATAAGGTAGACAATAAAGATAAAAAGATAAAATCACTTGCTAAGGTAAGCAAAAATTTCAAAAATAAGTTTGAAAGTCAGAGACACCCTTCAAGAAAAAGAACTAGAAATGGAATGGGACTTCCAAGAAATGATTTCATAGCCAAAATGCAAGATTTAGTAATGCTTCAAGGAATAGGAAATAATAAGGTAGTTTAATATAAGGATTAAAGGGTGATAACTAGGCTAAGATTAAAGTAACACCTAGAGGATGCTTCACATGTGGAGGAGACCATAGTATTAAGGATTATCCTTAATGGAACATAGATGGTAAAAATAAGAATTATCCACCTCTATATCATAGTAGGAAACCTCTCAACATCATATTCATATAGTACTTGATAATTTTGAATTAGAATATAAAGCCTCCCTAATTGAAGTATCAAGTAATTTATTTGGGCAACCCATTTCTATTTGATAGATACAAGAGCTACCAAATGTTTTATCTCTCCTATAATGTTAAGTAAAATATCTAGAAAAGCTTGTGTTATGGAAAATGTTTGGTTAGTTCAATATGGGAATGAATTCAAATTCAAGGTTGATATATGTATTATTAAGGATAAAATAAATCTAGAATTCACTATGGTTATTAATCTTTATATAAAACCACAAGGGTTAGATGATATCCTAGGAGTGAATTGGCTCTCTAAACACAAATCCAAAGTTGATTTATTTCTTAATGAGGTTGAGTGCTTAGATGATTTTGAAATCCAAACACAAATACAATGAAATTAGATAGAAATAAAACTATGTAAAATTTCAAACATTTAGTTGAAAAAGCATCAACAAAAGGGATGTTAAGCATTCCTAGTCAAAATGGATGAAATTAGTGAATCTAAAGAACCCTCTTTAGAAGACTATCTTTTTCTTTAAGAATTTTAGGATGTATTTCCAAATGAATTACTAGGACTAAATACCAAAAGGTAATTTGAATTCACCATTGATATCATTCCAAGTTAAAAACCACAATCCAAGGCTCCCTACAGAATGACAACAACTGAGTTAATTGAGTTAAAGGTACAAATTCAGGAGATGTTGGCCAAGGGGATGATTCGACCAAGGTCTCACCATGGGGTGAACCTATAGTATTTATCAAAAATAAGGATTAAACACTTTGTTTTTCCATTTACTATTGAATTATTAACAACACAATAATCAATAACATGTATCTTTTATCCCACACTGATGAAATTTTTGATTAAATGCATGGTGCAACAATATTTTCGAAGACTATCTCCATGTTAGGTACCCTACATTGAGAATTACAGAGGAATATATTCCAAAAACAACTTTTAGGACTTGTTATGGTAATTAAAAGTTCATAGTGCTTCCTTTTGGACTAAAAAATGCACTTACAACATTCATGAACCTCATGAACTGTGTGTTCATATATTACCTTGATTAGTTTGTGCTGATATTTTTGGATGATATTCTCATATATTCTAAAAGTGAATAAGAGCATGTTGAGCATTTGTGTTTAGTATTGAAATAGTTTCAAAAGCATAAACTCTATGGTAATTTGTTTAAATGTGTTTTTTTCAAATAAGAGTACAATACTTGGGACATATTATCTTTGCATAAGGAATTTTAGTGGATCCAACTAGATTAGAGCCATTATAGAGTGGGCAACACCCAAAAATGTGTATGAAATACATAGTTTAATGGGTTTAGTAGGGTACTACATGAATTTTATACCATGTTATATAAAATGTATAATATGATCGCTCTCTTCAATTAAAAGAGAAACATTTTATTTAGTCCTAACATTATGGTATCATATCATAATTTGTTGGGAAAGCCTTTTGAGCTTAAAACTGATAACTTGGGACTCAAGTATATATTTACCAGTCTAACCTTAATGATTGATAGAGGTGGTGGTTATAATTTTTATTAGATTATGATTTCAACATTAACTACATTAAGGTCAAAGACAATAGAGTTTTATATGCCCTTAGTCATAGAAGGTACATCATGACTTTAGCCATGATAAAAAGTACTTTTACAGATCAGGAAGTAAAATTCTCACCTAGAGATGAATTATATGAACACATTAGGAAATTTTTAGATAATAATCATCGTGATTGTAGATACCATGGATTTTAATTTAAAAATTATGGTATTTTGAGGTACAATGGTATAATTTACATGCCTAAGAGGAAAATTTTAAGGAATATGATGCTAAAGGAATCACACAATGCTCCATATTCAAGACATACTAGAGTGACTAAGCTATTATTATAATTAATACCATTATATTTCTATAAGTGAATCAAAAAGGATGTAGAACACTTTGTGTTTATATGCTTAGAATTTTAGTGAGTTAAGGCTAAACACGTGCATCTTGCTAGGTTGTTGTACTCACATTCCATACCAAAATAGAACCAGAATAGAAGTGGTAAGTTATTATCATGTTGATGTAGGGTCCATAATGAATAAAAAATTCATAACAATTTATCTATCTCTAATCATATATCTATATCCCTTTATTAACCTATATTTTTTATTCTTTTTGTAGGTATTATGCTTGTCCATTTGAAATCCTTGATCATTCTTCATACACTAGGCACCTAAGCCTCTTCATATATGAATATGTTCCTTTCCCTCTCTTTAATATCTATAAACCATCATCTATCCACATATAATTTTAAATCTCACTTCCTCAAACACCATCCTCTCATCATAACTTTCATTGCTTCATTCTTAATTCCAACTAGCTCAACCTCATATAGCTTCATAGACACCAAAGCCTAATCCATGAATCAATGGTTTTTTGTCTCCACCATTATGTTACCATAGACATTCCTATACCTCTTTTAAACCCAATATATATCTAATATAATAATACAATCTGCAAACAATAACTCTTGAATAATCTATCTTTCCTTCTTTAGGCCCCCATCTCTAGTAGCATTATTTAAGCACAAATTTAGATTGTTTTCAAAATACAAAGGGGTTAATTATTTTATAAATCTATATTTTTATACCCTTTATTTTATTATATATTCTCCTAAAGTTTAAAATTCCAAATCTAAATGCAAGTCAGCTAACTCACTCAACCTCTTTGTCAATTAGATCTCAATAGTACCACTACTAGGTTTTTGTACTATAAAACTATGAACTAACTCAAAATCACTAGAATCAATTAGATCATATCAAGATGTAATATATTATAAAATATAATGGATTTTGGCTGGTGGGAGAAAGAGTTATACAAGTTTTAATCTCAAAACCCTAGGTTAGGGTTACGCATGCTTGTGCAAGGCCAAAAGGAGATATAAACATATCATTTGAATTTTACAAGTTTTTAAGAATTATTTCCACTTCTATAGGGTTTTAAAAATTATATTAAAGTTCCAAAACTTATTTTGATCCTCAACTTTAATCCAAACCATGAAAAAAATCACCTTTTCTTAGATTATTATAGTCTCTTATAGATCTTCTAGACCTGAGTGATCTTGAAGTAGACCAAAACCTACACCATTGCATAGGTATCATTGAGACATTTTCAATGGTATGAAAAATGCAAAAAATGAAGCTCATATGCTCCTTTTGTAGCTAGTCAAAGTTCCAATCAAGCTGGTCAAAGTAAGTCAAAGCTGGTCAAACTATAGAAATTGAACATTATGGAACAATTAAAAAATAGTTTCATGGTGTAGAGATCATCTCAAGATTTCCAACACATTTTATGGTTCAAAAAATATAGTCTATATGTATAAGTTATGGCTAGTCAAACTTGGTTAAATTGATAACATGGTAAAAATGTGGACCAATGAGAACATGACATGTGGCAGTCAGTTCATGCAAAAATATAGGTTTTGGTTTATCATATTCATATTTGATAGGTGTATTCAACAAAAGGATAGCTATAAGGACCAAATCTAGTGGAGTCTACTTTTTTCTTAGAGGGGGAACCTTACCGCCAATAGAGCATTGGTGCATCCAGTTAGATGTCAACAAGCGTCGAATGGAAAATGGACCATGTGGTGGGTCATCAAGGATACCACATGGCTTGCTACCAATTTTATTTCTCCATAGTACAATTTTATTATTTACCATGTTAAATAATTCCATGAATGGAATTTCATCCAAGGATAGCATGTGGACCACCCAAGCTACCAACATTCCAAGTTCAACATGCCAAGAGTTCAAATGCCCACCAAATTCCTCATCTAAATCACTACCAAATTACCATGGGTATAATATTTGTGAGAGGACATAATAAAATATGTGATACATGGCCTAAGCCATAATTTATAGCATGGAGGAAAGGCTATTTAAAGCCTTTGTTACCTTATCATTCCAAAGCCTATGGGATAATTGATATGGATAACAAGCAAAGCTTAGGCCATGGGATTCACACCCTACCATCATTAGCAAAAGGGATAAGGCATTAATACTACACCCATGGCCCTGAATGGATATATAAATCCACAAAATTATATTTGAAGCAAGGTATTTTCTTTGGAGATAATGCAGGCTTAAGGAATAGTCTTCACTCTTCCTCAGTTTTGAGGTATCGAGAGGCATTTCCAGAATTTGGAGTAAAATAGAGATATATTCTAGAATTAAATATAGTTCCAAAAATATGTGGATTACCTATATATGAGGTCATTTTATGCACTATTTAATGCTTCAAAGTGAATCTTTAGTAGACTGTGTATAGGCCATAATAGACCAATTTATGAAATCTCAAGTTTTGAGGGACTTGGAGAGGTTTTCACTTCTTGGTGTAGACCATGGATTTGTCCTAGACTCCAAGATTATTTATATGGTATGTTGAAACCCCTATTATTATTATTATTATTATTATTATTATTATTATTATTATTATTATTTTTTAATACCATTTTATAATTCCATTTTTTATACCTTTAGAAAAAATACATAGGATTACGAGATTGCATTCACGCAACAGTAAGGTGGAAGGTCTATTCATGGTTTATCAGGGCTTTATAAAGCTCTATTATTTGAGTTGTGTGAAATATTAGAGTATCCATTTAATAATAATGAGTAATTGGCCATGTAATCACTTTTCAAGGAAATGGATCGATTCGTACTTTAATTGAACTTAAAGATGTAGGCTATGTCAAACTCTATTATCACATGCTTGTCATGAGTTGATTCTATTTGTGTATTATTTTTATACATTTTGATTAATATTGATTATTAATCACTATGAAATGCATAAATATATAAAATAAGATAAAAGTTTAGATTTAGTTTCATTTCCATGAATGTTTCATGAAATTATGTAATTTGACTAAGGATCCAAGGTAAATAATTTTTGCATGGAAATAAGTGCTAGTTTACGGATCAGGTTTGGTATTAGAGCAATTAGTATTCTAGGTTAGATTTTGATTATGTGGATTGACATTTTTTTCTTTTAGTTTGGTTTTTATTATTATTGTAGACTATTTGGGCCTATTAGTATTCCATTTTTAATGTGTAGTTTGTGGGATTAGATTGTTTATAAGAAACAAGAAGCCATGGGCAAAGCCTCGAAAATAGAGAGGCTTAATGAGGTTCAATAAATTAACTGACAGATCCAAAAAGAGAATGATTTCTTGAGAGCTCAATTTTACATCTTGGAAGAGGATATTTCCCACTTAAAATTAGAGTTGTAAGCCAAGGATGAGCTCTTGGCATAGATGCAGGATGAAGAGAAACATTGTCTTCATTAATTGTCTTCCACTTCAGATGTAATCACTATGACTGATGATTTCATTGTAAGTTGTGTTGAACAAACCTATCTACTGAGAGGCAAGGTTAATTAGTAGATCTTAAAAACTATTTCTTTAAAATTTTTAAGATGAATCTTAAACATATGCATGCTTAAAGAACAAGTGAAAGATATTACATGTACAAAATAAAAGCTCATAACACTATATTTATATGTGAAAACCCAAAGGAAAAAAACCATAGTGTGAATGTTTCTAGAAGCTACTATTCTAATCTAGCCTCATAAAAATTTTCACACTGATTGAACCTCATTGGTTACATTTCAAGACACCAATCCTAAGGAGACACCCATCACTTATTCTGAGCACCAACTCATAATGACCTAAATAATCACATATTTAAGGGTGACAACCCTAAGGAGACACCAATCCCCTAACTGAGCACTAACTTAGCCTCACTGATGGCACTAACCAAATAGTTATGTGGAGATACAACTCTATCTAATGAAAAATAGATTCATAATAGAATCTAGGTCAATTCCTTATTGTAAGTCTGATCTACAACTGCTCATGCTTTACAAATACATGTATGTGCATTCTTCCTCTTAATCTATCTTTCTATGTCTAGATTCTTCTATTTGACACTCTGCCTAACTCCCTTTCTGCTCCCTTTTCTTGTGTCTAAATATGTCTAATTGACACTCTACATAATTATTTTTGGTGTCTTATTTTTTTTATTTAACACAATATTTGACTCTCATTTTTTATCATATCAACAACAAAAAACTTAGATGAGTCTCTTTACTTTATACATTCTGCATTCATGGCTTGACTCTTCTCTTTCTAAGCAAAATAATTGTTTGTCTTCTTTTTTCTCCATCTCTTGGAATTATACCTCAATCTCTTTGACTTCAACATTTACAATATATAAATGATTCTAATATTATCCATTTTTTTTACAAATAGTTAAAAAATTGATTGTTTATTTCCTTCAACTATCACTCCAGATTCTTATAACTAACTCACTTCATCAGATCTTAAAATGCTTTATGAATTTAAACATGTCTATCAGATCTTAAGACTCTATCTCCCACAAACTATTGGATCTTCTTATATGCATGATCCTTAGTTAACACACTGGTTAACTATTGATCTCTTTGCATCATCTCACCACCTCTTGTGTCTTTAGATTGCTTTCACTCCATTGATGTCCTCAAAGATGCTTAATCCTTAACTAACTACTGTGACACTAAATAGTGATCACGTTATTCCATTTGGGTCTTTAAGATTCATTAGATATTTTCTATCTAAGCTCCCCTATACCATCTAATCTTAGCAGATGCATGATCTTTAACTAAGATAGTCATTAACCTTCAACATGTAGACTTCATCTCACTTATTTTAGTGATAATGGAATGTTTTTTCTCTGTCTATATCTTTAGTCTTGATTGATATTTAACTCACCTTTGAGTCATTAACCATCAATCACTTTAATGCCTTTGGATCCATTCATTCAATTGGATCTTCTTTTCACTATCAAGCACAAATCATTCGATCACCCAACTATCTCAAACTTTACCTTTAGCAATTTGCCTTTCAAGATTTCAGCGTAACAGCCTTCAACACTAATGAAAGTTCCCTACACTTATTTCAAATTATCCTTCAGGGACTTTATAATGGTCATTTAGAGATTCTCAAGGTTCCCTTTGAAACCTTTTATTGCAACATTTTTGTCTAAGGGGCTTCGGGACAATTTCCCTAATAAAATGCTAAGTGCTCTTTTTCCTTCAACTTTTTCTTTCAACATTTTTGTAATATACCTTTTAGGGATTTTAAGAATGCCCTTCATAAACTTTGTAGGATACCCTTCAGAAACTTTGATTTGGGTCACTTACCCTTCAAAAATTTACTACAAGCTTTTTGTCAAGGGGACTTAGACTGAATTCTTGAAAGAATTCATTGGGACCCATTTACTTTAAAAAATTTGTGGCAAACATTTTGTCCAACAAAGTCTATATCATTTTCCTGAAAGAATTTGCCAAACCACTTTCTCTGAAAGAATTCCAAAATGAAAAAATGACTAACTATGGCAAAGTCTACATACCCTTCAGAAACTTTGACTTGTGTCACTTACCCTTCAAAAATTTATTATGGGATTTTTGTCAAGGGGACTTAGACCAAATTCTTGAAAGAATTCATCAGGACCCATTTCCTTTAAAAACTTTATTGTGGACATTTTGTTCGACAAAGTCCAAACCATTTTCTTGAAAGAATTCACTAAACCACTTTCTCTGAAAGAATTATAAATTGCGAAAATGACTAAGTGTGGACGCCAAACATTTTCCTAAAACACTCTTTCCAAAAAAATACAAATTTTTAAAAATGACAAAGTGTTCAAACACTATTCGAATGCCTAGGATCCCTACTTTTCACTTACAAAACTTTTTCTTCTCTCATCCACAAGACATGAAACTTGGTCCCCTAAGATGAGGCACAAATCTGATTAGCCTGGTGTGATTATTTATTTTATATGATACCATGTATACAATTTTTTTTACTAATACCTATGTACTCAACCATATCTAAATAAAATCATAAATGCATTCATATGACTATCCTTGGAATTCAAGGTACACACATAACTCGATGAGGTCTCAAGTGCTTTGTTCTAGAGTGCATCACCAACCTTCTCTCTCAAAAAGTGATACTTTATTGATATGTGCTTTATTCTAGAGTACATCACCAAATTCTTGGATGTATTTATATCACTTGAATTATCACACAGAATGTGAATTGACCCTTTGAACTCCACTTCAATGTCTTTTAGTGACTACTTCATCCACAACAATTGAGTGCAACATGCCACTACTATGACATATTCTTATTTTGCTAAAGATAGTGTAACTAACTCTTGTTTTTTACTTAGCCATGAAACAAGTCTGTTACCAAGGAAGAATGCACTATCACTAGTACTTCTATCATCTATGCTTCCTACCCAATCAACATCTGTGTATAATATCAAAGTAAAATAATCACTTGAAGGATACCATAATCCATAGTCTACTATTCTTTTGATATATATGAAGATTCTCTTTACCGTATTTATATGTGTTTCTTTTAGAGTAGCCTAGAATCTAGAAACCATGCATACACCCTGCATAATGTCTGGTCTTGTTGTAGTAAGATATATCAAACTACCAATCATATACCTATATATTGTATGATTCACTTCAGGAGATTCATCAGCTTTTCTCAATTTACATCTAGTTATCATGGGAGTGCTAATTGTTCTACTATCATCCATATCAAATTTATTGAGCATCTCCTTTGCATACTTGGTCAAGGACATGAATATCCCTTCTTTGGATTGTGTAACTTGTAGACCAAGAAAAAATGAAAGTCATCCCAGTATGGACATTTCAAACTCCTTTTGCATTTGATTTGCAAACTCTTTTCACATATTTTTGTTGTTGCCACCAAAAATAATGTCATCAACATAGACAACTATGATCAACATATGTCCATTTTTAGACTTAACATACAAGTTAATGTCTACACATCCTTTGATAAATCCTTGTTGTTTTAAATATTGATCCAACCTTGAATACCATGTTCTAGGTGCCTATTTTAGACCATATAGTGCTTTCTTCAATTTTCACACATATTCTTCCTTATCTGTTAGCTAAAAACCTTTTAGTTGTTCAATATAAACTTATCTTTCCAAGGTTCCATTTAGGAAAGCTAACTTAGCATCCATCTGATAGACTTTGAACTTCTTAAAGATTGAGAATGCTAAAAACATTCTGATGGCTTCTAATCTTGCCACTAGGGCAAATGTCTCCTCAAAGTCTATTCCTTCTACTTGAGCATATCTTTTACAAATAAGTCGAACTTTGTTTCTCACAATAGATCCATCTTCATTCAACTTGTTTTTAAAGACCCATTTTATGTTTATGACATTCTTGTATGTGGGTCTTAGAACTAACTTCTAGGTTTTATTATTTTCTATTTGACTTAATTCCTCATCTATGGCCTTTTGCCAATTATCATTTTTACTAGCCTCAACATATCTTTTGGGCTTAATTTCAGATAGTAAAGCAAAAATTATCTATTATTTGCTCATTGCATCCCTTTTCCTCATTTAGACTCCATTCATGTTACCATCTGCTCCTTTAGATGATCCTTTTGAATAAACCTTGAGGGTACCTTTTTAGACCTCTTTATCTCCTCTTCATTATCTAATATTTCATCTTCAGCTTCTTCTTTCATTTTCTCAATTCTAATTTCCTTTATAGGTTTAGTTTCTTCCTTGAGGATCTCTTCAACTTTAACATGGATGTTCTCCACTAGCTATGTAGTCTTTTATTATAGAAGACATAGGCTTTTCTATGAGTGGAATAACCAAGGATATTACCTCATCACATCTTGACTCAAAACTACCTAGTTTTTTTCCCTTATTTTGAATGTAGCATTTACTTCCAAACACTTTGAAGTACTTGACTGAAGCAGGCTTCCCATACCATAGTTCATATGCAGTCTTGTCATTGTTCACTCTTAATTGAACTCTGGTCAAGATGTATATTGTTGTCTAGACTACTTATCTCCAATAACCATTTGACAAGTTGTCTTCTTTCAACATTTTTCTAGCCATCTCCTTGACAGTCTTGTTCTTCCTCTCAACAACTCCATTTTGCTATGGAGTTCTTTTAGCATAGTATTGTCTCTTAATTCCATACTTTTCATAGTAGTATATGAATTCATTTGAAGTTAATTCACCACCTTTTTTAGATTTGAGGCACTTAATCTTTCTACCAATTTCATTTTCAACCATGGCTCTAAAAATATTGAATCTCTTAAAGGCTTGAGACTTGTCCTTTAAGAAGGTTACCCATGTCATTATAGTGTAGTCATCTACGAACAACATGAAATAATACACTCCTTTAGAACCTCTTATCTTGGTTGGTCAAAAAAGATCAATATGAACTATCTATAGAGGCTTTGTAGTTACATACTCTTTAGTTTGAAATAAGACCTTGGTCTATTTAACAAGTTGATATTCTCTACAAGTTATGTCTATAGGCTTAGTTATCTTAGGCATATGTCTTACACACTTGTTAAAACGAACTTTAACTAAATTATCAAAGTTAACATGACCCATTCTTCTATACCATAACTAGCTCTCATCAATCTTTCCCATGAGATAATTTTTATGATTTACCTCAATCAAATTATATATGTTACTCTTAGTCCTTTTTCTTTGTGCAACAATTTTTCCAGACTTTATTATTTCATAACCTTTAGTATCAAATATGAGTTTATAGTTATTGTCACACATCTGACTAACACTCATTAGATTATGTTTTATCCATTTAACATAAAGGACATCATGTGTAGGGATCTTGCCATCAATATGCAAGGTTCTTTTGCCTCTAATTTTGATTGCAATATTATCTCCCAAACTAGCAGTCCCTTTCTTGCATTTACTCAATTTGGTGAACTTGCTCTTGTCACCAGTCATATGCTTTGAGCATCCACTATGTATGACCCATAGGTTTTGTTCTTTAACATGTAGCATAGTTTGAGCAATCATATAATGATTCTTCTTTTTCCACATCTCCTTTGGCTTCTTAACTATACTTTTCTTTATTATGTCACTGACTTATGAGCCTCTATTCACTTTAGGAGTCTCAACCCTTTTAACATTGTTATATTTTGATTTAATAGGATTTATTATACAATTCTTTGGTATATGCCCAAATTTATTATAGTTGTAGCATAAAACATCTATATCTAACATAGGGGAAAATGAATTTCTACTTAAGAAGCTTATCCTTCTTTTAGGTATAATTTTATAATCAATTAATCTATGGCCAAAATGATTACAAATATAAAAATAACCATAAAATGATGGAGAATACATGGTTATCATTCTCCTTTGAGGATATAAAGGAGGTCTCTTGAGCTCTATTTTCTTCACATTCTTTGATTTTATGTTGCTTTTTGTAGCAGCAACCTTGGTCTTTATAGGAATAGAGTCATTGCTTTCCTTCTTCTCTTCAAGAATGTATTTTTTTTATTTTTTGATTCTTGATTCTATTATTGCCTCAAAGTTTTCATACAAATTCCTAGTTGTGTTCAACATGGGACTCTTTCCTTTCTCATACCCAAGACCTAATCTTTCCTTGGAGGGCCTTTGTGAACCGATTAATTCATCTAGTATTATAGATCCTCCTTTCAGTTTCAGGCCTTTATCAATCTATTCTTTAGCATTTTTTAGCTTTACTCTTAGTTAGGTCTATGATTTCTTCTTCCATCTTCAAGCATTCTAAGGAATTCACTTGTAGGTTAGTTTTGACCACATCTTCTATCCTCTTTGCCTCCTCAACTTAGGTCTTCAAGCTCACTATCATTTGATTTGATTCATCATTTTTTTAGTTACTTTCTCAAACTCCTTTTGACTAAGCTTATTTTGTTTAGAATTTTCTTTTCTAAGTTTTTCAATTTATTTTAAAACATAGATGAGTTCACATTCAAGATTGACTTCCCCTTCATCTTCATTTAAGTCCTCTTCATCTTGGCATAAAGAAGTTGATTCAAATGTCATGAATAAGAATTAATTTTGTTTGGCCACAAAAGCACTATCATGATCATCATTTGAGTTATTTTTGTCATCCATCGAGTCACTATATTCTTTTGAATACAACCCCTTTTTGTTTTTAAAGAAGCTTTTATTCTTCTTAGGATAATAGGATTTCTCTTTTTGATTTTTCTCAGCTGAATCAGAGTCATCCTTCTTTCTATGTGGACATTTAACAATAGAGTGACGTATCTTTCCATAATTAAAACATTTGAAGGGTAACTTACCTTTGTATTTACTTGAGCCCTTCTTCAAATTTTTGATGAAATTGGCCTCTACATAATCAAACTCCTTAGATTTAGAATTAGGTGCTTCTTCTTTTGCCTACTTAGAAACCTTGAAAGCAACTTCTCTCTTAGATGATTTTGCATCTCCCAACCTCATCTCATATGCAATGAAGGTTCCATGTAGCTCATCTAATGTGAGCTTGTTTAGATCTCTTTCTTCTTTAATGGTAGAGATTTTAGAATCATAATTTGATGTCAGATATATTAAAACCTTTTTGACAATGATTGATTCTTCCATTGTCTCTCTAAGTCCTCTAATTGCATTTACAATCTCATCTACCCTAAGGAGATAGTCTATAATATGCTCATCCTCATTCATCTTGAGGCTCTTGAACTGTCCCTTATGAGTTTGGAGCTTGGCTTATTTGACTCTGTCATCTCCTTCATAGATGCTCTTCAATTTGACCCATATTTCCTTTACACTTTGACAATACATAACGTTGACAAACTCATCGTTTGATAATAAACAAAGAATATCATTCTTTGCTTTGGCATTGTTTTCACATGCCTTCTTCACTACCTAATTAGTAGGATAAATAACAGGGGGTGTGTATCTATTTTCAATGGACATCCAAACATCAAACCCTAAGGAGGTCAAATATGCTTCCATCCTTATACTCCAAAAAGAATAATTAGACCCATAAAACAAAGGTGCCTTATTTGATAAATTTCATTCATTACTGGTCATTTTGTGTTCAGACTCCTAGATCTACTTGAGCTGGTTAAGCTTCTCTCTAGGAATCTTAGGATCTGATACCAATTATTTAACACACATATCTAATGATAGGGGGGTGAATCAATAGATCTAAAAAAATAGTTCTTTAAAACTTTTAAGATGACTCTTAAACATATGCACACTTAAATAAAAAATGAAAGATATCCCATGTACAAAATCAAACATCATAACACCAGATTTATACATGAAAACCCAAAGGGAAGAACCATGGTGAGAATGCTACTAAAAGATACTATTTTAATCCAACCTCACAAAATTTGTCACACTAACTGAACCTCACTGGTTACATTCTAGGACAACAATCCTAAGGATACACCCATCCCATATTCTAAGCACCAACTCATAATGGCCTCACTGATCATATATTTAAGGGTGACAACCCTAAGGAGACACCAATCCCCTAACTAAGCACCAACTTAGCCTCACTAATGGAACCAACCAAATAGTTGTGTGGAACTATAACTCCATATAATGAAAAAAGATTTATAATAGAACCAGGTCTATTACTTATTGTAAGTCTGATCTGAAACTACTCATGCTCTACATAATATTTGTATGTGCATTCTTCCTCTCAGTCTCTCTTTTTGTGTCTAGATTATTCTATTTGACACCCTGCCTAACTCCCTTTTTGTCCCCTTTTTCTGTCTAAATATGTCTAATTGACACTCTACATTATTATTTTTTGTGTCTTATTTTTTATATTTGACACAATATTTGGCTCTCATTTTTTATCATATCAACAACAAAAAGCCTAGATGAGTCTTTTTACTTTATACATTCTACATTCATGGCTTGACTCTTCTCCTTCTAAGCAAAATAGCTATTTGTCTTATTTTTTCTCCATCTCTTGGAATTCTAACTCAGTCTCTTGATTTCAACATTCACAATATATACATGGTTATAAGATTATCCATTTTTGGTTTACATATCATTAAAAAAATTGACTATTGATTTACTTCAACTGTCATGCCAGATTCTTATAACTAGCTCACTTCATCAGATCTTCAAATACTTTATGAATTTAAAATATGTCTGTCGTATCTTAAGACTTTATCTCCCACAAACCATTAGATCCTATTATATGCATGATCTTTACCTAACACACTAATTAACTATTGATCTACTTGCATCATCTCACTACCTCCCATGTCTTTGGATCACTTTCATTCCATCGATGTCCTTGAAGATGCTCAATCCCTAACTAAACACTATGACACTAAATAGTGATCACTTTATTCCATATGGGTCTTTATGCTTCATTAGATATTTCCTATCCAAACTCCCACATACCATCTAATCTTAGCAAATGTATGATCCTTAACTAAGATAGTCATTAACCTTCAGCATGTAAACCTCATCTCACTTCTTTTAGTGATAATGAAAAGCTTTCACTCTATTTATATCTTTAGTCTTGATTGATATTTAACTTACCTTTGAGTCATTAACCATCGAACACTCTAATTCCTTAGGATACATTCACTGAATTAGATCTTCTTTGCACTATCAAGTGTAAACCATTCGATCTCCCAACTAACTCAAACTTTACCTTTAGCAATATACCTTTCAGGAGTTTAGTGTAACATCCTTTGGCACTAATGAAAGTTCCCTACACTTCTTTCAAATTATCCTTCAGAGCTTCTCAAGGTGCCCTTTGAAACCTTTTATTATGGCCTTTTTGTCTAAGGGCTTCAAGATAATTTCCCTAACAAAATGCCAAGTGCTCTTTTTTATTCAACTTTTTATTTTATCATTTTTGCAATGTACCTTTCAAGGATTTTCAAAATGCCCTTCAAAAAAATTTCAAGATACCCTTCAAAACTTGTGCAAAAGTCCACATACCCTTCAAAAACTTTGATTTGGGTCACCTACCCTTTAGAAATTTACTGTGGGATTTTTGTTAAGGGGACTTATACCAAATTCCTAAAAGAATTTGTCAGGACCCATTTCCTTTAAAAACTTTTTTGTGGACATTTTGTTTTAAAAATTATAAACCATTTTCTCAAAAGAATTCACCGAACCACTTTATCTAAAAGAATTCCAAAATGAAAAAATTAGTAAGTGTGGTAAAGTCTACATACCCTTCATACACTTTGATTTGTGTCAGTTATGGGCTTTTATCAAGGGGACTTAGACTGAATTCTAGAAAGAATTTTTTAGGACCCATTTCCTTCAGAAACTTTGTTGCAAACATTTTGTCTGACAAAGTCTAAGCCATTTTCTCGAAAGAATTAACTGAACCACTTTCTCCAAAATAATTCCAAATTACAAAAATGACTAAGTGTGGAGACCAAACATTTTCCCAAATCACTCTTTTCAAATAAATACGAATTTGTAAAAATTACTAAGTGTTCAAACACTATTCAAATGCCTTGGAGCCATACTTTACACCTACATAAATTTTGCTTCTCTCATCTGCAAGACATAAAACTTGATCCACCAAGATGAGGCACAAACTTGAGTAGCCTAGTGTGATTGTTTCCTTTAGATGATATCATGTATGCAAATTTTATCACCAACAACATATGTACTCAGCCATATGCAAACAAAATAAGAAACACATTCATATGATTATCCTTAAATTCAAGGTACACACACAACTCCATGAGGTATTGACAACTTGACCATCTAGATCAACACATTTTTCATTAATGCATGCACATACATATTTTGTCATCAATGAAAACCATCAAAAATCTCTTCCTAAGACTCTGATCTCAACCATGAATCTTAGATTGCTGATAAGTTGTTCATCTAGTAATTCATTTCATGTAGTTTTAGATGTTTCAAAAATTACTTTTGGTAGTTTTGAGAAACACACTAAGTGTATTAGATCTAAAATATTAATGAAAATGGGATTTGATGGAAGGGGTATTGGTAAGAATGGCCAAGGTATTTCTATCCCAATATAGGTAGAGCATAGATCTCACCATGTAGGATTGGGTTATGCTAGTGAGAAAATGGATGTTGGAGAGAGTTCTTCCATTGTTGAATGAGGATAAGCTTTTGACAGCGAAGATCTGAGGCCATTAGTAGAGCAAAATTCCTCCCTATGAAAGAATGATGAGTGATGTAAGAAATTAGGTAAAATAGGTATTGGGATTCCACCTCCTCATTATTACACTATAAAAAGCACCAATAGGAATGTGAGTTCCAAAACTTTTGATTCACTATTTCCATTTAAGAAATTTGGTTTTGATATTTAGAAGATGTTGCATTCTTTTCCTTGTATGTTTTATGGATTGAATAACCATTGTACTGTTTATTGTTGGAAAAAATAAGCTTTACTAAAGTATATTACATGTGATAAAGGCCATTCTCATACTAGAAAAGTGATAAATGGTAAAAGGGTGACCTCATATAAGAAGAGGGATGTTTGCACTCATTGTCACAAGAGTGGACATCAGGTTGAGAAGTGTTGGAAGCTTCAACCATCCCACCATCCTGGTAATGGTAAGAAGAAGATGGTTTATAAACCTATTGATAAGGTAATTAATGAATTTTTTTTTCAATCAACCCATTAAAATGTCAATAAATCCACTAAGGAAATTAAACACCCTAAATAGGAGAATTTGATAACAAAAGTTAGTAAACAATTTCTTAATTTCATGTTGTCATTACCAGAGGATTGATAATTCATTTATGTGGCAAATTTTTTTTGGGATCCTTGTTATATGTTGATAAAGGACATTTACCCATGCTCTGATATATGCATTTTAGAGCTATTATAGTGGGAACAATTTGAGATAGGTTTATCATGTGAAGTTTTTAATTCTCACAATTGTGTTATGATTAGCTATATTTTTGAAATTTCTATTTTTAGCTTTATGAGTTTCTTATTGAATTGTTAAGGAATTTAACTCATTGATTAACTTGGGAGATTTGACAATAGTTGCACATGCTATTGGATAGGATTCAGTTTTCCTACAATACTTGTATCAAAATAACTACTATTTTGGAATGCATCTATTTGTGGCATATTTGTGATTGGATGCATGATAAGACCCATTGGGGAAATGTATTATGACATGGTCACAATCAATATTGTATTTTGTTTACATTGAAAAACTTGTCTTGAAGTTGCATTGGTGATTATTTTAGTGTTTGATAGTTCAATGCTTATAAGATGTGATAGTGGGCAGACAATTTGATATATTGTGACCTTATTGGTAGTTATAAGATTCAATGTCACTCATGCCTTATTTTAGGCTTTTTACAGATTTAAGTTATGAATCATGTTTTTCCTTCTATTATTTATATGCTATGATTTGGGTTCTATACTTGATATATTTTAGAATACCATTTAGCAATAGTAGAGGAAGTCATTGCATTCCAAATCCTAATTCTATGTAGAGGCTATTGATAGTCATGCAATAGTAAAAGGTATGTGGAAGGTGTGATCAATCAGTTGTTCCAATCATTGTAGGAGAAGTTATATAACATAAGTAGATTGATAAAATACCTATCATATTATCTTTATAATTGACTAGCATTTTATAGGATCAAGTTGGGTGCCAAAAGACCTCTTGATGGACTGAAAGACCTCTTGGTGGGGAGGATTGATCCAGAAGGCAATTTATAAAATATCCTAAAGTAGAATGAAACCTACACCATTGTGTAGGTCCCATTGAGACCTTTATAATGGTATGTAGAACATATAAAATGAAGCTTTTGTGCTCCTTGTACAACTGATCAAAGTTTTAGTCAAACTGGTCAATGGAAGTCAAAGCTAGTCAAACTAAAGAAATTGACCATTATGGAACAATTAAAAAATAGTTCCATGGCATATATATTATTTAAAAAAATTATGGCAAATTTTATGGTTTGAAAAATGGAGTCTATATGTGCAATTATGGCTAGTCAAAGTTATTGTCAAACTTGGTCAAAGTGATGATGTGGTAACAATGTGGACCAATGAGAATGTGACATGTGGAAATCAGTTCATGAAAAAAATACTATTTTTGGTTTCTTATCTTCATATTTGATATGTTTATTTAGGAAAATTATAGCTATGGGGACCGTAGCTAGTGGAGTCCACTTTTGTCTCAGAGGGGAACCCTACCTCTGATAGAGCGTTGGTGTATCTAGTTGGACATAAACAAGTATCGAATAGAAAATGGACCATGTGGTGGGTCCTCAAGCCACCACATGGATTTCAACAACTTTTATTTCTACATAGTCCATTTTTATTATTTACCATGTTAAATAGTGCCATGAATGGGATGTCATCCAAGGATAACATGTGGACCACCCAAGCTACCAACGTTCCAAGTTCAACATGCCACGAGTTCAAATTCCAAATTCCTCATCTAAATCACTACCAAATCACCATGGGTCCAATATTGGTGAGATGGCATAATAAAATATGTGATACGTGACCTAAGCCACAAGTTATAGCATGGAGGAAAGGCTATTTAAAGCCTTTGTTACCTTATCATTCCAAAGCCTATGGGATAATTGATATGGATAACAAGCAAAGCCTAGGCCATGGGATTCAAACCCTGCCATATTTTGAAAAAGAGATAAGGCATTATCAATACACCCATAGTCATGAATGGATATATAAAGCCACGAAATTGTATTTGAAGCAAGGTATTTATCATGGAGACAATGCATGCTTAAGGACTAGTCTTCACTCTTCCTCAGTTTTGAGGTATCGAGAGGCATTTCCAGACTTCATATTAAACTAAAGATATGTTATAGAATCCATGATGGTTCCAAAAATATTTGGAGTTTTTGGATATGAGGTAATTTTATTCACTTTTTAATTCCTCAAAGTGAATCTTTAGTAGACTGCATATAGGCCATAATAGACCAGTTTGCAAAATCTCAAGTTTTGAGGGACTTGGAGAGGTTTTCACTTCTTGGTGTAAACTAGGGATTTGTCCTAGACATTGAGATGATTTAAATGGTATGTTGAAATCATTGTGATAATTTTTTAATACTATTTTATAAGTCCATTTTTGAGACCTTTGGTGGAAATCCATAGGATTATGAGATTGCATTCATGCAATAGTAAGGTGGAAGGTCTATTCATGGGTTTATCAGGGCTTTATAAATATCTATTATTTGAGTTATGTGAAATTTTAGAGTATCCATTTTAAAATTTTGAGTAATTATCCATGTACTTAATTTTCAAGGAAATGGATCGATTCATACTTTAAACAAACCCAGAGATGTAGGTTCTATCAAACTCCGTTATCATGTGCTTGTCATGAGTTGATTCTATTTGTGCATTATTTTTCCACATTTTGATTAATATTTTTTATTAATCACTATTAAATTTATAAATATATAAAATAATATAAAATTTCAAATTCATTTTCATTTCCATGAATGTTTCAAGAAATTGTGTAATTTGACTAAAGGATCCAAGCCAAATAATTTTTGTACAGAAATAAGTGCCAGTTTATGAATCACTGAGAGCCTAAAAATTAGGATTATTTGAATAAAAATAACTTAAACCAATTATAAATGTTTTAAAATATATTTATTTACTAACTTTAAATTTTAAATTTGATCTAGGTGATGGATAATCTCCTCAAGACTCTTGCATGCAACTTTACATAATTCTACAAGCTTGTGTATGACTATGTTAACTAACTGATCATTAAAGGTCCATGTTTTCCTCAGTTGAGAGAGTCTCAAGGTATTATTTGTGTTAATAAAGGTCTTTTACTATTTAATAAAAAGTTATCCATCCTAAAACAAAGCTTTATAATCTTCTTAACACCTTGTTAGGACTATTTCTTGGACTAAGTAAACACATCATTGTTCTCAATGGGCCTATGTTGTAGCTTCTTACCTTGTTATATGAGATATGATGATGGAAAAAAATATAAAAATGAATATAAAAAAAACACATCACTTCCAAAAATAATAATTTAACAATCTTTCTTAAAACACATTTCTTTATTCATTCTTCTCAAGCATATATATAAACCATCTACAAAGTTTTGGAAAAGTAGGCAGAGTTTTAAAAATATTGATCTTTTCTTCACTCTTGCCTTTATCTCCTTGAATTTATATTACATTATAACCTAATAATATTATCATACCACCTTATCTTCCCATTAAAACATGCATTTATCCCCTTTAATATGCTAAAACATGCAAACCAACTCACCTTTCTTGCCAACTCCCACGAGGGGTGGCAGTTACACTTCTTGATTCATGAATTACATTGCTCATTTCCATGATTTGGGAATTTAAATACATACACACACCTTCCTATAAAATTATATCTTCATAAAAATATTCATCAATCTTTAGAATTATCAAAACATCACTAAACACCATTCAAGGCCTAGGTAAGACTTCAAATTTTCAAATTCAGATTTTTGGAAGGAAAACCAAGAATGAGCTCAAACACTTACTTATAAAATTCATAATTGCTCCAAAATATATTAAGTACCTCTATATTACCTTTAACACCTAGAAAAAACAAAAAATGGCTAAAATAAACTAATTAAGCACATTTACAACCTATGTCAATTGGTGATGCTCTACATCAAACTCCCCAAGTGGGAAAAATTTGAGCTCTTGCTCAAATGTGCCTTGTCAAACTTATTTATTTATTTAAAATTATTTCTCCAATGATCCTCTAAACTTGTTTTTCTACCACTCCTCTATTATTTTTCATTTCTCCTCAACATGTTCCTTTATTCTTTGTCTAGTCTCTTTGCACACTCATATTATATCTCCATGAAGTGTATGACATGATGAAACTCTTTGTATATCTCATATTATATCTCCTCCATCTATGAATTATCTATATCATTCTATACATTCAATGGTTGATCCTCATTATTCAATTCTACTCCTACTCCATAGATTCCATTTACATTTGTCATGATTGGTTCATGAACTCGTTATTGGTCTTGATTCTCAACCATGTTTTCTCCTTTGTCTTCATGATTTAATGGATGCCTAGCCATCTATTATTCTTTATTTCTTGTCAAACTCTTATCCATATCCTCTTTGGATGCATTATCATGACATTCCACCTTCTCATGGTGAGTCAAATCACAACCTATTTGCTTATTTTTGCGTTGGCATGTCCTTGACTAATTTAAATTTATCAAAACATAACATTTATTGTCAACCTTATAAATTTCTATTATCATTCATACCTTCAACCAACTCAACTATAATAATGTTGATTGAATAACTTAATTTCTTACCTTATTCTCTCTTCATTAGTTTTCTCTCTTGATTACTTGTTTGTATCTCTCCATCATGCTACAAATAAGTTTGTATACCCATCAATATGTCTCTCTTGAGTCCCTATTGAATCATGCACATTACTCATCTATGTACCTTCTATTATAGGATATACTTTATTATTTTCTTAATCATTGATGGGATGGTCCAAATTTTCCATTTCTATCTACAATTTATCCCAATTTTCATACACAAATATATGGTCTTTTTGTTTACCTATCAAGTCTCCTTCTCCTACCATCTCTTGGTCAAACTCGTTAAGTGCTTCAAGTAATAAAAATTTAGAATTTTTATCTTCATACTTCTTAACCTCATCCTCTTTATTAAATATTTATTATTTTATACCTTTCATGAGGTAATATCTATATATGGATGTTTATTTATATTATTCTTCATCATAAGTATGATGTTCATGCTTACTCTCCTTCATGCTTTCAACTTTGATATCCTCAACATGGACTTCTTCCTCCCTCCCTCTTGTACCTAAATACACACATGATATGAAATCATATGATATAAAATATTGAGGCTTGTTTTCCTCCATATTATCTTTCTTAGGTTGGTTTATCTCCATGACTATCTCCTTCTTCATAAGGTGATTCTCACCTCCATCTTATTCATTCATCGTGAACTTCTTCATCTCCTTCTTGAGATAACTACATAAAAACTTCTTATTCTTCTCATTATCTTAGATAATAATCTTCCTTATTCTCTCCATTAGTAGCCTTATAGGCCACTTGACTCTCTTCTTCTTCATAACTTAGTCATACC
This sequence comes from Torreya grandis, assembly GCA_037957365.1. Classification (NCBI taxonomy): domain Eukaryota; kingdom Viridiplantae; phylum Streptophyta; class Pinopsida; order Cupressales; family Taxaceae; genus Torreya; species Torreya grandis. The sequence continues at coordinate 4,696,922 of JARHVA010000501.1, read as the reverse complement.
ATTGTCTCTCCTCCTATTGCATGAGCTTTATCCTCTCTAACCTTTTATCTATCTCACTCATCACTTTTTCAACCACAAAACCTCTTATAATTGGGTCTTATTTCCTCTTTATCTCATTATTTTAATATAAATTAGCTAATCCATTCCTCTCCTATTCCTTATCTATATTTATGTTCTCTTAGTCAAGTCTTTTTCACGTTGCTTTGGTGTCTCAACCTAGGTTCTATTCTACCTCATCTATTGACATTATTATCCAAGCTTTTTCACCTTGGAATTATGACTCCCACTTGGAGTCTCTCTTATTTTTCTTGAGAGTTTTATAGATCTCTTATTATGTATTCCTTACCACAAACTCTTACCTTTTTTTCCTTCAAACTTTTCTTTGTTTGCAACTTAGCTTCATGCAATCTCAAATAACAACCTTAAACAACCTCAATTAGCAACATATCATATTAAAAACCATAAATTATATTATAAAATTAATTTCTTTGATATAAATTGATGTAGGGGCCCTGATGCCTACAACCTTCATAACCATTCATCTAGATCTTATAATTTATCTTTAGTCCATTCCTAACCTATGGTTTTACTTCTTCTTGCAAGTATTATACTTTTCCATTTGAAATCATTGATCATTATTCATACAATAGGAACATGAGCCTCTTCATATATGCATACGTTCATTTCTCTATCTTTAATACCTATACCCTTAATCTCTCCACCTCTACTCTATAATCTCACCTCCTCAAACACTATCCTCTCATCCATAACTTTTATTGCTTCATTCTTGATGCCAACTAGCTTAACCTCATATAACTTCATAGAAATCAAAGCCTAATCAATAAATCAAGGGTTTTTGGTATCCACCATTGGATTCCCATGGTGATTCCTTTACCTATTTTATATCACATACACATCTAATCCAATAATACAATTTACAAATAAGAACTCTTGAACAATCTGTGATTTCTTTCTTTAGGCCTCTTTCTATAGTAACCCTATTTAGGCAAAAATTTAGATGGATTTCAAAATACAGATGGGTTCATGATGATATAAACACATATTTGTATACCTTTTATCTTTTTATAGCTTTTCCTAAACTTTAAACTTCTAAATCTAAAGGTAAGTCATCTAACTCACTCAACTTCCTTGTCAATTGGGTCTCAAAAGGCCTAGAGCACTACCACTCTTAGGTTTATATATTATAGCGATTTTAAATAACTAAAAACCACTATAATTATTTATATTATATCAATATACAATATATTTTAAAATTTCAAGGATTTTGGCTGGTGGGAGAAAGAATTATACAAGTTTCAATCTCAAAACCCTAGGTTAGGGTTACATAGGCCTATACAAGACTAAGAGGAGATATAAATATATCATTTTAATTTTAAAAGTTTTCAAGAATCATTTCCATTTCTACAGGGTCTAATTAATCATATTACAACTCTATAATTGAACTTGAGCCTCAACTAGACTCTAAACCATGAAAATATTCTTATTTTCTTAGTCTGCTATAATCTGCTACAAATATCCTAGATCCAAGAGCCTAAAAATTGGGATTATTTGAAATAAAAAAAACTTAAAATAGTTTAAAATGTTTTAAATTTTCTATATGGACTTACATCAACCTTAGAAATTGGTTTTAGGGGATGGATAATCTCCTCAAAACTCTTGCATGCAACTTTACAAAATTTTAAATACATGTGTATGACTGTGTTAACTAAATGATGACTCAAGGTCCATGTTTTCCTCACCTAAAATAGTGTCAAGGAATTATTATAATTAATAAATTACATGTAATCTTTAATATAAATTTATCCAACCTCAAATGAATCTTGATGATCTTCTTAAAACCTTGTTAGGACTATTTTTTGGACTGAGTAAACATAAAATTATTCTCAATGGGCCTGTGTTGTAACTTGTCACCTTGTTATCTAAATTATGATGATGTAAAAATAATATAATCATGCCTATAAAAAAACACATTGATTCCATCAATAATAATTCTACAATGATTCTTCAAACACATTTATTTATTCAGTCTTCTTAAACATATATACAAACTATATACATAGGTTTGGAAAATGAGATAAAGTTTTAGAAATCTTGATCTTTTCTTCACTCTTGCCTATATCTCCTCAAATTTATATTATCACCTAGCCTTATAATATTATCCTACCACCTTTTCTACCCATTACAACATGCATTTATCCCCTTTAAGATTCCAAAACATGCAAAACAACTCACCTTTCTTACCAACCCCCATGTAGGGTAGCAGTTACACTTATTGATTCTTGAATTACATTGATATTTTCCATGAGATTATCATTAAAATACATAAATACACCTTATTAAGACCTTGTATGGTCATAAAATACATTCATCAATCTTTATATTTCTAAAAAAATCACTAAATTCCATTCAAGGCCTAAGTAAGAATTCAAATTTTTAAATTAAGATTTTTGGTGGGAAAACCAAGAATGATCTCAAACACACACTTATAAAACTCATAATGTATCTAAAATATCCTAAGGACATCTATAATACCTATAACACCTATCAAAAACCAAAAATGGCTAAAATAAACTACTTAAGCACATTTACAACCTATGCCAATTGGTGATTCTCTACATCACATGGACTTTGTCCAAGGATCACCTATCTCTAAAAACCATCATGACATGATTTTGGTAGTTGTGGATAAATTTACTAAGGTAGCTCACTTTATTCCATGTAATTTGACAGATGATGCACCAATTTCCACTAAAAGGTTTGTCAAATAGGTTTATATATTGCATGGATTTTCAAAAAAAATAATTTTACATAGAGACCCTAGAATGACCTCAAGGTTTTGCTGAAATATTAATTAAGTTTTGGATACACAGTTGAATTTAAGTACAACTTACCATCTAGAAATGGATGGGTAAAAATAGAGAGTAAATCAGGTTTTGGAGGATCTTTTGAAGATGTATTGGATGGACTAGTCATACAAATGGGAGGAATACCTACCATCGGTTGATTTTGGTTATAAAAACTCATTCTAATTAGATTTAAAATAGATCCTTTTGAGGAATTATATGGCAGGAGGTATAGATCACCAATCAACTGGGATAAATTAGAAGATAGAATGGTCTTTGGACATGATATGCTTATATAAATGGAAGATAAATTAAAGTTAATAAGGCAAATATTGGCTAAAGCTAATGATAGGAAGAAAATTTATGTTAATTTGAAAAGAATAGAAAGGTAGTTCTTAGATGGAGATAAAGTTGTTTTGTAAGTCAAACCCCAAAAGAGTGATATTAAGTTTGGGAAATTATAAAAATTGTCACCAATATTTGTGGGAATCTTTGAGATTTTATACATGATTAATAATGTAATATTTACACTTGCATTGCCACCAACTTTAGATCAAATGCATAATTTTTTTCATGTATCATATCTTAAGAATTATATTGTTGATCGTACACATGTTTTAGATTGAAATACATTAAAGGTTATAGATCTATGGGTGTCACAATGGAGCCAATAAAAATAATTGATACTCATAAGCTTAACTTGTGTAATAGAGAAGTATCACAATGCAAGGTCTAGTGGGACCAATATTTTGAGGATAGCGATACATGGGATAATTATGAAGAATTATTAAGGTTGCTTCCTCATTTATTCAAATAGTTTTTTTATTGAACATTTTTTTTATTAAACTATTGTTTAAAATAAAATTCATTGGGATGATGACCTATTTTAGGGGGGAGTATGTCACATCCAATCCTGCTCTACAAAAATACTTAAGAATTAGTAACGATTGTGGAGCTAATGATTTATATTTTTGACTTGTATGTTTGATTTGGATATGTATGATGTATGATTGATAGTCATATTATTTTTTTCATGATCATTTATTATGTTGGAGGATGTTTTCATATGTTTATATTATGTCATATGATTGTGTTGACTGTGATTTCATTTATAGATGATTTACATTACAATAATTTATTGATGCTTATATATTGATTATTATTATAATCTCATACTACCCTTTTTTTATTGAGGTGGTTATAGGATTTTCCTAACATTATAGTAAATATAGAGGGAGAGTATCATCAAAGAGGGGGGTTGATGTAGAGACTCCTCAATCTCTGCTCTTATCATACCTTTGATACCTACAATCACCAATTCATGCAACTAAACTTCTCAATCTTTCTTTTGATCTCATTAGGCTTTAGATAAATATCATATACAATCCTATACACTAAGAATATTTTAATTATTTTCCTCTCTACCTTTAGGCCCTACATACATCTCACTTATTTCACTCCCTTCACTCCCTTTCATTCATCTCACACACTAGTCTTCACTAGGATATAAGCTTCTTTGACAAAATCACTTCAATTTTTGGTCTAGGTATCCTATAGATAATATTTAAATTGGATATTCTCTCTTAGGCTTAAAAAAATTATTTCAACTCAACTCAAACACTCTTATAACCTCAACTACCTTCTACACTTCTCAAACCCTCAACCACACTTCTCTCCTAATAGCCTTTTTTAGGATTTTCCTATAGCATGGATAGGTACAAAATTGTCTAGAGAAAATAAACTAATTTTTGAACACCCTCTATCATTTAACTTCTTTTCATGAAGTTTAATTGACCAATTCACCTCCTAGATATCCTATTCTACCACTGTCTAGGCCTAACTAGGCCTCTAAACCCTTGTTTTCAACTCAGTCACCCATATCCATACATATAAAGTCTATACAAGTCTAAAAACATCTTAATCAATTAGATCACATATAAAAATAATTAATCACCAAGTTTTATCAGTTTTTGATGGTGGAGTTACTAGTTATGCATGTTTTACTATAAAAAAATCCTAACCTAGGGTTCTCATAGTTTGTAATACCCTGAGAGGCTTCAAATCTGATTTAAATGATTATTTCCTATTTACCAACCCTTACAAGACCTAATTAAGGTATATCATATATCATAAAAACTTTATAAACCTTTATATTAGCTTGAAAAATGAATAAATTCACTCAAATAATGGTTTTGTAGAACTCTATAGATGTTTACTTTCACTATGTAAGCCCGAGAGGGTTCAAAATTGGTTTAATGAATCTATTCTTAGTTTCAAACCTCCAAAATATCAAAATAAGGTATGAATTAAGTATTTAAACCTTTTCAAAGATTTAAATTCTCTTAGATAACATCTACTCACACTTAAATCAATGGTTCTACAAGATTCTATTGACAAAATCTATCTATGTAATCCAAAATAGGATTAAATGTACATTTGACTTACCTAATGTTCTTAAAACACTCCTTAATTGGATACATCCCACCATGGTGTCATTATATACCGTATTCACTCCAATCCAACATCCATCATGCTTATAATCCATTATGGAGATCACATACATAATTATTGAATGCATCTTGTAAACACAACACACACAAAGACGGTTGTCTTGAACACTAGTTCTTTACTAGAAATAAACACAATTTATATGCAATAAATAAAACTAATTATATATATATATATATATATATATATATATATATATATATATATATATATATAATCATGGTATCATTATATAATGCACGTTCTCTTTCTTAGATGAGTCCTTTGAACACCAATCACTTAACTTCAATACAACTTCATAGAATATTGGAGATAGTCCAACAATACACCAACTTTTGCATTTACACAATAGAGAATTTGTTCTAATAGCTCAAAATATTGAAATAATATAAATTTATATTCATAAACTAAGAGTAATATAAATATATATAAGTATCACTTCAAACATGTTAACTATCATTGATTCCTTTTTTATTACATTGTCAATAATATCACCTTAGACAGAGTACATAATTCTTCATTTCCACTCATTCCTCTCTCTCTTCCATACCTATGCCTCCTCCAACCTTCTAACTAACTATCTTAATGAATATATCACCTAATATACTTACAAAACTCATTGGATACATGAGAAACCACTTTCTTGGATAACTAACTTTCATGTCAACTACCTAGACATGGTAAATACATTCAAAACTCTTAGTATTTATCATTTTAATCATGTCATGTACATACGACACCTTATTAAACACACATAGACTCAATTAAGGACTCTTAATTCATTTTATAACATGACACTTCTTGTCATTTCACCATAATACTCCTAAGCACACTACACAAATTCAATTTTTCAAATAGGAGCTTTGGCTAGAAAAGCTCCCAAGGCTAAGAACATCCAATACTAAGCCACCTAATGACTCTAACACCTTCTTAGGGTCCCTATAGGACTTATAACACTATAATAAATAATAATTACAATAAAATATATGTAAATACATTGAGTTTATTGATACTCATACATCATACTCCCAGGCAAAAAAGAATTTTAGCTCAAATGGACTATTGTACTCTTCTTCCTAGTCTTCCAATTCATGCTCCTTAGATCTTCTTTCTCTGGTGTTCTACCATGGTTAAAATAATATTTATATTTTCTCTCTTTCTTTCCTCTATCAAAAATAATTATGCTTTACTACTTCTATTGCTTTCTTGAAACAATTTGCACTTGATGTGCACTCATACCTTGCTCTTTGCCTTTATCATATGGGTTGTGTATGCCCCAAAGTACTGCTCCTACACCTATACTTACATCTTCTCCTATTATTATATTTATGTTTGAAACAAAAACAAAAACAAAAACAATTTATTTCCCACCTACTATATAACTAATATTTAGGCTTCCATATGGTTTTATGTCTTTAATTTTCTTCATTGTTGCCTTCAATGCTTCCTCTTCATATTTTTTATCCTCCATGAGGTCCTCCACTATTGCAACCTTTACCTTCTCTTATTTTTCCATAATTTCACCATGCAAGGATATTTATAAGTCTTTCATTTATATCTTTAATTACTCTTGACTTTCATAAATAAATAGATAATCAGATGTCATACCTTATTTATTGAATTTTGCCTCTCTTTCCAACCCTTCAATAAGGCCTTCAAAATGATTTGTTTCTACTCTATCTTTCCAATCACCTAGCTAGCTACAACTGTCTTATTTTTCCTCACTCAAATTGATCTCATATATCTCAAGGTAAGTTTCATCTTCATCCTCTTGCTCACTATGTTGCTCATCCAAAGTCTTTTCATCTCTTTCTTGAGTTATTTACAAAACAACCTCTTCTGCTCTCTTTCCTCTCTCTTAATTTTCATTTTCTTTCTCTTCATCTATATCCTTATCGTCAAATTTTTTTTTCATCATGAACCATCTATAGTATGATTTCTCACTTTCCTTCATTTACTCTATTATGATCAACAATTCATCCAACTGATGCCTTACCTCTATCATTTGTTTTTCCATCTCTCTTTTCTTGGTGTCTTATTACACCTTTCTCAATTTATGGTATCTCATATAAAACATGACCTATTTTATATTTTATCTATATATATTTATCTCATCTATCTCTCAATATCTTGGTCTCACTTGGACCTATTACTATTGACAAGCCTCCTCTACTTTCCTCTCATGACCTCTCTTGGGTCTCTCTCTATGACCTCACCGGGGTCTATCTCACTCTTTCTTCTTATTTGCCTAGGGATCCTTTATCTCTATTAAATCTCTCCTTAATATCACTATTGAGATTTCTAATAACTCTCCATCTTATTATCAAGCCTCATTGGCTTCAGGACTACTTACCACAATCTTAACTTTCACTCACACTTCAATACTCTTCATAAACATATCAAAGAATAAAATGAAAACCAAAAAAAAATGTACCTTTTGTGCTTGATGAATATATTTATTATATTATAGAATAAATTTTATTCTCTAATATCAAATTATGTATAGATTCTTCAATATCTACTCTTACCATACCTCTGATACTTGCAATCACCAATTCATGCAACTAAAATTCTCAATCTTTCTTTTGATCTCACTAGGCTTTAGATCAATCTCATACATGATCCTATGCACTAATAATATTTTAATTATTTTAATATCTAAATTTATTCCCTAAATACATATCACATTCATACATCTCACTCATTCCATTGCCCTCACTCCCCTTCATTCATCTCACACACTAGTCTTTACTAGGCTATAATCTTCTTTGACCAAATCACTTCAATTTTTGATCTAGGTTTCTTGTAGACAATATTTAACTTACATATTATCTCTTAGGCTTAAAAAAAAATTCAACTCAACTCAAACCCTATTATAACCTTAATTTCATTCTACACTTCTCGAACCCTCAACCACACTTCTCTCCTAATAGCCTTTTTTTAGGCTTTTCCCTATAACATGGATAGGTACAAACTTATATAAAGAAACTAAACTAATTTTTGAATACCCTATATCACTTAACTTATTTATATGAATTTTTATTTACCAACTCACCTCCTAAATACCCTATTCCACCACTATCTAGGCTAATTAGGCCTCTTAACCCCTATTTTCAACTCAGTTGCCCATAACAATACATACAAAGGCCATACAAATCTAGAACCATCATGATAACTTGGAGAACATATAAAAATAATAAATCACCATGTTTTATTAGTTTTTTATGGTGGATTTTTTAGTTATGCATGTTTTCCTTAAGAAACCCTAACCCAGGGTTCTCATAGTCTATAATGGCCTAAGAGGCTTCAATTCTAATTTAGATGATTCTTTCTTGATCACCAAACCTTCCAAGACCTCATTAAGCTCTATACTATATCATAACAAATTTTTAAACCTTTATATTGGCTTGAACGATGAGTAAATTCACTCAAACAATGGTTTCTTAGAACTCTATAGATGTTTTCCTTCACTATGTAAGCCCAAGAGGGTTCAAAATCAGTTTGAATCTATTCTTGGTTTCAAAAATCCATAAGAATATAATGAGGTATTAATTCCATATTTACACCTTTTTCAAGATTTAACTTCTCTTATATAACATCTAATCACACTTAGATCAATAGTTCTACAAGATTCTATTGACACAATCTGCCTGTGTAAGCCAAAACAAGATTAAATGTACATTTGGTTTACCTAAGGTTATTGAAATACTCATTAATTGCTTTTATATGACCATGGTGTCTTTATCCAGCATATTCACTCCACTCTAACCTCCATCATTCTTATAATCCATTATGGAGATCACATACATAATTCTTGACTATATCTTGTAAACATAACATACACACAGATTGTTATCTTGAACCCTAGTTATTTATTGGAAATAAACACAATTTATATGAAATAAAAACAAATAATAATATATATCTAATCTAGGTATGATTATCCAATGCATGTTCTCTTACTTAGACAAGTCCTTTGAACAGTAATCTATCATCTTCAATACAACTTCATAAAATATTAGAGACAGTCCAAAAATACACCAAATTTTGCATAGAGTATTTATTTTAAACACTCAAAGGCTTCCAATTATATCAATTTACAATAAAAAACTAAGATAAATACAAATATACAAATCTCACTTCAAACATGTTAACTATCATTGATTCTTTTTTCATTACATTATCAATATTGTCACCTTTGACAGAGTACAAAATTATTCATTTTGACTCATTCCTCTCTCTCCTACATACCTATGCCTCCTAAAACCTTATAATTAACTCTAATCATGAATCTATCACCTACTCACCAATTTTTTTTGCATACATGAGAAACTATTTTTTTAGATAACTAACTTTCATGTCAACTACCTAGACATGGTAAATACATTCAAAACTCTATCTTTGTCATTTTACTCATGTCATGTATGTAAGAAACATTATTAAATCAAACTAGACTCACTTAGAGACTCTTAAATTCATTTTATAACATGATAATTCTTTTCATTTGACCAAAATACTCTTAAGCACACTAACACAATTCAAATTTTCAAATTGGAGTTTTGGAGGGAAAAGCTACCAAGGCTAAGAACATCCAATACTAAGCCCCCTAATGACTCTAATATCTTCCTAGGGTCCCTATAGGACTTATAACACTATAATAAACAAAAATGACAACAAAACATACTTAAATACATTGATTTTCTTGATGCTCATACACTAGGGGTACAAAAACTAGCATTAGAGATTGAGAGAATTAAACTAAACTTGTATACACCACATTCTAGATTTCTTGGGTGAAATGAATGCTAATCATAATTCTAGTTAAATAATGAATATTTCTTGCATTTTTTGTCTTGGTAGTGAATGGGGCATGTTTTCATTGTGTAAGTTCATCACTTGTCATGATTTTTATAGTATGTGAAGTCTATTATTTAACTGGTTGTGTTTCTTAAAATATTTATAAGAAATAAACTATGCTCTATTAACCTTGAATGCATTCTATTTGATAGAAGTTGAGTGTTTATTATTATTGTTTGATTATTTTACTTGGTATTGTAAGAAACCCCAAAATCAAATTAATTAAAAATAATCTTTGTAACTTTGGATTATTTTCTGGTTATGTTTAATTGGAGATACCATGAAGTTGAAAGGTAAATAAATTAGGTTATTTGAGAATCATGAAAGGATTTAAGGTTGTTTTTTATTTATATAATGATGGATTTGACTTAGTTCTTGGAGATATTTAGGGTTTCATGTAGCTACCATACTAAATACAAAGTTTTAATTGTATGTTAATGACTAATGAATGTATTAGTGTATTGATGAATTTGAGTTGCATGAAGGTGAACTCACAGAGTTATAGGAGAGTAAACTAGTCATGAAAAATGTGTATAAGTTTTTGCAAAAATAATAATAATAGAAAAAGGAGGAAAATGAGGACACAATAGAAGGATAATCTATTAGATCTTAAGAGGAGGAAGGAAAAGCTTCCATTTTGCACATTTAGATAACAACCAATGTATTAATAGGTCAGTTTATCTTGAGTTTTTACTTTTATTGAATGCAGGCCTAGTTAGCAATAAAATGTGGATTTGGTTATGGGTTTTTAATATACTACCTTTTAATGAGTGAAATGGTAGTTTTTAAGACTAAAATAAAATTAGGGTTTTACGTCTATAAATCTGGGGATGGAACTCATTTCTATCCACATGCCTATACACATAATATCAAGCTTATGTATATAAAACTAAACTTTTATAAGTGAAAAATGATACACAAAAACCCTAGGCTTTAGTTCTATAGACCTGGGTATGGAAATCAGTTCCATTCACAAGCCTATAGAGACATGGTTGAGCTATATTCAAGAAAGAAACTATGTGTTTAGGATAAATGAGCCTAAATTAGTAATCATTAATAGCTATGTCGATACTATAAAAGAAGACTTTCATGAATTGATAAGATGGAATTTTTTGACCTATTTTATTCCTTTATATGGACAAGGCTAGATGATTTTTGATGTGGGTAAATGAACTTATATTATATAATCTAAATAAATTATATGTCTTACCCAAACAATTCACTTTTTAGATAAAAATATCACATAATCATAACTATATATAAATTAGTGGTAATAACCAGCTCTATTTCATTTAATTTGAGATGGCCTTGGTACTTTTATTGTTTGTCAAAGTTATGGAAGGGTGATATAAAGACATAGTTTTGGGTGGAACATGCAAAAAGAATAATAATATGATGAAATTACTTTTATATGTGCATATTAAAGTCATAGATGTTGGAAAAAAGATAAATGAGACGGGGTGAATCAGTCTTGAAAACTTTTCATTAAATTTCACTTAACCATTCATAAACCATTCTTAACAAGCATGCACATCTTAGTAAGCATAAGCATCAAATAATAAGATCATGAAACACATGAACACAACATATACATGAGAAACCCTCTATCAGAAGAAAAACCACTAATGAGGTAAATGGACTACAGATCTATAATACAAATATCAAACTTTAATGAAGCACTAACTTCACATGGAGTACCAACCCTAACAAGCTCAACACCAACTCAACTAAGGCATTAACAAGAACCCACTTGCAAGGAGGAACCAACCCCCTAGATGACTTAGCACCAACTCAGTCACATAAATGTTTGATCACCTTAAAAAACCCTTATTTATTATAAAATATATGATGATCTACTTCTTTAGCACTTCACTTACTTTTGTCCCTCTCAAACTGGTCTTTAGCCTTCTTCGCTCAACTAGCCATCTTCATGGCTTGATTAGGTATTTTGACCTTGATATTCATATGTAGAACCTTGGTTAGATATTCATAACATTTATATGATGGTTTTTTTGACCTCCTTATGCTCACCAATGATCTATATCATTCATTTATCCTATTCTACTCATTTACTCTAAGCCCACCAAATAGGCCTAAACTATCTTATTTTTATATAACTCACTTGATCATATCCTTCTTAGTTGGATACATATTAAAATCACTTAGGTTGGCCATGAATAGGTCTTATAATATTAAAATAGCATGCCTTTATCATGAATCAATCAATACAATAGGTAAGATGTACAACAATTAGCTCTTACTCCTCTTTTAGGCTTATGGAGACCTAATAGGCTTTATTAACATGTTACCCTTTCATATTTATGTAGATGCTAGTTTTATACACGTTTTTGTATTAAATTGGTGTGTTATCAAATTATTATGTTATTTCCAACATAATGGCCCCCCATTCATAATTATTTTAAATTATTACATTCACCTCACCCATTTACCTTTACCACATAGATTCATTAGATTTAAGTACTATAGTTAAATAGTAATTAACCCCATTTTACCATTCTTAACCATAAAATATTAAAAAAAAAAAAAAAAAAAAAAAAACCTATTTAATATCCCAACAACCCCTCCTAACAACTTACCCTTATTAAAAACCTATGCAAACAACTTAGTGTTACATTCACTTAGTTTGGCATGTAGTTCAAAACAACCCAAGAAACTTTTTAACCAAATTGGGTCGATTGATGTCAATCCACCATGATCGACACCAATTCTCCTAGATTGACATCAATCCATTTATACACAAAAAACCTCCATGGCTCGAGAGGAATGGTGACTATGATTTTGACTTTCAAAAATCTACTAAAAATTCATTACAACTTACGTACGGATGTTGTCAACATCTTTTTATCTTGTGGAACCTCTACTTGAAAGATTATCTAAGGTTTTTGAAGGTTATTTAATTCATCTTGTCAAGTTTTTTTTCAGCTATAAAGTTTATTATTGTATTTCAATTATTTCATATTTTTTAATCTAAAGTCTTTTGTGTCTATCTATCATTGTTCTACATTCATTTTTTATTGGTTTATCAATAATACAAGTCATTATTATAGTCTATTTTTAAAGTTTAGCTTTTTACACATAATCGACATTGATCCATCTGAATCGACATTGATCCCTGCTAAATTTTTAAAACATTCTTGTAATCTATTTTTATAACATTTTCAATCTTAAAAATCTATCAAAACTTGCATTCTATTGTTTGAAAACTTATCTTTTACATGTAGATGACTCTTCTTGGATTAGTGCATGATATTGTTAGCATATTTGATCTTCCCATTGTTCAAGAACCATTTTTAATTGATCAAAGTGACATTGCATTATAATTAGGTCTTTGTACTATGGTTTTCACACCTAATTAGGAAAGCATTAATGAATAATTGGTTATAATTCAAGAAGATGTTGATATTGCTACTAAATTCTGGGATAATTAATTTTATCATCTTAATCTTGCCATAGAATAGATATCTTTTGCATTGTTTATTTATATCATATCCATATATATCTTTGTAATTTCATGTTTAATGAAACTTGAATGTTAAACATGGTCTAACATCCATCTAAGGAAGCATATCACTTTTTGGGACTGGTGACAACCCACTCATTTTTCTATTGATCCATTTTTTATGAGTTAGTGTGATTTATAGGTCACCTCCCTAGCCAAAGAGGATTTCCCACAAATCTTGATCAATGGTGTGCAATTCCATTCATATCTCCAGGTAATCTTAAAAACCCTAGTTATATTTAGTTTTTAGTAGCTAATTAGATCACATTGAAAAAGCAAAAAAAATACTAAAACATTATGGCACACCCGGTGGGACCCATAAGGTCTCATTTTTCTTGTTAAAAATTCAAAATTCTTGGATTTGTTTTTCTTTCCCTTTCTTTGTGTGCATTCATCCAAAAAAAACATTAAATTTGCATTTTTTTCCTTTTAAGGTTAAAATACATTGCATTCATCTTTCTTATTTAGGTTCTTTCACATAGAATAATCTAAGCAGTAATCTATCATAGTCATCACTCTTTCAAATACAATCCAAATCATTATCATAAATTAACACATCTAAACACCTAACATAAATAAACTAATGGGGATTTTATCACCTCATGGCAACCTTTTTCCAGTGATCCCACTTGGATTTCACCACCAAGGGGAAGACCAACTTAATTCTCTAACTGAGTATAATCTCTGGACCATTGGTATATATTAACTAAGCACCCATATTGGCTATGGGATTATGATGTGAAGGGAGTAAGCCCCAAGTATCAAGCCATGTATTGGTACTAGTATAGATTTCCTTTGAGTGCCAAAACCATCCTTAGATTACCATTTCTTAGGACCTTCGTTATCCTTTTTCTTTATTTCTTTTCACATTTTAAAGTTAAAAGAGATGAAAAAACTTTTTTGGAATGAATTTATTTTGTGTATCTTTTATTCACACTAAAAAGTGAGATAATTCAAAAAAAATAGTTTGTTGTTTTATTTTCCCTTTTTAGTCTCATGGTTTTAACTAGGTAACAATCAAAGAAAGAATTCGAGGAGAGTGTCACATCTTCTCCTATGGAAAATACACCTAGTCCTTCCTATACCCTTGACTCCTTTGAGAATCCTATGTTCCAACACTTTTATCCTCAAGGATATCCTTCCTTTTATGAAATATTGGACAATAACCCCATTACTCTCAGTTATTATCTTAATAATTGAGCACTACATATTTCTCCTTCCCCCCATGCCCAAGATTCTCGATATAAATATGGGATGCCTTTCAAGGGAACTAAGAAAACTAAAGAGTTTACCATGGCCATGGTAACCTTTTCCACTCAATCTCTTCTATCTATCTCTACTACCCAGGTGACACAACCTTTAGAAAACCAACCACCTATAGTATTTACCAGCTCTCCAACCCCCATTACTCAGGTTTAAAATACCACTCAACCTATATCCACTATTCCTCCTCAAATGTTAGTAGTATCAATTCTTACAAGTCTCCCACATGTTAAATTGGCTTTAGCCTATAGTTCTTAAGCTCTATCACACATGTAACAAATCCCTCACACACAACAAAACCCCTTAACACAACCTCCCCAATAATATGTCTCCTTGGCTACCCAGTACATGGATTCATCACAACCATTAGTAACCACTTACTTCCAACCTTCTACATAGTAGAATATTCTAATAAAAATCCCACAACATGTGGTGGCATCCCAACCCATTATGTCCACTATGGTTGGATACCCTTCTTCACAACCCTTGTCTGCTCCCTTACCAAATTTTCAATCTCTTCAGCAAAGTGTCTTAGGGAATGTACCTTACAATAACACTAAATTAGAGCTCATAAACATCCTTGTGAATAGGATGGATAGCTTGGAAGCCTCCACCTTTATACACAACAATATACTCACATATGATCAAATTTGTAATGAACCTTTTCACCCATCTATTCCTATCTAACCATATCCTCCACAATGAGAACTTCCCAAGTTTACTAAGTTTCAGAACAAGGAAGATCCCTAGCAATATCTTAGAGCCTTTAAACACACATGTTACCTTATATCACTTGATGATGCATTATTACTTAGGACATTTCCCATATCACTATCAAGGGCAGCATTAGATTGGTATAGATCCATTCCTTAACATTCTCTCTTTTCCTTTGGGTAATTGGCCCAAATTTTATGAAAAACCTTCTTGATCAACATTGCTCAAAAAGTGACTATCATAGATTTATACGCCATTCAAAAATTTGAAGATGAGTCCATATTAGACTTTGTGGCTTATTGGCATACCTAATCAACCATTTAACCTTTTCCTTGCCATAGCCTAAATTAATTGAATTATTTTCATGATCTTGTGCAAAACATATCTCATCCATGTTACAAGTTCAAACTTTTAATACTTTCGACAATGCTTTTACCATGGCACAAAAACTTGAAATCCATGGCATTGAAAATGGAAAAAATAAGTTACATAATAAAAAATTCAAACCCAACCCATCAAAAAGCAATAAAAATAATCTTAAACCGAAAGGGGCAAATTTTTTTGTTATTTTAAACACTTATACCCCTCCAACACCCAATCAATTAGGACCAATTGCTTCACAAACACAACCACCTAGGGGCCTTACTCATTTTCCCCCTAAGAAATATACCCCTTTAGGAGAACCTTACACTTATGTATTGGATAAAATCCTAAAATTAAATGTTATTGAGCTTCCTTTGATTAAACTAGTTGATGATACATTTCTTAAACCTAATTGGTATAAAGAGGATGAGTTTTGTGCTTATCACAGGGTAATAGGACATGAAATAGAATGATTTTAATCCTTTAAATGACTGGTACAAAACTTCATTGAAAAGGGGGACCTCCATTTAGACAATCTAAATGCTCCTTATAATCAATATTTAGATATTTTTAGACAACTATTTGCAAACCATCCATCCATATCAAACACAGTCCAAGCTAAACATGGAGAAACACAAAATAAGGCTACACATATTATTCATACAATCTATGATTAGTTATTGCCTAAAGAAGTTCCAGAGAAATATCCAGTCTTAGATCTCCTTACGAGAGATGATTTTGATCTAAGTCAATTTGAAACTATCAAAACAACTCACAAAACCTTTGTGGAGCTCCCTACTCTAATTACATGGGATCATTCACATGAACCATCCCCTTTACCTTATTACACTAAATCTCTTAAAGGGGAAAGTGAAACTAATCCTCAAGATGTCATAAATAAACATCTTGATACTTATAGAGTTGAACATTCCACCCCTTTAATCCCTATCAAACCTCTTCATTGTATGCATTTAATGGGGTCCTATCATTTTGCCCAAAACCATGACCCTTCAAAACCATCCTCTACCATAACACCTCCTTACCCTAAATATACTAAATGAAAGAATAAAACTCCTATCATTGATTGCTATGATAATTATCTTGGTATTCCACCAAAGAAAGCCTTAACTCATCCTCAAGTTAGAGTCAATATTTTTCATAGGTCAAAAGACAAAAACCTTAGTCCAAATACCCTCTCTTTTCCCAACACATTAAATAACAAAGGGCCTATCCCTTTTGTATCATCTCCATCATCTATTTTAGGTCCCCATCCATCTTTTATCCCTATTATAGGTTCTTCCATTCAAACACATGGGAAAATGCAAAGTCTCCATCCATTATTAGCCACACATCCATCTTGGTATCCACCACTTGTTCCTAAAGGCCCATTTGAAGAAAGAGTGCCTAAGGTCATCCTTACTATAAGAGCTAAATGATAAAACCAAAAAATTAATACTTTGCCAAAAGAGATTGTATAGCTTATTGTAAAACCATAACACAACCCTTTAAAAGGATCTTATGCTATGATATTAAGACAATTGTATGATATTAAGATAATTTGTATATAAATAAGGAAATATGCACATATCATAGAGTACCTGGACATGATACAAAAAATTTCAAAGCCCTTAAGGCCATAATCCAACAGTTAGTCTAGGATGATGATCTATTAATTAATGATCTAAATGATAACACTCCTAAACAAAAGGTCACTATTCCACCTACCCATAATTCTTCTATTCTTATAAGTGATAAAGAGTCGATAGCTTCTTTGGACCCTCCATTATTACACATTGATGTTGTCCATGTAACCACCTGTTCTCAAAATCAAAATCTTAATAAAGCCAAGGTTTCAATTACAGGTGTCTCTATCCATAATATGCCTAAACCATCTAGAAAAAATCCTAAAGTTTATATTATAGGAACTACCCTAGCAAAGCCAAGGAGTTGGTATAAATCTCTATATTAAAAAACTCTACCAAACACCTATAAAAATGTCATTGTATGAACTTATCAAAAACTCTCCACACCATCGACAAGAAATGATAGAATCTTTTCAAGTTATTGAGGTCTAACTAGATGAGCCTCAACCATTATCAACATTTATAGGGGTCCTTCAAATGGTGTTCACTATTAGTTTCACTAATTTCAAGGTCACTCATTTATCACATGAAGATCAAGATCCCCCACTTTTCATCATAGCTCAAATAAATCAAGCATGAATTAAAAGATTTATGATTGATAAGGGGACTAGTATAAATATTATTTCATCACATACTTTCCAATAGTTATAACTACTAAAAACAATTATTTCCCAATCCTTACTAATTCTTTGTGCATTCAATGACATGGTAGCACCCATAGTAGGAATGGTCATCCTCCCCATTTGTGTAGGTTCTCACACCCTCCATGAACTCTTTTATATAATAGAGGGAACTTTCTAATATAATATTTTATTAGGACATCTATGGATTCATGTGATGCAATGTGTTCCCTCCATAATCCATTAATGCCTTAAGTATGAACATGAAGGAGAGATACACATCATCCCTAATGATCCTCATAATACCCTTCACATCACTTTCTAACCAAGTGATGTCATAATACCCTCACCTGATGTAATTCTATCTTCTAATCAAGCCTCAACTAGTACAGCTATTCTTGTTTCAAAACTACCAGCTCAAGAATCCATTAATTCCATGATGCAACATATTTTAATGGGGGAATACTACCTATTAACCCTTAATATTCTACCCACTCCTAGGGAATATGGTCATCCTAACAAATAGCCCATGTACTCACCTAGCCTAGGTGAGTTCATCTCATTTGGGCCACCTTTCTTACGTACTCACTTAATATATGGTGGGATTGATCAAACTACCCTAGGACCTGACCCTCACACCTATGCTAAACCCTTCACATCTAATTTCTCATTCCTCAATAAACCCCAGTTCACATAAACCTACCTTTATCATTGCGCTTGGAAAAGTTTCGACATGGGTAGATATAAGTAGGGTCCCCATGTTGTCATATTAGGAGATTTTAAAAAACCACATGAAAAGCATGACTTAGGTTTTGAAAAAGATTCTAAATCTTCTCCCAAACCCATTATTCTACCATCCTTGGAAGAAGTGCAATCTTCATTATCTTATACCTTTTTCTCAACCAACAACACTGTATCCACCCCTCCTAGCTTTTTTTAGTCAATATGTCTCCATAGAACCCCTCATTTTTCATCACAATGACAAGACCCAAACCATCCCTTTAGCATATCCTAACTTAATAGGACCTAATATGCCAACTATCCCTATTCTTTAGTGTCATGATGATGAGTTAATATTGACTCATTTGGGTGATAAAAACTCTTATTTACGTAATTCTCTTCCATCTAAAACATCTAGCCTTTTAAATGAAGCCACTATTGATATTAATATTAGATCTTAGGAGATCCCACAAATTATTAAAATTAGTAAACCCTTAATTTCTCAAGGAAATTAGTATTTTAATACTTTCTTATTAGATCGTAGTGAGGCCTTTACTTGGTCTTATAGTGATATGCCTGCTATTGATCCCATAATCATTATCCATAATATCATCACCTTTCCTAATGTTAAGCTGGTAAAACAAAATCTCCACAAAATGCATCCTCATGTTGCACTCCTGGTAAAATAAGAACTGCAATGCCTTTTATTTGCTAACTTTATTCAACCCATTGATTATCCTTAGTGGATGTCCAACATCATTCCAATCACTAAGCCTATAGGGGTGCTTCTTATCTGTACTAAATTTCATGATTTAAATCTTGCCTATCTAAAAGATGATTTCCTTCTCCCTAACATCAACCAATTAATGGACCTGATATCTAGTCGTGAAATGTTATCCCTTATGGATGGTTTTTATAGTTACAATCAAATACTTATTGCACCAAGGGATCAACATAAGATGACATTCATTACTTCTTAGGGGACCTTCTATTACCATGTTATGCCCTTCATCCTAAAAAATGTAGGAACCACTATCAGTGATCCATGACTTATAAATTTCATGACATAATCCACAAAATCGTCGAAGACTATGTAGATGGCCTCCTTGTGAAGTCTAAATTTTGTAAGGACCAACTATCCATACTTAAGGTTATTTTTGATTGTCTACTCTGGTTTCATGTACGTCTAAATCTAAAAAGTGAATTTTTATTATCTTGATGGGTAAGCTCTTAGGTTTTCTTATTTTTATTCATAGAATAGAAGTGGATCTTGTTAAAATCAAGGCTATTTTAGGAATGCCTCCTCTGTCTAACCTTAAGTAGCCACATATTCTACAAGTCAAGCTCCAGTCTATCCATCATTTTATCTCCCAACTTTCTAATTTATGTCAACCTTTCCATCATTAATTAAATAAGGATAGTCACTTTGTGTGGGATCTTAATTTTCAAAAAGCCTTTAACGCACTCAAAAACTATCTTTTATCACTTCCAATTCTCACTCCACCTAAGGAAGGGCAACCTTTCTTTCTTTATATCTCATCTATAGACCATACTCTTGGTGATATGCTTGCTCATAGAGATGAGCATCATAAAGAATAAGCTATTTATTATATAAGTCATACCCTTGTATAATATGAAACACATAATCCACATGCTAAAAAACTATGCCTAGCATTGGTCCTTATAGCTTCTAAGCTTCATCATCACCTACTTAACCATAAAACTTACGTAATTATAACTATCGACCCCCTTAAATTCATGTATTCTAAACCTTATCAAAATCAATGAATGGCCTAATTAATTATGCTTCTAGATGAGTTTGATCTATAATTTTTCCATCAAAAATCTATTAAAGGTCAAATTATTGTTGATCAACTAGCTAAATCACCTCTTAGTGACAACCAACCAATTAATTATGAATTTCTTGATGAATCTATCACCTCCACTTCCTAATTGGTCCCATAATATCAAATGACTCTATTCTTTGATAGGTCTAAATGTGAATAAGGAAGTAACACAAGAATTATATTAATCCCCCCTCAAGGCATTCATATGCCTTTATATTTTAAATTAGAATTTTATTGCACCAATAACATGGCTAAATATGAAGCATTTATCATAAGCCTCCAAACTGCTCTTGCATTAAAAGTTAGATCCCTTAATATATATGGTGATTCTCAACTGGTGGTCAATTAGGTTACTAGTCTATATCAATGAAAGAATGATATTATCCAAAGGTATAAAACCTTGGTCAATCAGATCTTAGTTTCTCTTAAACATGATGCCATCCAAACTACGCCTAGATCAACTAATAAGTTCATTGATACTATGGCATCTCTTACCTCTTTTATCCCATCCTCATCCTAAGAGTCTAAGCTATTTATCCTTATCCATCAAGTTAACCAACCTTATTACACAAGAACTGATCTTCCATATATCAATAATATTGAGGAAAACTTGAATGATTCATGGTATGCACAAATATTTACTTATTTATATATAGGATTATCTTTTCCCCATTTATCCAAAGGTGTCAGGCATGTCTTTCAATAGAAAGCTAATTGTTATACTATACTAGGGGTGTTCTTTATAATTGGGGTTTTGATGGTATTCTTCTTCATTGTATTTATAAACATGAAGCTAACTTATCTATCCAAAATGTACATAATGGGTCATGCAGTGGACACTTTAGTGGTCATGCAATCACTAAAAAAATATTTTGTCTAGGCTAATATTGACCCAATTTGAATCAAGAATATTGCACATATGTTAAGAAGTGTGTAAAATTTCAATAACATGCAAACTTATCCCATGTCCCTAGTAAAAAAATTTAGGTAGAAATGGAATTCTATCCATTCTCCCAATGGGGGCTCGATCTTATAGGACAAATCAACCCTAATTCCTCTCAGCTTCACAGTTTCATCATTACTGCTATAGAATACTTCACCAAGTGAGTAGAAGTTATGCCACTTATCTCAACTAGGGAATAAAATATTATGGATTTTATCCACCATCACATTATTTTTCATTTTGGAATTCTATATATAATAATAATAGATAATGGGAAATCTTTTAAGAATAAGAAAGTCCAGGCACTATGTGACTCATTTAAAATCAAATTAAGTTTTTCTTTACTTTACTATCCCTAGGACAATGGTCAAGAAAAAGCATCTAATAAAACCCTAGTAAAAATCCTAACAAAATTTGTCAATTAAGATGGAAAAGATTGGCATTTTCAAAGCCTTTTCACCTTATGGGCATATCTAACTAGTATTTAAACCCCTACAAGTACTGCTTATTTTTCCTTAGTCTATGTTATGTAAGTTGTACTTCCTCTAGAATTCTAAATTCCATCTCTTCATGTCTCTATTAAAGAAATAATTCTTATGAGTATATTCATCAAGAGCATTTATCCTAGCTTGAACTCTTAGATGAGTATCATGCGACAATCCTTGATCACCTTCATATATATCAAGAATGACTAAAATGAGCATATAATCAACATATAAGAGTGATAATTTAATATTGGAGAATTTGTACTTAAATAAAATCAAAATGTCACTAATATGGAATGAATTAAAAGGGGTAAATTTACTCTGAATTGGCTTGGACCATACATCATAACCCATAAATATTGATCTAGAGCATATCATTTGGCCTCTCTTAATGGTAAACCAGAATGAGAACCTCTTAATACAATTTATTAAAGCATATAAAAAAACCTCACATGATAGGAACAAGTCATACACCACTCCAATATCCCTTATCCAACTTCAATTTAGGTCTACAATACCTTTTAGGTCCAACTACCACTTGCACCCTTTCTCAAATCACTGCATATAAAAGGCCTGCACATATATAAAAATTTTGTCTTAAACAACTTAGACATATACTCAATTTTTTTAGACAACCATGGAAAAAAATTATATATTCATAAACATCATGACCTCAAGGTCATCAAAATTTTCATCTAATGTTTCAAATTAGGGTAAACAAGTTCAAACACTTCTCTTCAAGATGTTCACTCAGAACTACCAACTCACTCAAAAACATAGTCAAGGAAACATGAAAACATGACACATGATTGAATATATTAAATGGATTTAAATGCATGAATAATATCTGATAACATCCTCAAATCAACCTCAATCAATTATATCATGGGATCTAATAAAAACTATTGGTCTTATAGACCATTCTATTGACCTTCTCTCTCACAGACTCTACTCAGCCATATAGGTTATATTGGCTTCAATGTTTCAACCTTTTACACTAACTTCCAAGATTTTTAAAATCATGGACATATAATTCAATACCAAAAAAACATCATAATTCATTTCAATGCATCACTCTTACATGAAAACATATCAGGAAACATCTTTTCACATCTATCTGATTTCTTTACTATCTGCACCACTAGGTCTATTAGTAACTAGCCAACTTTAATCACCAAATTTTCACACATGAGATCTGGAAACTATCCAAAAATATTCATGAATAATAACTAAAAGTCTGACACTTTTATCTTCATTCACTTATCAACTTTGACTCAGTCAACTCTATCTGTTATAATAAATCTCCAAAACACAATCACTTTATTGTAGGGTCTTCTCACTCACTTGATAAATGAATCACACCTGGAGATGCCTAGGAGAGTTGAATTCAACATATAATCACTTGTTTGATCATATCAAACCATTATGATCTCTTTAAAACAAGATATTTAACATCAGATCAATATTAGGGTTTTATGAGGGTTTAGACCATCTTCTAGTCTTAACGATCATTAATAAAACTTAGCTCCTCTTTATAGAAACTAATGCTTGGAATTTTGAGCTATAATCACTCCTCATCTACCATGAACAACTTATGATCTCATTCAGATGTTTTATGTGCCAATGTGCACCAAAAATACCTTATTGGGTAGACAACTCTTCATTATATGCATTTGAGAAACCTTGAAATACTTTTTCAAGCCTTTTCTTATAAACCTTGTTTTGTAATTCATGCACATAATAAAAACAACTTGAATCACCTCAATCAATGTTCATATTCTCACTCATGCCATGTAAATTGATCTTATTAGCTCATCTAGCTACCATCTCTTTTATTTATTTCTAAGCCTTGACCTACAAGTCTTATTAGGCCTTGAATCTAATCTTATAGCTACCCTACAAGATTCACCTTGAAACTCTCCTATGTTTCAATGTATCTTTTGTATGATCAAGAAACCTCATACACTCACTCTTCATCAAAAATTTAACAAAACATCTTTGAAGCTACTTACAGATCTTTAGAGCATAACTGGGATCTTTGTAGCATCTTTGAAGCTATAAACATTGATATTCAAAGCTAACCTTCTGATCATTTTTGAGGTCTTCAACATCTCATGTACAACCTTAGACAATATCTCTCATGCTCAAACACTATCAAGTTTTCTTTGGAGCATTATCATCTTCATAAGTCATTTAAAGCATCTTCAGAACTATTTATACCAATCTTCAGAGAAAATAGTTTCTTCTTCAAAGCTCACTAATATCATCATGCCACCTACAAATACCATCTCACAAGGTATAGAGAAATCATTACAATATTATTTATGTTTTCTATAATAACATATACTCACTCATGCTACTTCTCAATGATTTCACTCAAGCTAACATTAGAACATTATTCAAATAGTATTATTTCATCACAACAATACTCATTATGCTGGCAATAAAACTCATTCATATACAGGCCTCAAGGCTTACTTAACTAATAACCTTTGACATCAATGATATTAGATTGACATCAATGAAATAACCATGCATATTCATAAGAAACTTTGACATCAATGACAATGTTAAATATCAAATCTCAACACTCAATGACAATGCTCAATAATCTCCCCCTTTGTCATTGATGGTAAACCTAATTAGAAAACTCTATCAACCACTTGTGATGGCAATCATCTGTTAGACCTGGTTCTTACCTTTTCTTTCTCTTATTCTTTTCTTTCCCCTTTTCTCATCTTTTTTGATCTTTCTCATCTTTTTTATATTTCTCCCCTTTTGACATTAATGACAAATGTCTTCCAAAATTATCATCTCTTTCAGAATGAACTTAAAATTACAAGACCACCTCAACACAGATCTAACATAATCATTAACCTGAATAACTCTTCCTCAAACCAAGCATCCACCATGATTTTATTAGCATTATACATCAAATATCATCTACAACTAATGAAATCACACTCTTCTTCCTATGAGCTTATACTATCTCTCAAAAACACTAGATGACACATAGTCTTCAAAAATTATGGCAACCACTTTTAAAAACTTCTCAATAAGGTCACTCTCCCATCTGATTCATCAAAATATCAACAAATAAAGTCTATGAAGCATCTCAGACATAATCTCTCCTTAACTCCATTCATATCAAAAAGTAATCACCATTTTGACAAATAAAATAGAGCTACCAAGCTCCCCCTTAGACCAAGCATATCTTCTTTTATAAAAAATAAGAACTCAAGATCACATACCTTTCTTGACATGGTAGATAAGATCAAAATATTTACCACACACAAGTTTATCCTATACTAGATACCAAATTTATAAATATGGACTCCCCCTTTATCTTCACACAAATAACTATGAAAACCTTACCATTTCTATACCAATTTTCTGAACTTTGACTTTAGAGCTTATTTGATTATAACCTCATGTTTATGTTGATATAAGAATGTCTCCATGAAACTTAATGGATCCATCCCTTTTTCATAGGGCACTAAAATATTATGAACTCAAGAGATTCCCAGATCTCCATATCTTTACAAGATTGAATATTTTTTAGCATCCTTCTAGACTTGATTGCCTCTATAGGCTTAACCTTTAACTTGGCCTTTTCATCATCCACCTTGTCATCCTTATTATTTTATTTGAATACCTTGTCAACACATGTAGATAAAAAGTGTTTTTGATATTCTTTCACTTCTAATTTATGATCTACAGTAGCAAACATCCCACCTTGATTTATGAATTTATCATGACTCACCCTGTCATCCTTCTTCTAAGTCAAATTTTCATCCTTACTACTTTGATCAATGATATGAGAACCAAAACCTCTTTTGTCTCCTAACATGTGACTTGAGAAACCACAATCTATACTATGAGATTTCATATAATCTAATTATTTAGTCTTTTGATCCTTATTTACCTTATCTATAGAGTTTGGCTTCTTGATCCATTTCTTAGTGGTATGATTATGAACTTTCTTGACTTGACTAGATGACCTTCTAACTCTACAAGGACATAATTTTGTAATATGTCCTTCATTATGATAGTTGTAATAAACCACCTTATACATAACATTTGACTGATGATGACTATCATCTCCCTTTGACCAATTTCTTCTTCATCTATAGTTACATGAGTACTCATTCTTGGGGGTTATTTTACATTCTCTTGCTCTATGACCAAATTAACTACATGAAAAATAGTAAACATTAAACTAACTAGCATATATTATAGCATTGGGTTGTCTTATATGTATTTTCATGTTGACCTTCTTGTCTTCAATAGTCTTATTTTCAACTTGAGATGACTTATTTTGGTCTTTTTTGAATCTAATACCTATCTTATCACTTGAAAAATTCTGATTACTTAATATATCATCTAGAGCCTCAATACTCTTTTCAAATTTCACAAAGCTCTTCACCTTGATAGATTCTTGATCCAACTCAAATCTTAGATATTCTATTTCAGTTTCATCTTTATTGTAGTCTTCTTCTTTAGCCTTTTGGATTTCTACCACAATCTCTAACTAGGTTTCAACCTATTGGATGATCTCTTCATACTTCTTAGAAGTGTTGCTTAGCCTTTCTTCAAACAATCCAATATGCTCCTCATAGTCCTGAGTTAATGACTTTAGTTTCTTGTTCTTCTTCTTCACAAGTTTTAACTCTTCTAGGGCACTTACTAACTCTTCCTCAAGATCTAATTTAGATTTTTTGCTATCATAGTATACTTCATCTAATTATATATTAATCAAAAGGCCTTTCCCATTTGAACAACCTTCATTATCTGATTCTATACCTCATTGTTGTCATGTTCTAATTCATTACTATCATTATCACTATCAGATGTGTTTGAATCACTCATATCAGATGAACTATCTTTTTTGGTATAGAATCTCTTCTATTTTTTTGAATGACTTCTTCTCACCTTCATACTTTTTTAAACTCTTCTTGCTCTTATCAAACCTATAGGATTTTTTTGTTTATATCATCATCCTCAATCTTCTGCTTATGAGGACACTTGTTCACAAAATGTCCAATTTCTCCACAATTAAAAATTTTGAATGGAAAATTACCTAAACAATAGTAGATTCTTTCACTTCCTCTTCTAATCCTCTTATGATATTGGTAACTTCATCAATCCTCGATAGGTAGGATGTGATAGTTTTATCTTCATTCGTATTCAAGCTTTCAATTGTCTTTTATGGGTTTGTAATTCAGAAAACATCACCTTGGTGTCTCTTTCATTTATGGTATTCAAATTTTCCCATATATATTTATCTAAAACACAATGTATTAATTTAATAAGCACTACCTCTAATAGGCCACACAGAATGGCATTCATTACTCTAGAATTATTTTCACTAGCCTTCAAAGAGGGGGTTACTCCTACATCTATTGGTGGAATTGGAGGTGAAATATACCCATTCATAACTAACTCCAAATTTTCATGTACCTATGGCATCATATATATCTTCATTATAACATTCCAAAAGGCATAGTTAGATCTATTTAATAACATAGCCTTATTGGTAGAGAAACCACCTTGAGCATGTTGACTAGTCATCCTTGTTTCTTAGGATCTCCTTTAGGATTTTAAACCTAGTTCAAAGGACCTAATCTAATACCAATTATTGGAAAAAATATGATTTGAGGAGTGAATCAATATTCAAACTTTTCATTCAATTCTACTTAACCATTCATAAACCATTCTTAATAAGCATGTGCATCTTAGCAAGCATAAACATCAAAACATAAGAGCATGAAGCACATGAACACATCATATACATAGGAAATCCTATAAGGGTAGAAAACCCACTGATGAATCAAAATGACTAAACTCCTATAATACAAACATCAACCTTTAGTGAATCACCAACTTCACATGGAGCACCAACTCCGACTAGCTCAATACCAACTCAGCTAGGATTTAGCAAGCACCCACTTGCAAGGAGGCACCAAACCCCTAAATGACTCAGTACCAAATTAGCCACCTAAATGTTTTATCACCTTAAATAAACCTTGTTGAATCTATAGTAAATGATGATCTAATTTTTTATCTCTTTGCTCAATTTTGTCCCTCTCAAACTTGACTTTAACCTTCTTCACTAAATTAGCCCTCTTCATGGCTTGATTAGGTCTTTTTATGTTGATCATCATATTAAAAACCTCAATTATATATTCATAAAATTTATTTTATGGTTTACATGACCTCATTTTTCTCACCAATGATCTATATCATTTACTTATACTTTTTTGCTCATTTACTCTAAGCCCACCAAATAGGCCTAAACTACCTTGCTTTTATACAAGTTACTTGATCATATCCTTATTATTTAGATACATACTCAAATAACTTAGGAAAAACATGAATAGGTCTTATAATATTAAAATAACATGTCTTAATTATGAATTAATCAATATAATAGGTTGGCCATACATCAATTAGCCCTTACTCCTCTTTTAGGCTTATAGAGACCTAATATGCCTTATTAACAACACATTAACTTTGATATTTATTGAAGCATATCCAAACACCTCAAATAATAGGAAAACAATAATATTATACTCCAATATCCCTTATCCAACTTCACTTTATGTCTACAACACCTTTTAGGTCCACCTACCATGTGACCCCTTTCTCAAATCACTACATATAAAAGGCCTACGCATATACAAAAACTTTATCTAGAAAAATTGAGGCATATACTCAATTTTTACAAAAAACCATGGAAAAAAATTATATATTCAAAAACCTCATAACTTTAAGGTCATCAAAAACTTTATTTGATGTTTTAACTTAGGGTAAACATGCTCAAATACTTCTCTATAAGATGTTCACTCATAACTACTAACTCACTCAAAAACACAGTCAAGGAAAAATGAACATATGACACATGATTAAATATATTGAAGGGATTTAAATTCATGTACAAGATATTATAACATACTTATATCAACCTCAATCAATCAGATCATGATATCTAATGAAAACTATTGGTCTTATAAACTAATATACTTGCCTTCTCTCTCATAGACTCTACTCAGCCATATAAGCCATTTTGGCTTCAATGTTTCAACATTTTACACTAGCTTCAAAACTTATTAAAATCATGTATAAATCATTAAATTCCCAAAAAAAATCATCGTTCATTTCAATGCATTACTCTTACATGAAAACATGTCAGGAAACATCTTCTCACATATGTCTAATTTCCTTACTATCTACACCATTAGGTCTATTAGTGACTGGCCAAATTTGATCACCAAATTTGCACACATGAGATATATAAACTATACATAAATATTCATGAATAATAACTACAATTCTCACACTTTAATCTTCATTCACTTAGCAAATTTGACTCGGTCAACTCTATCTGCTACAATAAATCTTCTAAAGATAAGCTCATTCTTGTAGGGTCTTCTCACTCACATAAGAAAAAAATCACACTTAGAGATGACTGAGAGAGTTAAATTCAACCTCCAATCACTTTTTTGATCATAATAAACTATCTTGATCTCTTTATAATAAGATCATCAACATCGGGTCAATGTTAGGGTTTTATGAGGGTTTAAACCATCTTTTAGTCTTAATGATCATTCATAAAACTTAGCTCCTCTTTCTAGAAACCAATGATTTGAAATTTTATTTAGAATCATTCCTTATCTACCATTAACAACTTAGGATCTCATGTAAATTTTATACATTCCAATGAACATTGAGAAAACTTTCTCAAGTAGACAACTCTTCATTTTATGCATTCTAAAAACCTCAAAATACTTTTTCAACCCTTTTCTTGTAAACCTTGATCTAAAACTTCATGCACATACTAAAAATAGATTGAATCACCTTATTCAATGTTCATATACTCACTCATGCCATGGAAACTAATCATATTACTTCATCTAGCCATAATCTCTCTTTGTGCTTTCTAAGCCTTAAATTGCAAGTCTTTTTAGGACTTAAATCTGACCTTATAGCCACCATGAAAGCTTCACCTTGAAACTCTCATGTGTTTTAATGTCTCTTGTGTATGAAAAATAAACCCCATACACTCACTCTTATTTATAAATTTAATAGAACATCTTTAGAACTACTTACAAATCTTTAGAGCACAACTAAGATCTTCATAGCATCTTCAAAGCTACAAACACATATCTTTGAAGATGACATTATAATCATTTTCAAGGTGTCAACACCTCATATATAACCTTAAATAATCTATCTCATTCTCAAACACTACCAAATATTCTTCTAAGAATTCTTATCTTTGTAGTTCATTTAGATCATCTTCAGAACTGTTTATATAAATCTTTGAATCACATAGTTTCTTCTTCAAAGCTCACTCATTTCATCATGCCACTTGTAAATGCCATCTCACAAGGTCTAGCCAAAGAATTAAAATATCCTTTACATTTTATATACTAACCTATACTCACTCATGCTTATTGTCAATGATTTCACTCAATTTGACATTAAAACATTATTCAAACAATATTCTTTCATCACACTAACAACACTCGTTATGTTGGCAACATAACTCATTCATATACATACCTCAAGGCCTAATTAACCAAAAACCTTTAACATCAATGATATTATATTGACATCAATGAATAAACCATCCTACTTCATAATAACCTTTGACATTAATGACAACATTAAATATCAAATCTCAACACTCAATGACAATGCTCAATAATAGACATGTAGCTAAATTCTATTAATTAGTAGGGACTTGGGTTTGGATAGTTGAGGTTGCAATACAAAAATTAATTTAGTAACCTAGTGTGTGTGTGTGTATATATATATATATATATATATATATATATATATATATATATATATATATTTTATTAGATAATGTACATATCTATAAAATATTCTTTTGTATACACATATATACACATGAATATTAAATATATATATATATATACATTTAATATTCATGTGTATATATGTGTATACAAAAGAATATTTTATAGATATGTACATTATCTAATAAAATTATGAAACCTGAGTATTTACAAAGGTAATATTGGGTCTTCAATAACTATATTAGTGGTATGCATATAAAAAATATTGATGGATGCATATAAAAATGTATAAAAACATATGGATTAAATGTGCATCAAGTTATTAAATATGAGCATACACTTATCTCCTTTATTATATGATTTTGAATAACCATATGTTGTGTAAATTTTGAGTATGAATTTTATAATTGACTGTGTTATTTACGAGAAAAATTATCCATGGATTATTTGAATAAGTAATAGGATATCAAACAAGTTAAATAGTGATGAGCAAACTTATGTATATTAAGTATACATTTTCAAGTGTTATATTCTTTTAAGGACTTATTATTATATAAAATTAGTATGACATTAATAGTATATAGACAATTTATAGACTTGATTGGTGTATTTGGTAAAAATATGAGAATTATTGTATTAAGATGGAATGAGATAAAAAATGATAAAGTGGTCATTGTAGTATAGAATAAACTTAGTTTGCAATTTATTTTGTGGACTCAGTGGTTTAGAATGTTGACTAAGTTGTATACTACCAGATATATAAACATATGTAATAGTAAAATATGAGGATTTATTTTATTAAGGGCATGTGGTAATAAGTTTGGAATAGATAAAGTGTCATAGAATTATATGTTTTATGAGCTATTTTAAGACTCTATGGGTTTATATTATTAACTAAGTTTCTATCAACACACACACGCACACGCACACGCGCGCACACACACACACACACACACACACACACACACACACACACACACACACACACACACACACACACACACACACACACACACACACACACACACACACACACACACACACACACACACACACACACATATACATATACATGAATTATGTTTAAGAGATATGTTGGGAAGGGACTTATTATACTTGGATTCTTTTTCTAGTCTCTTATACATTTCTTATTTAGAATACATTTCATTTGATAAACCTATACATATCACTATTGAGGTTGAGTGAATGGAAACAATATGATTGTTGAATTATGATTTTTTTTACTTTACATTCTATTTAGATTGGGTACATACTGTAACTTATATTTACTATGCCTTGGATTTATATGTAAAATTGACTAGACTTGTTTGATAGATAATAGGTGATAAATATAAGAGGGTGATAAGATGCAACTCATGTACCTACCCCATAAGATCACTTATTTGTTTGTGATTGATTAGCAAAGAGTTTGTGTGAGTGGAATTGATTCAGATCCTTGTGAGATTTGATTTCTATAATGAAAACTTTAGCCTAAGTAATGTTATAGGTGAGACATTGTCATTCCACTATATTTTTTACTTTACATGTGTATGTTGATGTCATATAGATAGAGGATTGGATTTTATGGTCTATGTTACTATTGCATGTATTAGTGTATAGACACTATGAATTTACACCATTATATTAGTATTAATTTATGTGTCTTACCCCCTCCCCATATTTTTTTGCCTTAGTTAATCTCATTTTACTATTATTATCGTATGTTGCATAATTAGTCTTATTAATTAATTTTTACTTAGGTAAATAATTAAACCTCCCTAATTATAGTCAAGTCTCCACAAGTATATTAGAGGTAAGTTGTTTTAACCTCTTAAAAACCTTTCACTATCCATAATTCATTAACACAAGCATAAACTAAGTTTAACTTCATGAATATGATTTATTTGAATGAACTTGGTAAACTTAGACTAGATCAACACTAATCCCCACAATCATCATCGATCTTATTAGGTTTAACATTGATTTAAACTTAGACCATCCTTGAGTAAATGGATCTAGAATTCATACACTGGAATGCTAGAAAACTTATCCTAGAATACCTATGGAAGAATAGGCTACCTATCTCAGTTCATCAGCCCTCATTCAAAGGTTAAGAACTTTCCTACCAATGTGATAATTCTCTATAATATTGGAAGAATTTTAGAGGTAATTGTATTGATCTTTTTAATATATTTTGATTCTTGTATTGACTGTTTACATTTTGTTTGTCTTTAGTTTAGTTAGAGAATCATCAACTAGTCTTTAAGCCATTTAAATAACTTAAAGCCCACCTTTAGGCCCTATCCTAAGCTTTTTGTTCCTACTCTCAAGATTAATGATGATTCCTTACATGAATCGACATCAATTACACAATCAATATCGATTTTGAGATATTTTACATTGATCCTTATGTTTTTACTTTCTATATGCAATCTAAAGCTAGTTTAATAATCCTAGGTAATTTCAATTTGTTGTTTCTACTCTTAAAATCATGAATATCTATTTTTAGATGATAGTAGTAGGTGTTATCCATGATGTGGTTTCCATCCATGATTTACCCATAGTCCCTCACACACTCTTTTCAAATCAGAGTGATATTTCCTTTGAGTTAGGACTTTGTGCAATAGTCTTTGCCCCTACTCTAGAAGAAATCACTAAAAAATTAGAATTAATATAAGAACCAGAAGATTTAGCTATAGCTTATTGGAATGAATGATCTAATAACATTTATGTA
Organism: Torreya grandis; assembly: GCA_037957365.1. NCBI lineage: Eukaryota > Viridiplantae > Streptophyta > Pinopsida > Cupressales > Taxaceae > Torreya > Torreya grandis. Next base: position 4,663,016 of record JARHVA010000501.1, on the reverse strand, counting down.
ATAGATTAATCTATTTCATTTTAGTATCACATATACATTATCATATGTTTTGTTGTAATTTTTATTATTACATTATTTGTTTGATTGCATAAAACAATGGATTGACATTCTCTTAAAGAAGTTACCACTTCCTAGAACTGATCTAGTTCTAAGCAGTCCACTCATTTATCTTATTAATCCAATCTTTTCCAATGTGTCTCATGTGTGTAGGTGGTCCTTCCAAGCCAAAAAGGAGTTCCCACTTCATTGGATCAACAGTGCACAACCTCCATAATAGGTATCCATTTAAAACCCTATATCATTTCTATTGTTAATAAGTTTATTTATTAAAAATAATGAATGGAAAAATACTAAAACATTCTGGCACTCTTGGTGGGACATGAGGTCTCACTCTTATTGTTGTGTTTTCATTGTGAAATCATTTGATTAGTTATATTTTCTTGATTATGTGTTTGCATTCAAAAAAGAGAAACTACAAAATTTTTGCTTTCCTTTTTAAGGTCTAAAAAATAATTGCATTTATCCCTTTACTTGTTTAGATAGTTCACATAAATTAATTTAGTTGGATTAATACATCATGATAGTCATACTTTCTCACACACAATGAAACCATGATAATCTTAAAAACAAGCATCAAAACTTTTTCCTACCTAGGTGGACCCACTTAGATTTTATCACGAAGGGGAAAACTAACATGGTGTACTAGCTAAGTATACAAATTATGAAAAAGATGTATAAAGGCTAAGCATCTGACACCCTTATCATTACAGTGTGTAAAGTAAGGAAGTAGGACCCAATACAAAGCCATGTACTTCCTTCTAGCACAAAATCAGGACTCAATGTACCTTTGTGTATACAGAGGTTCTTATCCTTAAATAAAACCTAAAACTAGCTTTAGATTACCATTTCTTAGTACCTTAATTAACTTATCTCCCTATCACATTCTAAATTTAGTTTCTTAAAAAGTAAAAATATTTAAGTACATTTAATAGAGTGGGTGTTTGCTTTCACTAAAATGAGATAATCAAAAAGAAATGTGTGTCTTTACATTTCATTCTTTATTTCTTTTTTAGTATTACATGGTTCTAATGTGTTAATAGTCACTAAAACAAACCAAATATCCTACCTCATCCTCATCCATGGAGAACACATCAAGTCCTCTTACCACTTTTGAATCCATGGGGAAGGTATTCCCCAATTTTATACACAAGGAGACCGAGAATTCACTAGTATATTGGATAGTAATCTAATTTAACTCAATCATTATCTTATTTCTTGAGCCATATGTATTCATATTTTCCCTCAAACCCAATCTTTTGGGTTTTTATATGGCATGTCCCTAGAGGGACCTCAAGTGCTTGTTATGGCCATGGTTTCCACTTCCAACAATCCACCTCCAATGAGTTCTGATACAAATGTATCAGAACCCCTATATAATCCACAACCATTAGTGTCTAGTAAACCTTCTCTGGCCATTACCCAAACACAAAATGTCACTATAAGCCAACTTACACTTGCTTTACCACCCATTACTTCACCCTAAAATTTAGTAGTTTCAATCCTTGCAATTATCCCACATATCCAAACAAACATATCTTTGAATCCTCAAACCCAACCTTTACAATAGGTTCCTTTAAGTCAACCTCTTAATCAATATGTCCCCTTGACTACTCAATACCTATCTCCCTCACAATCCTTTGTGATCACTCACCTTCACTCCTCCCCACAAAAAAACATACCCTTTCAAGTCCCACTATATGTGGTTGCATATCAACCTATCATGACCACTTCTGTTGGTTATCCCATTTCACAACTATTTTCCACTCCATTCCCCACCTATCAACATACATAATAAATCATCTTAGGTGGTATTCCTCAATATAATACTTGGCCTGACCTCATGAACATCCATATGAATAGGATGACAAATATCCTCTACCTCTAGGTAGAAAAATATGCTCATGTATGAACAAATTTGAAATGACCTATTAATCCTGCCATCCTAATAAGGCCATATCTCTCATAGTGGGGACTTCCAAAATTTATGAAACTTCAAAATAAGGAAAATCCCTAGTGACACATTAGGTCATTTAGACATGCTTGTTACCTTATAGATCATGATGATGTTATCCTTTTAAGGATGTTTCTCATGTCATTAAATGGACTAGAATTATATTTATACAACTCTATCCCTCAGCTCTCCTTATTTTCTTTTAGGAAATTGGCCAACATCTTCTTAGAATACTTTTCCATTAATATCACAAGGAAAGTAACCATAACTGACATGTACACCATCAAATAATTTGATGATGAATCCATTGTTGACTTTGTATTTAGGTGGTGAGGTCTTATAAATCAATTAACCTTATCCCTTCCTCAACCTAAATTTATCAATTTGGTTATGAGATCATGTGCTAAGCATATCTCATCAACACTATAATTTTAATTTTTTAAACCTTTTGATGAAGCCTTTCCATGGCCTATAAACTAGAAGTTTGAGCCTTAAAGGAAGGAAATGTTAAGCTATGTAATACTAACTTCAAACCTGACCCATCTAAAGGGAATAAAAATGCTAAAACTAAAGACAGTAAATGTTGTTGTCTTAAAATCATCAATCCAAATGTTGGAAACAAGATGATTGAGAGGGGAGGGGTGAATCAATCATCAAAACTTAACATTCAATTCCACTTAACTATGTATGAATAATTCTAACATTCATGTACATCCTAGCAATCAAAATGATAAAATCATAAGAGCATGAAACCTATGAACACAACATATACATGGAAAACTATTTAGGGGTAGAAAACCCACAAATGAAGAAAATGAACTACAATTCTAGAAGACAAACATCAATATTTAGTTGAGTACTCACTCAACTTAGATAACCAACCCCAATATATCAAGAACCAACTTGATAGAGTCTTTAGCTAAGTAAAAACCAAATAAGGAACACCAACCCCTAATTTACCAATCACCCACTTAGATTTAACAAACACCAACTTGCAAGGAGGCACCAACCCCCTACATGACTCAACACCAACTTAGCCACCTAATCATTTGATAACCTTTAGAAACCCTTGTTGTTTGTATAATATATGATGATATTATCATTCAACTCTTCACTCACTTTAGTCCCTCTCAAACTAATCTTTAGCCTTCTTCACTTAAACAACCCTCTTTATGGCTTGATTAGGTATTTTGATCTTGATCCTATTATGCATAACCTCTATTATATATTCATGAAATATCTACTATTATTCATGACCTCCTTCTTCTCATCAATGATATATATTATTTACTTATCCTATTCTACTCTCACTCTCTTAGCACTACCAAAATAGGCCTAACTGCCTTGATTTTATACAAGTCACTTGATCATATCCTTATAGGTCAGATACATATTAAAATAACTTATGTTGGTCATGAATAGGTTTAATAATATTAAAATAACATTCCTTAAGCATGAATCACTAAATAAAATTGGTTTTCCATACATCAATTAGCCCTTACTCCTTTTTAGGCTTATGGAGACCTAATAGGCCTTTTTAACAACATGGTACCCTTTGATCTTTCTTAAAGAATAGTCAAATACCAAAAATGGAATAAAAAGGTCATACATCACTCCAATATCATGTATCTAACTTTAATTTATGTCTACAACACCTTTTAGGTCCAACTACCACTTGAACCCTTACTCAAATCACTGCTTATAAAAGGTCTACATATATATAGAAAATCTAACTTGAATAACTGAGGTAAACACTCAATTTTCCCAAAAAAAATGGAAAAAAATTACATATTCATAAGCCTCATGACCTTCAGGTCATCACAATCTTCATCTGATGCTTCAACTTAAAGTAAATAGTCTCAAACACTTTTATGCAAGATATTCACTCAGAACTACCAACTAGATCCAAAACACAGTCAATGAAATAAGAACATCTAACACATGATTGAATATTTTCAAGGTATTTTAATGAATAAAAAATATCTTATAACATCCTTGGAGAAACCTTAATCAATCATATCATGATATTTAATGAAAACTACTGGTCTTACAAACCAATCTTCTAACCTTCTCTCTCACATACTCTACTCAGTCAAATAAGATATTTTGGCTTCAATGTTTCAACCTCTTATACAAAATTATAAGATTTTAAAAATGATTTATAGATCATTAAATAACCAAAAAACATCATCATGTATTTAAACTCATCACTCTCACATGAAAACACATTAGAAAACATCTTCTCACATTGATTTGATTTCTTTACTATCTGTACCACTAGGTCTTTTAGCAAATGGCTAACTTTGATCACTAAATTTTCACACATGATATATGTAACCTACCCTAAAATATTCATGAAAAATAAATACAATCTCACACTTTTATCTTCATTCACTTATGAACTTTGAATCTATCAACTCTATCTACTACAACAAATCTCCAAAAGACAAGCACTTTCTTATAGGGTTTGGCCACTCACCTAAGAAACCAATCACATATGTGGATGAATGGGAGACTTGAATTCAAACTCCAATCACTTATCTAATCACACCAAATCATTTTGAGCTATTTATAAAAAGATATTCAATATCAGGTCACTACTAGTGTTTTATGAGGGTTTAGACCATCTTCCAATCTTAATGATCATTCATAAAATTTAGGTCCTCTTTACAGAAAACAATGCTTGGAACTTTGAGCTATAACCCTTCCTCATCTACCATTAATATTTTAGGTTATTATGTAGATGATACACATGCCAATGAGCACTAAGAAAATTTTCTCAGGTAGATAAATTTTTATTCTATGCACTAGAGAAACCTTGAAACACTTTTTCAATCCTTTTCTTACAAAACTTGCTCTAAAAATTCATGAAAATATTTAAAATAACTTGACTCACCTTTGATAATGTTCATCTACTAATTCATGCCATGGAAACTTATCCTATTACCTCATCTAACCACCATCTCTCTTCTTACTTTTTAAGCTTTGACCAACAAGTCTTATTAGGCATTGAATCTAACCTTCTAGCCACTATGTAGTCTTCACCTTGAAACTCTCTTGTGTTTCAATGTCTCTTGTGTATGATCAATGAATATCATACACTCACTCTTCTCTAGAGCTTCAAAAAAACTTCTTTGGAGCTACTTACAGATCTTTGGATCTCGATTGGGATCCTCATAATATCTTTAGATCTGTATATACATATCTTTATAGATAATATTTTAATCAATTGGGGCATCCTCAACACCTTAAATACAACCTCAAATAATCTCTCACATGATCAAATACTTTTAGGTATTCTTTGGAGCATCTTCGTCTTCATATCTCATTTGGATAAACTTTAGAACTGTTTATAAATATCTTTGGATCACACAATTTCTTCTTTGGAGCTCATTCATTTCATTTTACCACCTGTAAATACCATCTCACAAGGTTTAGAAAAAGAATTACAAGATGTTTTATGTTTAATATACTAACTTGTACTCACTCATGATACTTCTTAATGATTTCACTCAAACTGAGATTAGAACATTCTTCAAACAATATTATTTTATCACTACTCTCATACATCAACAACAATCACTATGCTAGGAAAAAAAATCATTCATATACATGCCTCAAGGCTTACTTGACTAGGAGTTTGCATGATAACATTTATCATTAATGATATTAGATTGACACCAATGAAAGAACTATGCATATTCATAAGAACCTTTGACATCAATGACAACATTAAATATCAAAGCTCAACTCTCAACGACAATACAAAAAAATCTCCCTTAATCAATGAAAATATTGAAAAATATCCCCCTTTATCATGGATGGCAAACATATTTAGAAAACTCTCTCAACCACTCTTGATGGCAATCATCTGTTAGACATGGTTATTGAATTTTCTTTTTCTTCCTAATCTCTATGATCTTTCTCATTTTCTTACAATTTTAATATTTGGGTTATGCTCCCTTTACTGAACTTTTTTTATCCTTTTCCCCCTTTGACATTAATGACAAATGTCTTCTATAATTATCATCTCCTTTAGAATGAACTTCAGATTACAAATACCACTTTCAACATTGAATAGCTCCACCTCAAACCAAGCATCCACAATGCTTCTATTTGGAAATATACATCAAATATCATCTACAAAAAATGAAATCATACTCATCTCCCTATGATTTGATTCTATCTCTCAAAGACACTAGATGACACACAGTCTTTAGAAACTATGACAACCATTCTTAAAAAATTCTCAATTAGGTCACTCTCTTAGTTGACTCATTAAAAGATTAAAAAATAGAGTCTATGAATCATCTTAGACACAATATCTCCTTATCTCCATGCATATAAAAAAATCACTTTCTTGACAAAGAAAATAGAGTTATCAAACTCCCCTATAGACCAAGAATATCTTTTTTTATAAGAACTGGTAACTTCAAGATCACATACCTTTCTTGACATGGAAGAAGAAGATACCAGCCTCTTGATCATACACATGGCTATCCCATACTAGATACCAAATGTATAAATATGGACTCCCCCTTTGTCTTCACAGATCAAGCTCAATTACTCATAACAAATAGATCTTAGAAGCTTACCTTTTATATACCATTTTTTTGTATTTTAACTTTAAATGCTTGATACCAATCTTAGATCTCTCATCATGCTTCTACTTCAAACCATAGATCTATCAACACATGAATGGATAATATCCATCTTCATCTCCTTACTTGAAATATAGACAACCTAAAATCTTCTCAAGAGAAACTTTATTTGGTTGTATCCTCATGCTTCTACTGATAGAATAATGTATCCATGAAGCTTAATGGAGCCACTCCTTTTTCATAGGGCACTAAAATAGTATGAACTTATGATATTCCCAATCTCTATATCTTTACAAGGGTGAATATTCTTCAACATTCTTCTTCTTGACTTGATTGTCATTAAAGACTTGACTTCATCATCAACCTTGTCATCCTTCTTTTTTTTGACTATCTTGTCAACACAAGCAGATAACAAATGCTCTTAACATTATTTAATTGATGTATTCTCTATAGTAGAAAATATATCTCCTTAGTTTATGAGTAGATCATGACTCACCTTGTCATCCTTATTCTTATTAGTCAACTCTTCATATTTACTACTTCAATCATATGAGAACCAAAACCTCTTTTGTCTCCTGACATGTGATTTGAGTAACCAAAATATATACTCTAAGCTTTCATATAATCTTCTTATTTAGTCTTTTTTTGTATCTTCATCTTATCTATAGATTATAAATTCTTGACCCATTTTTTAGTGGTATGACTATGAATCTTCTTCTATTGATTGGATGATATTTTAGCTCTATTAGGATAGAATATTGAAATATGTCTTACATAATGATAGTTATAAAAAACCACCTTATACATACCATTTGGCTGATTATGAATGTGATCTCCCTTTGACCAATTATTTATCTTTCCATAGTTTCATGAGTACTCATTCTTGGAGGGTCTTCTACATTCTCTTGCTTTATGACCAAACTAACTGTATGAAAAATATTAACCATTAAAATAAATCGCATACCTTGTAGCATTGGGCTATCTTATAGGTATTTTCATAATGACCTTCTTATCTTTAATAGTCTTCTCCTTGATTTGAGGTACCTTCTTTTGGTCTTCTTTGAATCCTAGACCTATCTTATCACTTGCAGACTTATGACTACTCAAGATATCATTTAGAGCCTTAGTGCTCTTTTTAAATTTCACAAAGTTATTTACCATGTTGGATGCTTGATCCAACTCAGCTCTTAGAGATTTTATTTTAGTTTCATATCTATTGTAGTCTTATTCTTTAGATTTTAGGTTTCTTGCCACAATCTATATTTGGGTTTCAACTTGTTGGATGATTTATTCATATTCCTTGGAAGTGTTGCTTGATATTTCCTCAAATAATTTGATTTATTCCTTAAAGTGTTAAATTGATGATTTTAGTTTCTTGTTATTTTTCTTCACATGATTCAACTCTTCTAGGGAACTCATGATCTTTTCCTCAAGATGCACTTTAACTTCTCCTTCTTCACTATCATAGTATACTTCATCTAATTTTGCATCAATCATGACCTTTCCCATTTGAAAAACCCTCATTATCTAATTCTATACCTATGAACATGGTTTAATTATTTTTATGTTATGATTCATTACTACCATCATCACTACCAGATATGTTTGAATCACTCACATCAGATGCACCATCTTTTTTGGTATAGAAACTCTTCTTGTTCTTAAATGACTTTGTCTCACCTTCATACTTTTTGAAACTCTTCTTGCTCTTGTCAGACCTATAATATTTCTTATCTATATCATCATCCTCAGTCTTCTACTTATGAGGACTCTTTTTTGTAAAATGTCCAATATATCCATAGTTGAAACACTTGAAAGGTAACTTACCTTTGTACTTACATGAACCGGTTCTTATATTTCTAGTAAACATAGCAATAGATTCATCATTATCAATATCTAAACATACCTCATATTTGACCTTCTTTGTCTTTGGATTCTTTTTAGCTTTGAAAATTATTTCCTTATTAAGAGGTTTTCCTTCATTAGTTCTCATCTCATAGGCAGTCAAGATGCCATGAAGCCCATCCATCTCTAGTTTGTCCAAATCTTGCATCTCTTCTATTGAAGACACTTTAGAATAAAACTTAGGAGTGAGTAATCTTAATGAATTTTACACAATAATAGAATTTTTCACTTCTTCTCTTAATATTTTTATGATATTGAAAAATTAATCAACCCTCAATAGGTACGATGTAAAAGTTTCATATTTATTCATCTTTAAGATTTTAAACTATCTTCGATGGGTCTACAACTTTTCCATATTTACCTTAGTGTCTCCTTCATATATGGTCTTCAATTTATCCCATATATCTTTGGATAAAACACAATGCATTACCTTTACAAACTCTACCTTTGATAGGCCACATAGAATGGCATTCATTTCCTTGGAGTTATTCTCACTAGGCTTCTTACCTGCTACATTTGTAGGTGGAATTAGAGGTTAAAAATAGCCATCCATAACTATCTACCAAATATCATGTCCTTGTGACATTAACCATATCTTCATTATGACATTCTAAAAGGCATAGTTAGATCCATTGAATAATGATGTCTTACTAGTAGACAAACCACCTTGAGCTTGTTGACTAGTCTTCCTTGCTTTTTAGGATCTCCCTTAGGATTTCAATCCTGTTCTAAAGGACCTACTTTGATACCAATTGTTAGAAAAAATATGACTGAGAGGGGGGATTGAATTAGTCTTCAAAAATTTACATTCAATTCCACTGAACTATATATGATCCATTTTAACATGCATGTACATCTTAGCAATCAAAAACATCAAATCATAAGAACACTAAACACATGAACACAGCATATACATGGAAAACCCTCTCAGGGTAGAGAACCTATTGATGAAGCAAATGGACTATAGTCCTATAAGATGAGCATCAATCTTCAGTTGAGCACCCACTCAACTTAGATCACCAACCCAAATATATCAAACACCAACTTGATAGAGTCTTTAGTTGAGCACCAACCTAGCAAGGAACACCAACCCCTAATTTACTAAACACCCACTTGGATTTAGTAAGAACTAGCTTGAAAAGAGGCACCAACCCTCTAGATGACCTAGCACCAACTCAGCCACCTAATTATTTGATCACCTTTAGAAACCCTTATTGCTTCTAAAATATATGATGATATTATCCTTTAGATCTTCACTCACTTCAATCCCTCTCAAGCTAACCTTTAGCCTTCTTCGCTCAATTAGCCCTCTTTATGGCTTGATTAGGTCTTATAAACTTGATCTTATTATGCAAAACCTTTGTTAAATATTCATGACATCTCTACTGGTCTACATGACCTCCTTTTACTCACCGATGATTTATATCATTTGCTTATCCTCTTTTGCTCTCACTCTCTTAACACTACCAAAATAGGCCTAATTTCCTTTGATTTTATACAAGTCACTTAATCATATACTTATAGGTTGGATACATATTAAAATCACTTAGGCTAGACATGAATAAGTCTTAACATATTAAAATTACATGACTTAAACATGAATCAATCAATACAATAGGTTGGCCATACATTAATTATCCCTTACTTCTTTTTTAGGCTTATAGAGACCTAATAGGCCTTCTTAACAACATGTTACCCTTTGATATTTATTTAAGAATATCTAAACACCTCACGCAGTAGGATAAATTCATACACCACTCTAATATCCCATATCCAACTTTACTTTAGGTCCACAACACTTTCTAAGTCTAACTACCACTTGAACCCTTACTCAAATCATAGTTTATAAAAGGCCCACATATATACAAAAAAATTGACTTGAAAAAATGAGGTATACATTCCATTTTTACAAATTACCATAGAAAAAATTTACATATTCAAAAACCTCATGACCTCAGGGTCATCATCATCTTCATTTAATGCTTCAACTTAGGGTAAAAAGGCTCAAACACTTCTCTACAAAATTTTCACTTAGAACTACCAAAACATGAACAAAACATTATCAAGAAAACATGAAGATCTAACACATGATTGAATATCTTCAAGGTCTTTTAATGCATGAACAAGATCTTATAATATCCTCAAAGCAATCCCAATCAATTATATCATGAGATCTAATGAAAACTATTAGTCTTACAAACTAATATTTTGACCTTCTCTCCATAGTAACTACTCAACTAGATAATCCATTTTGGATTCAATGTTTCAACCTCTTATACAGGCTTCCAATATTTTTCAAAGCATGGAAAGATCATTAAAGACCCAAAAAAAATCATCATGAATTTCAATGCATCACTCTCACATGAAAACATATCAAGAAACATATTCTCATATCTATCTAATTTCCTTACTATCTGCACCACTAGGTCTATTAGTGACTGGCCAGCTTTGATCACCAAATTTTCACCCAAAAATATTCATGAAAAACAAATAAAATTATCACACTTTTATCTTCATCCACTTATCAACTTTGACTCATTCAACTCTATCTGCTATAGTAAACATTTGAAAGATAAACACTTTATTGTAGGGTTTGTTCACTCACTTAAGAAACCAATCACATATGTAGATTCCTAGGAGAGTTGAATTCAACCTTGAGTCACTTGTTTGATCCTACTAAACCATTATAATCTTTTTAAAATAATATATTTAATATCAGGGCACTATTAGGGTTTTATGAGGGTTTAGACCATCTTCCAATCTTAAGGATCATTCATAAAACTTAGCTTCTCTTTCTAGAAACCAATGCTTTAAACTTTAATCTAGAACCATTATTCATCTACCATGAATATCTTAGGTTCACATGCAGATATTGTACATGCCAATGAGCACTGAGAAAATGTTCTCAGGTAGATAAATCTTCATTTTATGTAATCAAGAAACCTTGAAACACTTTTTCAAGAATTTTCTAGCAAACCTTGATCTAAAAATTCATGAAAATACTTAAAATCAACTTGAATCATCTCTGAAAATGTTCATCTACTCAATCATGTCATGGAAACTAATCTTATTACCTCATCTAGCCACCATCTCTCTTCTTACTTTTTAAGCCTTGACCTGTAGGTCTTATTAGTCTTTGAATCTAAACTTTTATCCACTCTATAGTCTTTACTTTGAAAATCTCCTATTTTTCAATGTCTCTTATTTATACTCAATCAATCTCATATACTCACTCTTCTTTGGAGCTTCAACATAACTTCTTAGGTGCTACTTACAGATCTTTGGAGCTCAATTGGAATCTTCATAGCAACTTTAGAGTTGTATATATAGATATTTAGAGTTGATCTTTTAATCAATTAGAGATTCCTCAACACCTTAAATACAACCTCAAATAATCTCTCTCTTACTCAAATATTTTTAGGTATTCTTTAGAACATTCTCTTCAGAGCATCTTGATCTTCATAGCTCATTTGGAGAAACTTATGAACTACTTACATACATCTTCAGAGCACACATTTTCTTCTTATGATCTCACTCATTTAATATTACCACCTATAAATACCATCTCATAAGGTTTATACAAAGCATTAAAATATGATTTACATTTGTTGTACTGACCTGTACTCACTCATACTTCTTCTTAATGATTTCACTCAAGTTGAGATTAGAACATTCATCAAATAGTATTATTTTATCACTATTATCATATAATAAAAACACTCATTATGCTTTCAATATAACTCAATCATATACATACCTCAAGGCTTACTTGACTAGGCATTTTCAAAATAACCTTTGCCATCAATGTTATTAGATTGGCATCAATGAAATAACCATGCATCTTCATAAGAACCTTTGACATCAATGAAAACATTAAATATCAAATCTCAACACTCAATGATAATGCTAAATAATATCCCTTAATTATTGATAATGTTCAACACCAAACACAAACACAAAAACCTTTAACATGATTTCCTCCTTAGAAATACACACCCTTACAGGATTTGTATGCTTCCATTTTAGTAAAATTCTAAAAGCTTCAATTATCGAGCTTCCTCTAATCAGACCCATTGACAAGTCTTAACCCAAACCCAATTGATACAATAAGAGTGATTTTTACACTTATCATCATGTACCTAGTCATAGGGTTAATACATGTTGATATTTAAAAGGTTTGGTTCATAACCTTATTGACCAAGGAGAATTACAATTATATAATCCTAATGCTCCCCCTAATCAATCTATCAATATCTTTAGGCAACCATTCCCTAACCATTATTCTACATCTAATTCTAATAAATAAATACCATAAGCACTTTAGATCATGAAACCCATGTAATAATCATAATCCATGATTAAATTTTACCTATAGAAGTTGGTAATGCTTTCAAATCATCTTATAGAACAACAAGGATCCCAAATCTCCTTATAGGAGATATTTTTGAACCATCTAAACTGGCTAGATTTATTCCTAATATCCACTCAAGTATTCTTAATCTCATTATTTGGGATTTTCCTAATGAAACACTACCCAATCCTATTCAAGGCAACCATTCAAAAATAAAGGATGAAGAAACTATCAAGGGAGATACTTATTTAGATATCCTAGAAGATACACATGCTACTCCTTTATGTCAGGAATATATAACATAAATCAATATTAATGAAATAAAGATAGAATTAAAATGTATAAAACATAACACAAGATAGACATATATTTAATGTGGTTCACCCAATATGGGCTATGTGCAAACAAAAACAACTAGTTCTTATCTTTATTCAATCCAATAAAATGAAGAGATAAATCCTGCAATACATCCTCTACAATATCCTCTTCACTCACATAAAATATGCTACCATGATTATAATTCCCTCATATCAAATGAGGTTTACATATTAGCACAAAAATACACAAACATAATTTATACCATTAGATCTACAACTTAATAATAAACAATTCAGATTCACTATGAAATTACAATATTTTACAATGCATTTTTACCAAAATTTTACTTTGAGTGTGCTACCTGTTGACGCTAGAAAGTGCACCCAGTGGCAGGAAAATAGGTTCATGCCCTCTCCTCACAACATGGAAACTCCTCTCTCACCTGTGGGATGGTGAAGTAGGATTTGAGAGTCTCTAAATAAGGGCTAGCTCTCTTTGATGTATCATGTTTGTTTCAGGTAGTGCAAAATACAAGTATATATAGATATAATAAAGGGGGGATGAAAAGGGAGAAGAAATGTAGAAAACAAACAACCTACTCTAAAAGAGGCGATGCACCAAAATGAAAGGTTGACCTTCACACATCCACTCTTAGAATCAGACAAATGCATACATACACTACGCACTTGGCAGAAGGACTAGGCTGCAAGAAACTAACAGGGAGGCTTCAATGGAAACTCCAAAACAGAGATCACCCAAGGTGCTGTGAAACACACACTTATGAAGTAATTTCTTCTACTCTTTCACTCCCAAATACTACTCTTCTCCTATCAGCTGCAACAATGGCACCTTGTAGATAGCAGGTCTACTGGTGTTGAACCTATGAGAGCATCAAAAGACAATGACTGGACACAAGCAAACACTCAACGCATACATAGAAATTTCTATCCAAATGGAGGTAAAAAACTACATTTATATTGATCCAGGTGAAATTTTGTAGAGCTGCGCTCTTTACAAATGTGGAAGATGATTACAAATGAACAAGTTTTCAATATATAGGAGAAGCAAGGAGGCCATTTGGTGTTCCTTTTACAAGTGGCATATGCATCCCTTCATGGGAAGAACAAGTCACTCAAGGAATTAAATGGACTATGCCTTTTTGTCTACTCAAAAACTGTCCTCTTTTTGATGACTTACACGGTTTATCAATCCATTTAATAAAAAATAGAGGAAAACTGATCTTATCTCAACTATTTGTGCCTTTCATGATAAATTCATAAGGACTACTCCACCTACTGAAGTCACTTCTCAAATTGGCACCACTTCTTGCCACTTGGACTGACTACTTACTCATTCCTTGCATGTCGCTTTGTCAATTTTGTCTTAATTCTGTCTCATCGGCCCCCTTGGGTGAACATATTGGCAAGTCACTAAATTTAGGCCCTTCTTTTCCATGGTTCGCACTTTTTCATTTGAAGGCAAACGGTTATTTCATACTTGTAAACTTGACGTCCACGTAGGACGTCATCGGGCCTACTGGCTTCTCTGCGGCCTTCCTTTTCCTTTGTTATTGGCAGGTTGTGTGGGACTGCTGATGGCTCTTTATTGCTTTACATCAGGCTTTTGACTTACACTTTTTAATGCGCCCGACCTTTGCATTGTTTTAAGCCGACCCTAAATTCCTTTTGCCTTTAATAAAAGCTGAGCCTTTACTTGAAATTCCTGCCTTTGTCTTAAGCCATGTGCACCAATGAACCAAGGATGTTGAACCTCCATGAACTGAACCCGTTGAACTAAGTACATTGAACCCAGCTCGTTGAACCAAAAAATTGGTTTAACAGTTCAACGGTATGAAAGTTCAATGCATATTGAACTGAGGCACTTGAACCGAGCGGTGAACCTTTTGACTTGAACCAAGCCCATTGAACCAAAATTTGGTTCAATGGTTTGGTTCAACCATGTTGAATTGAGATGAACCAGGCTGAACTGAGCATGAACTGAGTAACTTGAAACTAACTGGTTTCTTTGAATGGCGAGGGGAGAAGGTGAACGATTTTGGCCTATGAGCAAAAATTGGTCAATAGATTGGCGACTCACAGGGGAAGCATGTCTGCTATGCTTAGAATATAGTTGCCTTGTAGTCCATTTAGTACGGAGTCAGATGCAGCTTTGAAAAAAAAGCAACAGCTCAAAAGATTCGAGAATCAAACATGAAGTTTTTTACCCCCCAAGCAAAGGGAAACACATAAGACTAAAAAATGTTACCTGTGCAATAGCACTTAGGGGAAACAGGGAAAGAAAATTGAAAGCAACCTACTATATATAGTTAACCATGTATTTTGGATTCCCTCCTGGATCAAAGTGAAAACTTCCTAAGTCCCCTTCCTGGAAAGAAGACTTATAGTGGAAGGCAAGTAGCTGCATGAAAAGGAGATTTGGCGACCTGCTCCTCTTGCCTGTCACCTGATTTGGCTAGAATCTGAGTGGATATTCAAACATTCTCCCAATGTATACATACTCTATTTGTTCTTGGAAGCTTTCCTCCTGTTGGTTCTTCAAGCTGGTGTTTCCCATCAAGAAAATGATTACTACCAGCTCATCACCATAAGTTCCTTGATACGGCACCCTTGACTGACTTACTCTCCTCTGCCTCATGCTTGGGTTCCATGGTATGGCCATCTTCCTTGATGATTTCAAATAAGAAATCTTCAGATTCACCAATCTATCAGAGGGATAAATTTGAAAGACTGCGGCCTCCTTGCATGCTTGTTATAACCCCAATGCTATCTCCTTTGCTCTTATCTAGCTCATAGCCTCCTTGAAGAATAATGTAGCCTACCCTGATGACCTCAAACAAATCATTCAAAGCATGAATAAGGGATTGTCCATGCTCTTCCATGTCACCTAAAGTGATCTCCTTCTCATCCGCACTCATGGAATCTCCTTGATTAGTCATGAACTGAGCATACTCCTCTTCACTTTCTTCCCTCAAGACTGGCTCCTCCTCAAGAAGGGGTGAAGTGGAACACTGATGGATGAACTCATGTGGAAGAGGAGGTAGTCCCTAAACTAGAATCGAATGATTCTCCTCTTTCCATTTGGTCAGCACTTCACCTATATCAGGCATGGCCTGGTAGTTCTCTTGGGGATGTGTAGGTGCGGTGTGTTCAGACATGTAATGTGTTGTTGGGTCTAAACCATCCACCACACACTGGCTAAGGAATCTCTCCTTGGATTCCAATTTTGCAATCCACCTATCCATATCTTCCTAGAAAATCCTTTCCCATAAGTCACAATCATCACCAAGAGTAGGAGCAACCCCATCTTCTTCAAGGTTTTAAGCAAAACCTTTCCCTTCTTCCTCCTTTCCACCCCAAGATTCCATTGTTTGCTTCCAGCTCATGATCTTGGGATTGGAATCATGCTTCTATGAACAGGTAGCAAATTTATCATTCTCTAGGTCCTGAGCTAGTTCATGGTGTTCCTTCTTCCAATTTAGAAATGGGAGATCATGTTGAAATATTTGAGGAGGTTGGGGAAGATTTGGGAGGGTCTACTCCTGTACAGGAAGAGCTATTTGAGAAGAGGCATGCTAAAAAGCTAGGCACATGGGATTGAGGTTAGGATTGATTGATGCATCGAATGAGTCAGAATGAGCAAGGGCCATATGATAGAAAGGATTTGGCATATAAGAGGGAGTTTTCTCTAGAATAGGAGAGGGCAGACTTTGGGCCAAAATTTCTTGATTTTTTTCCCTCCACTTTACCAACACTTCGTCAATATTGAAATTAGCTTATGGATTGGTGGAAGGGGTGTCCTTTGGCATTGGCTCCTCTACAGGGTCTGAAAGCTTCATCATTCTTTCTCTAAGTAGTCTCATCCTAGCTTCTAGTTCCTCAACCTGCTTAGCTAGATAATCCTCACCTTGTACTTCTTGGAGCTCATGGGAAACACCATAGAGATGGGGAGTGCATGAAAATTGTTGTGAAATGAAAGGAGCTTCTTGAGGAAGGGTGGGGGGAACTTGAAAAGGACTAACCTCATCTTGTACCTCACACTCTTGGACAATGTCTTTTGCCCCCTTGTTGTTTTGTGACTCAATCACTTGATTCCAGCTCAAGAAACTCGGACTAGGCATCTCCTTTGGGGGTGATGGGGCCATAATGTGAGAGGGAAACAAAGATTTAGATTCCACTTCCCTCACTACCAAGATGGATTGCTACATCTGAAGATTTGCCAATTTGATCTGTCTATCAAGATTAGCCTTAAACACAAGGTTTGTTGTTTCGAACCTCTCCTCAACATGATTGGAGAACGGACTTTGACAGGCTTGACTTGGCTCAAGAGCAAGGGCTATATATGACTAATATGATGCTTTGGGTAGCGAGTATGTAGGTTGATAGACTTGGTAAGGCTGCCTCTCATGCACACTCAGCTTCTCCTCCATAGATGCAATTAAATCGCTCACATCCAGCATCTCATTTGAAAGCCTATGCCAATTCGCTCTTTCAATAGGAGCCCATTCTTTCTTAACCTGATCCAGCACATTCCTCACTTGATGGATGATATGATTAGGAATTTCTTGGCCATACCCCTTTCTAGTGTTAAGATCAATTACATATTTGTTGTATCCCAGCAGTGCTCGCTTGAAGGCAAAAACTAGTTGATTGGTGAAAAGATTGGGTTGAGTGGGAGAAGTGACATACTGAGAAGACTGAGCACAAGGGTGATATAGCTCATGGCAAGGTTGAGATTGGCCATATTGGGCATGATTAGGATTGCCATAAGGCTGGTAAGGATCATAGCCATGCTGGCTAAAAAAATAGAATCCATGACTTTAAATGATGGAATTTACAGATATCAAAAAAATGCACTTCTTGATGGTATGGTACCAGACTGCTTAACCAGTTGATTTAACTCAGAGTCACCAAATTCTAAAGAAATCAATTTGCTATAATAGGACTAGCATTAATCCTAAAACTCTACTGTGTTTAAAAAACTTGTGGTCCCACTGGGCGTACCAAAATTGTTGACGCTAGAAAGTGCACCCAGTGGTAGGAAAATAGGTTCCTGCCCTCTCCTCACAACATGGAAACTCTTCTCTCACCTGTGGGATGGCGAAGCAGGAGAGGAGAGTCTATAGATAATGGCTAGCTCCCTTTGATGCATCATGTTTGTTTTAGGCAGTGCAAAATACATGTATATATAGATATAATAAAGGGGCAGATGAAAAGGGAGAAGAAATGCAGAAAACAAATAACCTACTCTAAAAGAGGCAATACACCAAAATGAAAGGTTGACCTTCACACATCCACTCCCAAAATTAGACAAATGCATACATACACTACGCACTTGGTAGAAGGACCAGGCTGTAAGAAACTAGCAGGGAGGCTTCAATGAAAACTCCAAAATAGAGATCACCAGAGGTGCTGTGAAACACACACTTATGAAGTAATTTCTTCTTCTCTTTCACTCCCAAATACTGCTCTTCTCCTGTCAGCTGCAACAATGGCACCTAGTAGACAATAGGTCTACTGGTGTTGAACCTATGAGAGCATCAAAAGACAATGACTGGACACAAGCAAACACTCAACGCATACACGGAAATGTCTATCCAAATGGAGGTAAAAAACTAAATTTGTATTGATCCAGGTGAAATTTTTCAAAGCTATGCTCTTTACAAATGTGGAAGATGATTACAAATGAACAAGTTCATAATATATAGGAGAATCAAGGAGGCCATTTGGCACTCCTTTTACAAGTGGTATACACGTCCCTTCATGGGAAGAACAAGTCGCTGAAGGAATTAAATGGACTACGCCTTTTTGTCTGCTCGAAAACCATCCTCTTTTTGATGACTTACATGGTTTATCAATCCATTTAATAAAAAATGGAGGAAAAACCAATCTTATCTCAACTATTGTTGCCTTTCATGATAAATTCGCAGGGACTGCTCCACCTACTGAAGTCACTTCTCAAATTGGCACCACTTCTTGCCACTTGGACTGACTGCTTACTCATTCCTTACGTGTTGCTTTATCAATTTTTTCTTAATTCTGTCTCATCATCCCCCATGGGTGAACATATTGGCGGGTCGCTACATTCAGGCCCTTCTTTTCCATGGTTCACACTTTTTCATTTGAAGGCAAACATCTATTTCATACTTGTAAACTTGACATCCACGTAGGACATCATCAGGCCTGTTGGCTTCTCTTTGGCCTTCCTTTTCCTTTGTTATTGGTGGGTTGTGTGGGACTGTCGATAGCTCTTTGTTGCTTTGTGTTGGGCTTTTGACTTACATTTTTTAATGTGCCCAGCCTTTGCATTATTTTAAGACGATCCCGAATTCCTTTTGCCTTTAATAAAAGTTGAGCCTTTACTTGAAATGCATGCCTTTGTGTTAATCCATGTGTGCCAATGAACCAAGGATGTTGAACCTCCATGAACCGAACCCATTAAACTAAGTACATTGAACCCAGCCTGTTGAACCAAAAAATTGGTTCAACGGTATGAAAGTTCAATGCATATTGAACTAAGGTGCTTGAACTGAGCGGTGAACCTTTTGACTTGAACCAAGCCCGTTGAACCAAAATTTGGTTCAATGGTTTGGTTCAACCATGTTGAATTGAGATGAACCAGGCTGAACTGAGCATGAACAGAGCAACCCGAAACTGACTGGTTTCTTTGAATGGTGAGGGGAGAAGGTGAATGATTTTGGCCTATGAGCAAAAATTGGTCAACACTACCCTCAAACCCTCATTATGGGGGAATCTAAATACATCACTTCCTCCCATAAACACCCATGGTAACTCCCCCCCATATGCCCCTATCAGGAAACATGTATTATAATAAGATCAGGCTCTACCAGCTAAAAATCTTCTACTTGGAGACTAATTGTTGCAACTCTACTGCTCAACTCTTGTAATTTTGTTTGAACATTGACCTTAGCATGTTTCTCATCTTCCTTGTTATACTTTAAGACATATTAAATATAAACAACTCTCCAACTTCTCTTTACTGATTACCATTTTTAGCATATATTCAAGATTTTGACTCATATGGATCTTTTCAAACTTTAGTTGACCATCCTCCAAAACTAAATGAATGAAGTGATACATGAGTTGTATATGTTTGGTTCTTGAGTGGAATGCTGAAGTTCTTTGATAAATGATTCACACTCTAGCTATCACTATATAACCTACAATATTTTTTCTTGTATATCAACTCTTTCATAAACCCTTGCATCCATATCATATCCTTGTTTACTTTTATAGATGCAACATATTATGATTTTGTAGTTGATAAAGCAATTATCTTCTATAATTTTAAAATATAACTAATCGTTGTGTCACCAATAGTGAATACATAACCAATGGTGCTCCTCCTACCATATAAATATACAACCATGTCTACATCAACATATCCTTGTAAGGTAACATCTAAACCTTCATAGCATAATTATCTATTAGTGGTCCCTCTCAAGTACCTGAGAATCCACTTGACTACATCTCAGTTGTCTTTTCTTAGATTATTCATAAACCTATTGACAACTCCCATTATATGAGCAATATCTGGTCTTGTACACACCATATCAAACATTAAACTTCCAATTTTTGAAGCATATGGAACTTTAGACATGTAATTGATTTCTTCCTACATTTTAGGACAATTTTCCTTGCTTAATTTGAAGTGACCTCTCAAAGGTGTAATTACAAGTTTTACATCTTGTATATTAAACCTGAATAACACCTTATTGATGTACTCTTCTTTATAAAATTTCAATTTTCTATTTTTCCTATCTCTTGTTATTCCCATACCAAGGATTTACTTTGTAGAACCCAAATCCTTCACTGAAAATGAATTTGCTAATTTTATTTTGAGATCATTTATATCCTACATGTTATACCCTACAACAAGCATATCATCTACATATAATAACAAGATAATATATCTATCATTATCTAATCTCTTAAATTAAACATAGTGGTTAAAATGACATCTACTATAACCTTGTTCTATCATAAACATGTCAAATTTCTATTACCACTATCTTAGAGTTTTCTTTAGACCATACAAAGTTTTCTTGAACCTACCCACCATTTTCTCCTTAATATTTACTTAGTATCCCTATGGCTACTCCATATATATTGCATCCTCCAAATCACCATGAAGGAAAGTAGTCTTCACATCTAACTTTTCAAGGTGAAAATATTCTACTGCTACCAAACTTAAAATAGTTCTTATAGAAGTCATTTTTACAACTGGAGAAAATATTTTGTAAAAATCAATACCTTTCTTTTGTACAAACCCATTTACAATAAGTATGGCCTAGTACCTCTTTTGGCCTCCATCTTCTTCCTTTAGCCTATAAACCCATTTATTTTATAATTCTCTTTTACTTGTAGGAAACTGAACCAAATCCCAAGTTTGGTTATGTACCAAGGAATCCATCTCTTCTTTCATGCCTTGCTCCCACTTTCTAGTTTCTACTTGTATTGATTCTTCATAGCTTTTTGGCTCACCACCATCAAACAATAATAAATAAAAATTGAAGGTGAGTATCATTTAAGGAGTCTACTTACTTTGGTATATCTTAAACTACACTTTCAAGAGTTTGAGGTACTTGTTATTGTTATAGTGGTGTTTTACTAAATTGAGGAAACTATAGGTTTAATTTCATAAATAGTAAAGGGGTCTAGATTAAGGGGAAAATTAGTAAATAAATGTGCCTTAATTAACCTATTAATTTATTGAATATAGAAGTGCTTAATTGATTTATAAAAATAACAAACAAGGAGATAGAGAGTAAAACTTAGCTAATTATGGGCTGAGA
Organism: Torreya grandis; assembly: GCA_037957365.1. Lineage (NCBI taxonomy): Eukaryota > Viridiplantae > Streptophyta > Pinopsida > Cupressales > Taxaceae > Torreya > Torreya grandis. The sequence goes on along the minus strand of JARHVA010000501.1, from coordinate 4,640,997 downwards.
TGGAGGAGATAGAGGTTATAAATTATTGATCTGGTTGGGCAAACTGTCAAAAAAAAGATTCAAAAGTCTGTTCTATACCTAGACAAGAGCACTAAAAATGGGTCACTTGGAGGTCCAACACTATAGTCCTTAGTGTCTAATCTTTTTGAGCTTTATAGGTTCTATTCATCTACTCTGGGAGACCCTGTGCCTAAATTATCGAGTCCTAGTTGTTCATAAAGCTCCATGTGTAATTGATTTTATCTTCAAGGATCCTAGTTCCTCTTCATGATTGATAGGTGATCTTGAATCTAACTAGAAAAAGGGGTTAGTGTGTCGTATGTACTGAACATACAATCACACCTCATGTGTGGGCATGCTACCTACATACTAATACTCTGAAGAGTGATCAAGGCCAATGTAGTTCTCACAATTTGAATGTGTATTATGCAATATCATATATACAATTCAAGTGTATGTGAATTTTGGCAAGCTTGGATGACTTATGACTAGTGCAAGAGCTTGGATAGGCTGTAAATAATAGTGGTTAGCTATATGCAAAGAATAAAATGATTTGCTTGAGTGTGCTTTAGTATATTTCTAGCTTGTGCTTTTTGAATGATTGCCAACCCTTCTAAATGACCTTTGAATGGGATTTTATAGGGAAACTAGTGATATTAGGTTAGATAAACTCACATTAGGCCAACAAGGTAAAACATAAGGATTCAAGAAAATATAACCATTTGAGGCTATTGTGGACTTGGATAATAGTGCTAGAAAGTGGATAACCTAGGTCCCAATGCTATAGTCCAACCTATAACACTATTGTCTAGGGGGGAAGGGACCCTTTGGGATAGATCTATGCCTATGAGAGGAGCCCAGTGGGGATGAATCTAGAAGACTTTAGATGACTGGGAAATAATGAAAACATGCCTAAGTGAGCTGTATAAGTGAATAGGAGAGACCTATGGTTTGGGTGTCAAAAGTCATGCTCAAGTTGTACAAATTATATTTTAGTCTGACTAAATTTGCCCCCCCCTTTATTTTAAGCATGAAAAAAAGTGAAATACTAGGATAAAGGAAAAAAAGAGAAGCGTACCTAAACTTACATGTGAGGTTAAGCCAAAGAAGTTATGTAATGTTGGGTTATGCATAGTGAGAGCACATTGTATTGTGTAAGTCTACAAAAAAGGAAAGTGAAAGTATATTAGTTTTTATTAGATACACTTTATCTAAAATAATGATGTATAAAACTAGGTAAAGAGAGAGGAAAGAAGAGAAATGAATGAATATACCTCATTGTGTATGCAAACCAATATAAAACCTATTATGCTACTAGGTTATACTAGGCAATGTTAGAAGTATGATGAGCCAAGAGTTATATTAATGAATGAGTTGAGTTCTCAATCCCTTGGAAGTTATCTTAAGAATTCAAAGGTAGACCCTTTGTCTCCATCATCACAAACTATGTGAAGTTAACAAATTATGCATGTGTTAATTGATGTCTGGACCATGTGTCCAATCCCTTTGAAGAGGTGGCTCAAGAATACAAAGCTTAGCTAGACTTTTGGCTCCATCATTTCCCTATGATGTGAATATGAATGAGAAAATACTGGTATAAATTAATGTCATATGAGATGGCTTAGGGAGCCCCTGAATGTGATGTGATTTGACAATGTTGGCATGGATAGCTAAATTTAAACTAGAAACTAGGCCACTATTGGCCACTTTAAGAGATGGAGATTGGACTTGTATAGAAGCCCCTCTTAAAATTGTAATCAAGGCTTAGGAATCCACTAAGAAACTTAGGTACATGGGAAGCAAACTTGTATGAAATTTTACTTCAATGTGATGCCAACAACCTACAAATGTATTAAGGCATGCAACTACTAGGAATGTACAAAAAATGCTATAAACCTAGAAATAGAGAAAGCCTATGTGTCACACACATTGCCCTCAATAATGGTGTCTAGAACATAGATTTTAAACTAAAATTTGTATCAATTTCCATGTCTAAACTAAAAATGGAAACCCTCATGTTGTGATGATTGCCCTTATATCTGGATCCTCTAAGTGAAAAAAAGTGAAAAAAACTACTAATTTTTGGATTGAACTATACTAGCAAAACTATAACTGAACTCACCTCTCTACTTGATTCCAAAAAAATTGAATATTTTATTATTTGGAAAATAGTGCCTTAAACTAGACACTTTGGGGTCCAGTGCTATAGTCCCATTTTTGGAACTATTATCTAGAGCTAAAACCAATGATTGATCTAGATTCTCTATTGTCTACTTGGTCTGGTTTACCTATGCTAAGTTTTAGATTCTTGACTGTACTACTCTAAAATTACTTTTTTGACTGTTAGGAGCTCTGATCTCTATGAAAAAACCTCTATTTGTTTCCCCCTCTTTTGAGGGTAGGAATGAAGACCCTATAGTGATTTCCCTCAGAAGAAGCCTTGTAGGTGTGTTAAGCTATGAAAACATTTGATATAACATTGATATACATTATCTCAATATATAGCAAACGTTGTAGAGAGAGATTTTTATATCCATAGGGGTATGCTTATATAGATATAATAATGTAATAACATGTACATAAGAGTAAATTAGAATACAAAATTTCAATTTTTAGTTTTTAGTGGTATGAAGGGATGGACCATGATGTCCATCATGGCATCCAAGAATCAAGTTAAATGCATGATTAGAATCATGGCATTACACACAAAGATAAGCAATCAAGAAAGAAGCATACAAATCAAGAAATAATAAACATGCAAGGGTAAACAAGGGGCCAAATAAGCACATAAGGCATTTTAAATTGCCACATACACACATAATAGGAAGAATCAAAGATAGGCACAAGGGCCACAAGCACATGAAAGGCACACATAAAGGACATTGGAAAGTGTCCAAAGGCACGCACATATAGATAGGAACAAAAGACATTGGCAAATGTCCTAAAATTCAAGCAAGTAGTAAATAAGAACTGTAAAATGAAAACAAATCTAGCTTAATCAAAGTGAAGAGTGGAAGTATGCAAACTAAAAGAGATATAAACATGCATCGAACTATGTAAAGAAAGAAGCAAGAGTATACAAGATATGTGACACAAGACTAATGTATATGCTATGAAATACAGAAGTGTGATATATGCTAATGGATGTTGATGTGATATCTATGTAAGCAAGTAATAAATGTACTACACCAAGATGTCTAGAGTGTATAGTGTAATAATGACATAACCTAGATGGCGTAGTCATGTGGAGTATGCCCCTAGTGGGTAGATGTATCGATATGTAGCTAGAATGTAGAAGTAAGATGCCACCTTGCTGGGTGGAGTGAAGCAATCAAGGATCTAGATGTACTGTACATACTCAAAGAAGATCAAGTAAAGCCTTGTAATATAGATAAATTAATAAATAATATCATATAAAATTTTAATGTATGTCTATTATAATGGTTATCAATGTCAAACATAGATGATGCATATAATTGACATGTTTTTGTATTTTTGAAATATTATATTATTTTAGTATTTTGAAATATTTGAGCTATGTACAATCAAGTAGAGGAAACTATGTACAATCAAGCAAGAGATAATATATACAATAAATGTTGGAAAGAAATGATACTAGCTGATGATTCTTAGATGAGACTCCCTATCATGGTGTCTTATATCGAAGAGTAGAATCGTGCATGATCATGAAGCATAATGGAAATGCTGAGACTATGGCTCTAAAAGCTATATATGATGTAAATAATCTAAAATTTCTAAAGTAAAAAATGAATGTGGGGACCCTTTATAATTCTAAGTGGATGCAACTGTATGGATCTTAAGGACCCATCTGCAAGTAGGAGAAACTCACTAAACATGTGCTCTATGTGTAGATGCATGAGATCTCAATGAAACTGCTCTAGGTGTGAATACTATAGCTATAAACTATCTAGAATATTAAAGTTTTTGAGGTGTATGAACCATCTCTACTGGTGATGGATATCATATCTATGTTTGATGTTGAATTGGAGAAAAAATTGGTGGTAGAGCTAAAATTGGTAATCAAACTAAAATTAGCTCTAGAACTGAAACTAGATCTAAAATCAGAAGTGGAAACTGGTATGAAACTCTAATAACTATGATAACATGATTAGCATGAATGAATTTCACACATCAATGTACTATAGATGGAACTGCTCAGATTTTTTGTATCCACGGTTTGTCAAGTAACATGTCAAAAACACCCACACTAGGAATTATAGTAAATGAGGTGGTCATGTGTGTAGGACCAACCTATAGAGGAATACGGATCTCACCCAATGTAGTCTGACTATGTCCATTGAAACCACTGATAACTATATTTGTTGGAGTAATATCCTATACTGTATAACCCAAGTGTTGTAGTAGTGTTATAGTACACATATTAATACTAGATCCATTATCAATTACAATACTATGAATGGGATGACCATGAATAAAATCTCTAATGAGGATTATGTGATAATATGTGTCATCTTTAATAATCTCTTGCTCATAAAAGGAGATGGAAGGCCAAACTAGAACACTAGAATGAAAAGTACCAATCATGTGGTTCAATGGATGTGAAGTAGTTGTTGATTCCCTATATGTAACTGGTGGAGGATGTGCTTGATATGCATGATGTACACTCGATGTGTCCTATGTCTCTAACTTTCCATCCTATGGAAATGGATCTAAAAATATTTTGAGTGACTTATCCTACATTAGTTTGGTTGGAGAAGGCTCAGCTGAAGTGCCTAGATCAATTTGATTTCCATCAATTAGATCTTGTATCTTATACCTGAGACTAATGCATCTATTTTTAGTATGGCTTGGTGCCCTATGATAGTTAAAAAATGCATTTTTGTCATATCCCCATGGAAGCAGCTTTGTTGGATCAATTTCTCTAATAGGAGGAAGACATATGATGTTACATTCTAATAATTTCTATAGGACTCTAGTTAGAAGAATTGGTAGATTTATAAAAGGTTATCAAGGAGGTGATAATAAAGTGACTCTCTATGAGGGATCTAAAGCTACATTAACTTTCTACTCAGTTAGTCCTTTACTTTCATTGAATATGACCTTATATGGGGCTTTGTTGTTACTCTTATTAGTTGTATCTGGTGCACTTGTGTACTTAAGTTTGCCCACTAAAATGAGTTTGATTTCTCTTTCTTTTAAAGTGTGACACAATTCAATGAAATAAGAGAAACATTTTAAAATGATTATCTCATTCAAAACTGGTAGAAGACTCTATTTAAAGAGGTCATGCAACTCTTGATCTGCCATAGGGCTAGTCATCTTAGCCAATATGGTCTTGTATCTAAGAACATACTTGGTGAGAGGATCCTTCGATTTTTGTTTTTGTTGTGTAATTTAGGCATATAAAACCTTATCACTAATATTGATACTGAAATATTGTAGGAATGTGTTGATAAGAGGATTGAATGAATTAACCAAGTGATTTGATAGACTATAAAACCATTATAATATATAATCCTTGAGGCTCCTAAAAATTAATTTAGTTAATAGTCAATCATTTGGTACATAATCCAAACATGTTATGTGAAAGGCTTTCAAATTTGTCTCTGGATCACCCTTACTAATGTAAAGAGTGAGCTTAGGTTGTACAAATCTAGGTGACAAGGGTGTAGTATCTATATGTCATGCCAAAGGTGTATGCAATAGAGTGAAGAAGTCCAATGCCTATGTAGATCTAGTGGTACCTTGATCAAGATGTTTCACTTTGGATTGAATATATTGAATCCCTTACATAAGGGTTGCCACATCAGGAGATAGGGATGTACTAGTTATAGCTAGTGGAATAGAAGAAGGTTAGGCTACTATAGGGGGTTGTTGTGACATAGTTTCCCATGCAGTGTCATGTGTAGTTGGTGTTTCTATAGTTTGAGAAGACTCAGCTTGTTTGTCATTGTTTAGTTCCATGAGAGATTTCAATATGTTAGCATGATCACAGGGATGTTCCTTGAGTATTTCTCTAAAATTTTATAAAATCAAATCTTTGTTGAGTATAACTTCATTATCAACAATGGGTGGAAGTGGATCAGCAATCCAATGTGATAGAACATCAGCATTAGTATGTGTCTCATGATTATTATTCTCATATTGGTCATTATCAGAATCATGTTTATTAAAATTAGTGTAATTTGGATGTGCAAGTTCTATAATAGGAACTTGAGTTGATTGCTTACCATGTTTAGGAATGGGTTGTAGGAATTTGGTTGAATTCAAGAGGGTTGCCACTAAGTCTTGCACTCTATCTCAAAGGAAGAGATGCAAGGAGTTTAGATGGCATAAGGAAAATAATATGGAAGATAACAGAGCAGATTACATAAAAATAATCTAAACAATGAACTATAATATGCATAAAAGGATATCAAACTCCAAGTATGTAAGTTGATAGCTCAAGATGAAAAGTAGGGACTAGTATATGCATTTATGGATTTTTCAAAAATATTATTTGCAAAATACTATGAACATTTGAATTTAAAATTGATTTTCTGAGCTAAGTATGCAAGATAAAATTCAAAAAAAATATGAGAAATTACTTGCTTAAATGGGACCTAGTAGATGCAACTAGGGTTTTGAGACAATTTAATTTTCAAGAATTTACTATGAATTTTTGAAATTTGAAATGATTTTATGATGTTAATATTCAATCAAAATTTGTAGAAAATAAGTGGAATATTAATTGAAATTTACTAGGATTTAGTTGATGCAACTAAGGATTTGAAATGATTTTTTTCAAAAGTAATGTAATAATCTAATTTTTTTTTCATAAATTTGTAGAATTGAGCTTGAAAATTTTAGGAAAAATCTAAAAATATTTTTAAAAATATCATTATATTATTCTTAGTGGTTTGAAAGTGTTTGTATGCAAATAAGACCTAGTATGTGCAAACTAGGTTTTAAGTGAATTATTGAAAATATTTCAATTAATTTATAGTTTTTTTATTTTTAAATTCAATTAAAATCAAGGAAATATTTTAAAAAATCAAAAGTAATTATCCCTAGGGTTATTAGGGTTTTTATACAAAAATTCAAAGTAAGTCAGGTTCACCAAATGTTTTACTAAATTTGGGAAACTATAGGTTTAATTTCCTAAATATTAAAGGGGTCTAGATTAAGGGTAAATTAGTAAATAAATTTTCCTTAATTAACCTACTAATTTATTAAATTTAGAAGTGCTTAATTGATTTCTAAAAATAATAAATAAGGAGATAGAGAGTAAAACTTAGCTGATTCTGAGCAGAGATAGAGGAAACAGAGGCTACAAATTACTGATTTGGCTAGGAAGACTATCAAAAACAAGATCTAGAAGTCTATTTTCTACCTAGATAAGGGTGATAGAAATGGGACACTTGGATGTCTAGCATTGTAGTCCTTATTGTCTGAGCTTTCTAAGATTTTTGGGGTCTATTTGTCTACTCTAGGAGACTTTATGCCCAAAATATTGAGTCTTGGTTATTTGTAAAGATATGTGTGTAATTGATTTTATCTTCAAGGATCATATTTCCTCTTCATGCTTGATAGGTGATATTGAATCCAACTAGAAAAGGGGTTAGTGTGTAGTATGTACTGAACATACAATCACACCCAATGTGTGGGCATGCTACCTACATACTAATACTCTAAAGAGGGATCAATGCCAATGTAGTTCTCCCAATTTGAATGTGTATTATGCAATATTGTGTATGCAATGCAAGTGTATGTGAATTTGGGCAAGCTTGAGATGACTTTTTACTAGTGAAAGAGATTGGATAGGCTGGAAATAATAGTGGTTAGTTATATGGAGAGAATAAAATGATTTTCTTGAGTGTATTTTAGTATATTTCTAGCTTGTGCCTATTGAATGATTGAAAACCCTTTTAAATGACCTTTGGATGGGATTTTATAGAAAACTAGTGATCCTAGGTTATACAAACTCACATTAGGCTAACAAGGGAAAAGATAAGTATTCAAAAAAATCTAACCATTTGAGGCTATTGTGGACTTGGACAACAATGCTGGAAAGTGGACACCCTAAGTCCCAGTGTTGTCCAACCTATGGTGCTATTGTCTAGGGGGAAAGTGACCTTGGGAGATAGATCTATGCCTAGGAGAGGTGTTCAAGATAACAAGGGATGAATCTAGAAGGGTTAAGATGATAGGAAAATAGTGAAAACATGCCTAAGTAGGTTGTGTAAGTGAGTAGGAGAAACCTATGGTTTGGGTGTCATAAGTAATTATCAAGTTATTCAAATTTCACTTTAGTATGACTACATGTAGTTGTTGCACATTCTAATTTTTTGGCACTTTTAGAATTTCATTTCTAGTGATTTCATCAAGTATTGCATATTCAGTATTTGTTTTTTCTTTGTTTCTTTCCTTGAAACTGATCTTTGTACATGACCTTCTCATTAAAGATCACATCTCTACTCCTAATGATTTTATGATTTTTAAAATCCCATAAATAGTAACCAAAATCATTAACTCTATATCCAATAAAAGTACATTTCTTGGATTTTACTTCAAGCTTGGTTCTATTTTCATTATCAATATGGATAAATGTTTCACAACTTAAAGTCTTTAAAAATGAATAATCTACCTTTTTACCATCTATGATTCTTCTAAAATGCCACCATCCAAAGGACTTGAAGGCCCTCTATTTATTAATTAAATATTAGTATCCATAGCATCTATCTAAAATTATAAGGGCAACCTTGCATGTAAGTTTATGCTCTTTGCACACTCCATGATTGTCCTGTTCATCCTTTCTGACACAATATTTTTTTGTGGTGTTCTTGGAACCATCTTCTCTCTATGAATCCTATTATATGAACAATACTTATCAAATTCTTTTTTGTAGTATTCACCTCCATTGTTTGATCTAACATACTTCAATCTTATTTCTTGTCTCATTCTCAACTAAAGCTTTCTATTTCTTTAACGTATGGAAAACATCATATTTTTTTGTATGTAATAAATCCAAGTCTTTCTAGTTGCATCATCAATAAAAGTAACATAATAATAAGAGACACCAAGGGATGATACTTGAGATGATCCCCATACATCTATATGCACAAGATCTAACTTTTCATCCTTATTTATCTTTTAAACTCTATGAAATTTTAATCTCTTATATTTTCCATACACATAGTGCTCACTTAAATCCAAATCCACCTTCTTCAAATCTGCTAATAAATTCTTTGAGTGGAGAACTTCCATCCCCTTCTCACTCATGTGCCCAAGTTTGTGGTGCCATAATTTTGTATATGCATCTATAGAAGTTAAAGTAAATATAAGATTCAACATTATCATTAGCTCAATATAATGTACTTACCTTCTCTCCTTTTACTATTACCAATGATCCTATAGTGACCTTCCATTAATTTTTTGAAAATGTAATTATGTATCCATCACTTCCCAACTACCTTGCTAAAATTAAATTTATTATCAACTCAAGAACATGCCTCACCTCTTTTAATAACCATTTATTTCCATTCTATAATTTTATATGTGTCTTACCCTTTCCTACAATTTTATAGGTTTCACCATCACCCAAATAAACCTATCCAAAATCACCTTGAACATATTCTTTAAAATATTTCTAATGGGGTGTAGCATGAAATGAAACCCCTGAGTCTAACACCAAATTATCATTAATGCTATATAAAAAAAGGATTAAATCATCTTTTAACACATCACCTACTAGATTTGCTTCTTGATTTTTATCTATTGATATTTACAGTAATGAATGGAAAAACTCTTTTTGTTAATGTTATAATTAGAATATAGTATAGTAATGAAAATAGGGTACTCTACCTTCTTCAAATTTAATGTATGATTTGTGTTTGTTATGTCTATTAATATCTGATAAAGGATGCAAATGATTTGGCTATGTTCTTGTTTCTATTCATTTTATCTATAATGATTATTTAAGGGTTGTTTTAGAATCTACATCCAATGATAACACTGGATATTTTATAAGAATACAGCCAGCAAGCAGTTTGTGCTATTGCTTAGCTATATTAATTAAAAAGTGAAAATTTTATTTTTCCTAGTTGCCTATATTACATGCCTTCAGCCCACTTCAATTTTTTTTTTTTTTTTTTACAGGTGCCCCATTATTCTTCCTTTTAGACTCTCTACCTCTGAATTTAGCCTGGTATAAAATTTAAGCTAAATGTTAGGAATATGTTGCATGCATTGAATTTTAACAATGGTCCCATATAAGTTCTATGAAATACTAATTTAGTTAGTTTTTTATTAATGCATTGAGGATGGTTCTCAAGAAACAATATATTTATATTACTTTTTTGTCAAGTATAAAATGGCCAATTATTTCTATTTTTCTAGATACACTGAGTTTTTGTATGTTAGGGTAAAATTCCAAGCTAGACACTGAGACTTAGAATTACTAGTATATTGTTGATCTTAGATTACCCAAATGTAGTTTAGACTTTTTGTTGTTGATGATAAACCTTACAAATTTATATCATTATATGCTAAATATATTAGAACATCTCATGAACCTTTTTGTAGTGCATATTCTGAAGTTGAACCATGTTTTTATCCTTTCTTAAAAACACCATTATCCTTGTTTGATGTTTCTATATTGAAAAAATAGGGATACAATAAGGAGAGTAATGATTGTACCTTAAATGATGATTTTGGTAGGGTTGGAGATAGTATTGGTTTGATAACGGTCTTAATCTTGTGCTAGAGAGGTTCTTGCACACCACTTATTAACTTGCATTGGATAATGTTTAGGTATTATTTTGGTAGGCTTGTTATGAGAATGAGACTTTTTGCAAGATAAGGATATGTGGTTGAATGGGAACTTAGATGTGTTTCAATTTATTTGGGGTGGGCTTAGAGAGTGTTAAATTAGCTCATCAATCTGCTCCTTGGGAGGCCCCAATGACTTTTTTGATATTTTTCACAACATGTTTTATCTACATTGAGTTGGTGAATCTTATAGGTGTGTTTAGTTGGCTCTTGTTAATGCTAGTGATTATGGTCATGGTCATGGTTATAATCTAGCAATTATGACTTGATAAGATTGTCATGTTTGACAAAGTAGTTCACGTGTATATAAAACAAGGACTCAAGAGGCTAAAATCATGTCTATTGCACCTACCTCTAAATAAATATTATAAATGTGCAAATCAAAATAAATGATGTCTAATTAATTTCACAATTAGATAAAATTAATTTCACAATCAAACATGTAAGAAAATTGATGAAGTAGAAGGTTCTAGTTGGTTTAAATGTTGTCACTAAAATTGTCATCATAATTTGATTATGGGAGCATGCATCTAAAGTTGTCTAATATGTTTCTCTAAAATGTAACTCTGAATATTGTAGAATCTTTGGTCCATACAAACTCTCTTGGGCACTTTTTGGGAGTATCCAAATATTCCTAGTTATTGATAGTCATGAAATTTGAATATGCAACTTTATTTGTATGCATATGCACTTTCATTGTCTACCCTAATTTTGTGTAGTATGACACTCTTGAATGGAAAAACTTTTTTTTTGTTAATGCTATAATTAGAATACAATACAGTAATGAAAATAGGGTACTCTGTCTTCTTCAAATTTAATGTATGATTTGTGTTTGTTATGTCTATTGATATTTGATAAAGGATGCAAATCATTTTGCTATGTTCTTGTTGCTATTCATTTTCTCTGTCATGATTGTTAAGGGTTGTTTTAGAATCTTCATCCAATGATAATGCTGGATATTTTATAAGGATATAGCCAGTAAGCAGTTTGTGTTATTTCTTAGCTATATTAATTAAAAAGTGAATTTTTTCTTTTTCCCAATTGCTTGTACTACATGCCTTTGACCCAGTTCAAAAAATTTAATTTTTTTATAGGCACCCCGTTTTTCTTCCTTGTATACTCTCTACCTATAAATTTATCCTAGTATAAAATTTAAGCTAAATGTCAGGAATCTATTGCATGCATTGACTTTTAATAATGGTCACATATAAGTTCTTTGAAATAGTAATTTAGTCAATTTTTTATTAATGCACCACGGATGGTTCTCAAGAAATAATAGATTTATATTACTTTTATATCAAGTAAAAAATGGTTGATTATTTCTATTTTTCTAGATACACTAAGTTTTTATATGTTAGGGTAAAATTCCAAGCTGGACACTGAGACTTAGAATTACTAGTATATTGCTGATCTCATATTACCCAAATGTAGTTTAGAATTTTTTCTACTGATGATGAACCTTATAAATTTATAGCATTATATGCTAAATATATTAGAACATTTCATGAACAGTGTTGCATATTGAATGGAAAAACTCTTTTTTTGTTAATGTTTTAGATTAAGGTAAACACAGGTTTTGAAGGGACCCCAAAACCCTGAAACAAAGATAGAAAGATGAAGCATTTACAACCACAGGCAAAACCTAAAACCTACTACAAATAAGTAACATAAATAGGTTTTATATGGACCTGAAACCACCTGAAAGACCACAAATCAAAACCCAGGTTTTACATAGACCTGACTACACCATAGTCAAAAGAATACAAAAAACCAGGAAACAGGACTAGATAACACAACCAACTAGAAGAACTAGGCTATTCTTCTAGTTCCAAAATCATTTTCACTACTTCCTTACCTTTCACAGTAGTATCCTGAATGGCAGTAGCCGCCGACATGGATCCCTCTTGCATAGCTTTCTTTCTTGAGCTCTATCTCGTCCTCTTGCTAGGCCCCTCCAAGGATTTGATCTCCTCATTAGCTCTTTTTCCAATATTAACAGCTGCATCACATATGTTAGATGTAACTTCCTCCATTTTCATTCTGCTCTCCTTGATGAGTTCCCTTAGGTTGTTCTCATAGTCTTTGAGCTTGATGGGGATGTCTCTCATCTATTTTTCCATGTTATTGATTTTGTTCCAAACTGCCTTCTGGTTGTCTTCCATTATTTCCATTTTCCTTTTGAGATCCATTATCTCCTTAACATCCATGAATCAAGTTGGAGGATAGCCTCTGCTTTGCAATTAACCCATCTCGTAGGTGTGTACCTTCCATCGTTCTACATTTTATCACTCCACTCTTCTGTGTTCTTATTAGGAATGTTCCCGCCTTCTTCAATGTGATCCTCTCTTCCCCTTTGATTTTGTTCCTTAGTTTCAGCTTGAAATCCTAGATCTGTTTCTTGGTTGTCAGCCTGAACTGTGTTTTCCCTCTCATTTATCAAAATAGGGTCCTCAACAGGGTCATCCAGGACTTTATCATCCTCAAACACTTGCTGGTTTTCCTCAGAGTCATGTTCACTATTTTCAAACTCTTCTATGTTGACTCCTTCTTTCTCATTCTTCTCTTAAACTTATTCTTCCTCATTGGAACTTGTATTCCTATTTTTTATTCCTCCCTCTTCCTCAAGGCTTTTCTCCACAGACTTATCAGTTCTCTCCCACTTTGTGTCCTCGTCAACATTCTGATTCTTGACACTAGGGGGCTTGATTTTATCTTTCCCTTTAACAATTTCACTCTTGTTACTCCGTGAATCCTTGTTTTTCCCTAGATAAGGGTTCATAACCATGGCCTTGTTCTTGAAATAGCCTTCAATTATCAGAATTAATCCTTCATGCAGAATAGGACGCGTTTCCTTCTTCCTGTGAGTGAATAAACTTTGGACCAAAGAGAAACGTAGATAAAAGGGAAAGTAAATTCTTACTTTGTGTCTAAAATGATTTAGGAATACAAAGTGGAATTTGTGGACTCTCTTGCTTCTTCCATCGAGTATGAAGTACTCCCGAATACAGCATAAGGCATCCCTCCAAATGCCCTTAATCTGTTCCAGTTCAAAGAAATCCCCATTCTTTTCCAGCTTCTGCTCTTCAACATCCATCTTAGGGAATTTGCAAAAGGCCTCATTTGAAATGCTAGTCTGCTTGGAGAATTTTATTCCTTCCATAGGCAGCCCCGTAACCTCTGCTATAAATTCCTCTGTTAGATTCATTGTGATGCCATGCAGAGTGACCCTATCATCAATCTAGTTTTTGAAAAAAGCCATTGTAATATGAAGTTTTAAACCATGGAGTCTTTCTGTGTAGTTCACAACCTTCCCTCTCTATAGGGTATAAAAATGGGACACTTGGAGGTCTAGCATTGTAGTCCTTAGTGTCTAAGATTTCTAACCTTTTTGGGGTCTATTTGTCTACTCTAGGAGACTCTATGCCTAAAATATTGAGTCTTGGTTATTTGTAAATATCTCTATGTAATTGATTTTGTCTTCAAAGATCCTAGCTCCTCTTCATGCTTGATAGGTGATCTTGAATCCAATTATAAAAGGGGTTAGTGTGTAGTATGAACTGAACATACAATCACACCCAATGTGTGGGTATGCTACCTACATAATAATACTTTGAAGAGGGATCAAGTTAAATGTAATTCTCCCAATTTGAATGTGTATTGTGCAATATTTTGTATGCAATGCAAGTGTATGTGAATTTTGGAAACTTTGAGGTGACTTGTGACTAGTGAAAGAGCTTGGATAGGCTGGAAATAATAGTGGTTGGTTGTATACAGAGAATAAAATGATTTACTTGAGTGTGATTTAGTATATTTCTAGCTTGTGCCTTTTGAATGATTGAAAACCCCTTTAAATGACCTTTGGATGGGATTTTATAAGAAAACTAGTGGTCCTAGGTTAGATGAACTCACATTAGGCTGACAATGGAAAAGTTAAGTATTCAAAAAAATCTAACCATTTGAGGCTATTGTGGTCTTGGACAACAGCACTGAAATGTGGACACCCTAGGTCCTAGTGTTGTATTCCAACCTATGGTGTTGTTGTCCAAGGGGAAGGGACCTTGGAGGATAGATTTTTGCCTAGGAGAGGTGTTCAAGATAATAAGGGCTGAATTTAGAAGGGTTCGAATGACAGGAAAATAGTGAAAACATGCCTAAGCAAGCTATGTAAGCGAGTAGGAGAGACCTATGGTTTGGGTGTCATAATTCATTCTCAGGTTATATAAATTTCATTTTAGTATGACTACATGTAGTTATTACACATTGTAGTTTTTTGGCACTTTTAGAATTTCATTTCTAGTGATTTCATCAAGTACTACATAGTTAGTATTTGTTTTTTCTTTGTTTCTTTCCTTGAACTAATCTTTGTACATGACCTTCTCATTAAAGATCACATCTCTACTCCTAATGATTTTATGATTTTTAAAATCCCATAAATAGTAACCAGAATCATTAACTCCATATCCAATAAAATTACATTTCTTGGATTTTTCTTCAAGCTTGGTTCTATTTTCTTTATCAATATAGATAAATGTTTCACAACCAAAAGTCTTTAAAAATGAATAATCTACCTTTTTACCTATCCATGATTCTTCTAAAATGCCACCATCCAAAGCACTTGAAGGCCCTCTATTTATTAAGTAAATATTAGTATCCATAGCATCTTCCCAAAATTATAAGGGCAACCTTGTATGTAATTTTATGTTCTTTGCACACTCCATGATTGTCATGTTCATCCTTTCTGACACAATATTTTGTTGTGGTGTTCTTGGAGCCATATTCTCTCTATGAATCCTATTTTATGAAAAATAATTATCAAATTCCTTACTATAGTATTCACCTCCATTGTTTGATCTGACACACTTCAACTTATTTCTTGTCTCATTCTCAACTAAAGCTTTCTATTTCTTAAAAGTATCAAAAACATCATATTTTTTCCGTATGTAATAAATCCAAGTTGTTCTAGTTGCATCATCAATAAAATTAACATAATAATAAGAGACACCAAGGTATGATACTTGAGATGATCCCCATACATCTATATGCACAAGCTCTAACTTTTCATCCTTCTTTATCTTCCCAACTCTATGAAATTTTACTCTCTTATATTTTCCATACACACAATGCTCACATAAATCCAAATCCACCTTCTTCAAATCTACTAATAAATTCTTTGAGTGGAGAACTTCCATCCCCTTCTCACTCATGTGCCCAATTTTGTGGTGCCATAATTTTGTATATGCTTATATATAAGTTAAAGTAATAGAAGATACAACATTATCATTAGCTAAATACAATGTACTTACCTTCTCTCTTTTTTCTATTACCAATGATCCTTTAGTAACCTTCCATTAATTTTTTGCAAATGTAATTATGTATCCCTCACCTCCCAACTACCTTTCTAAAATTAAATTTATTATCAACTCAAGAACATGCCTCACCTCTTTTAATAACCATTTATTTCCATTCTATAATTTCATCTATGTCTTACCCTTTCCTAGAATTTTACAGGGTTCACCATCACCCAAATAAACCTATCAAAAATCACCTTGAACATAGTCTTTAAAATATTTCTTATGCGGTGTAGCATGAAATAAAACCCCTGAATCTAACACCAAATTATCATTAATGTTATCTTAAAAAAGGATTAAATCATCTTTTAACACATCACCTACTACATTTGCTTCCTAATTTTTATCTTTTTGTCCATCTCCTTGTTTTCCTTTTCAAAACCAATAATGTTTCTTTAGGTGTCCTTTATTCTGATAAATCTAACACACCTACGTTCCTATAGATTTAGATCTACCCTTCTTAGACTTACCATGATTCCCTAGGCCCTTTCCTCTATCCTTTTGACTTCCCCTATCCTACATAGTTAAAACATTACCTAATGTCTCACCTATGTTTTTTCATCACATTTCCTCACTAAGAATAATACCAATAACATCATCAAACTTTAAAGTGTTTGAAATAGAGATAGAATTACTCATAGCCATGACCAAGCCATTCTAGCTTTTTGGTGATGAGTATAGAATCAAAAGAGTGCTAACCTCATCATCAAAATTTACTTCTACAGGGCTTAATTGAATTTGTCACTGTGTTTAATTCATTTAAATGATTAGGAACATACCCACTTTTTGAAATTTATAGATTAAATAAATGCTTCATAACAAATACCTTGTTGGAGGTTGAAGGTTTTTCATACACTCTATCCAATGACTTTATGACATCCATTGTTGTATTTTATTTTGAAATAATAAAGGCCACCGATGCTTCTAAGCACAACCATATTGTTCCTAGTGATTTTCTATTAGGAAACTCCCAATATTCATCATTTATTGTTATGAGAATCTTTGCTATTCCACCCAATGGTAGGAAAATATCCTTTTGATATAGACAATCCTCCATTTGCATCTTCCATACTTGGTAGTTTTGGCTACTAAACTTTTTAACCTTAAACTTGCATTCTTCCATAATAGCTCCCACTCGAACCAAGAACCCTCTTTTACTATGAGTCTATCTACCAAATAAACCTTCAACTTTGATACCATTTGTTAGGAATATAGAACACAGAGTAATATTAATGAAATAAAGATATAATTAAAGTGTAGAAAACACAACACAAGATAGATATAAATTTAATATAGTTAACCCAATATGGGCTACATACACATAAAAATAGCTAGTTCTTCTCTTTATTCAGTCAAATAAAATAAAGGGATGAAACCTATAATACATACACTACAATCTTCTCTTCACTAACATACATTATGTTATCATGATTACAATGCCCTCATATCAAAGGAGGGTTACATATTAGGGTAAAAATGTACAAACATAATTTCTACCATTAGATTCGCAAATTAATAGTGAATATTCTAAATTAACTATGAAATTACAATATTTTACAATGCATTTTTGAAAAAATATTGCTTCAGGGGCACTAGCCCCAAACCCCTACTAAGGAAGGCTTCCAAGTAGGTCACCACCCCTTGAACCCCCATGATGACCATAGTGGGGGGTCATTGACCTCCCACACCCCCATGTTGGGGATCAAGCATTATAATAAGATCAAGCTCCACCATCTTATTGATGCCTCTATATGTATCACAAGTTCTCTTAGTGTTTAAGAACACTTTCCATTTTAGAATCTTGAGAATTCATGGCATAAGTAGCAGGTTTTTCGTAATCTAGTTACATGTGGTAAAATAGAGGTAGAGAAAATTAAGTATTTCCACAAATTTATATTGATTGGTGGTTGGGAGCCACTGTGGTCCTTGTCAATTTTAAAATATCTATGTCGATATTGGTGAGTTGTGATAAAAATGCTACACTGAAGACTAATCTAAATGGATATTTACAGTGAGATCTATACTAAAGTGATCTAGTCAAGAAAGAAGCAAAAACAAAGGGTAAGGAAGAAAAAAAGTGTCTGATTGTTGGTATTTGTCTCAAATATCATGATAAGGCTTAAATTTTAACCAAATAAGCATTTAACCATTATACAATGCCAAATAGCATAAGCTTAGATTTCACCATACACTAGGCAAACTTTTAAGGATAATATGAAAACATAGAAGTAAGAACTAGATTTAGTTTAAATATTTATTACCAAATTCAAATAACATTAACACATTTGAATATAGAACAAATGAAATGAAGCAAATTCAATATCCTTTAACTAATCTAGCATAATCACAAATTAGCAACCTTGTATCAAAGATGTAAGTTCAAAATTCATAAAAGCCATTCAAATTCAATATTTATAACCAAAAATTGAAAGAAAAGCCACATTAATAATTAACAAAATAAATTTGGACAATCCTTTCAAAATTTTATGATTTTATTAATTGCTTAAAGTATACAAATATTTGCTCAAAAATCTCTCCCTTATAAAATGGAAATACTACCTTTTATATAAGGATAAGGAAGTATACCAGTTAGATACAAGATACAAATGTATAAATATAAGGATAGTTGTCTTTCTTTACAACTCTATAATACATTTGCTTTTTTGAATGGATTGACCTAGAGGCAAATACGCTAACAAACTAGCATATGCATTTACTAAAGAATATTCCTCTTTCAAAATGTTAAAAAGTTTTACAAAATGTACTATTATTTAGTTGGTTGATGGGCCCTATGCCTGAAAACTCACTTGCTACTACTGGAAGATATTCATGGACTTTTGGTGTTTCTTATTGACTACCTCCAAGTCCACATCTAGTTTTAGAAGACACTCTTCCTCTTTATCAAATAAATCATTAAATTCCATATCATTTATATTCATGGCTTCCTTGATGCTCTTGGCCTCAGTTATTCTTTCTCCTACACTAAATATCATGTCTTGGATACTAATATTATCTACCCTAGATTGGTCTTGACCTTTAATTCTTCTTTCCTATGTCACCAAAGTAGCCCTATGTTTGAATTCATCATCTTTCATGATGCCCAAGATAGTGGGTTGTGAAGGGTTAATGAACATGGTCCCAAGGAGCTGTTAAACCCTTTATACTAGCTCCTCATCATCCTTCAAGAGTCTCTCTAGATCCTTGGACCAGTCATTCAAATTATGGACTTTGTCAATAAAAATTCCTACAATTGCATTCAAATGTCCCAAACTAATTATTTTAAACCTAAGAACATATCTTATAACTAGTATGTTGATTAAGCCTATTATTTTGTCCTCTAAAGCTTGCCATTGGGATATTAGACTCTTAGCCACTTTATTCTATTGTGCCAATGCATTTTACATTAGCTTCATTGCTTTCAATGCATCAAACATGTCATAGAATGATTCATCTAGCATTTTGACCATTGCCTCTAGGATAGATAACACTACTTGGGTCTCTAGATTTTCCTTTTCCTTCTCCAAATTATATATCATTTGCTTCATACCTCTAATGATTGTTCTCAATTGAGTTGAATGAGCCTCAACTAATATTTCTACATCTTTCTCATGGATGGGAAGTTCACTAAGTTGTTATACCCTAATTGGAGTTAAGCCTGTAAATGGCTCAACCTTTTGAAAGTTGAATTCTTCAATCTGCATCATGGCCTTTCTAGTTGTCAATTTTTCTAAGCCTACTATCTCAAGATTGAATTGTATAGTGGTATTTAATTCTATGTACTTTATAGGTTTAAGATCCTCCATCTAGGTGTTGCTTGAATCTCTTGGAGTCTCTATTTGCTTTCTATCTAAGCCTATAGTGGCTAATATTCTTCTCTCTTATTCCTCCTTCATCAAATATCTTATCCATGGCTTGATATCATCATGTACATCAATATTGATAGTTTAGGTCAAGGCCCATGAGTGGTATAAGGAGGGGATCTTCTGCATTTTCCATAGATGAACCAATTAGGGATGATTGGTCTATTAATGGTGTATTCATCATTAAAAAAGTTTATTTAACTTGTAGGGTGAGTGAAATTGAACTTGGGATTCTTCTACCCAACTATGAATTTGCCAATTCTACCTTTCTATTCCTTGATGGTGTTATTTGGACTAGATCCAATGTAAGCTCTTTCCCTTTTTCTTTCTCAACCTTCTTTGTTTGGGCTAATGTTTCTTCAACATGTTCCTCTTCTTCATCATACTCATATGACTTAACAAGGACCTTGAGGTCATCTTCCACTATTTCATCAGGCTCCAAGGTAATCATGTCTAGGTATTCAATGGGGAATACTAGTCTTTGAGGTAGATTTGTTGATGAGGGTCCCTCATTAGGCCTTTCTATTAGCTTTTCCTTACTATGACCTTGTGTAATCTATTCTTGAGGATGGTGCCCTTCCATTTATGGTTGCTCTTGAGGGGGCCTCAAAGGTCCAAACAACAAATGGTACTGTAGGGGGAAAATTTTCCATAGATCTCCAAGGGGCTTATGATCACTAGCCAATATATGCTCAAGTACTGGCCTAAGAAATTACTTATATTTTAAATGTTTGGAAACCATTCCATTAGGGTCCCACTAATTTAGCTCATCAAGCTACAAGTTGAAATAATCCATGTGTCTAAATACAGTACTTACCTGATTCCAATTCTATAGCATAGTTCTACCAATAGTCATAGGAAAAGGATGGAGGAGGCCTTTCCTCTTATCCTTCCACACTCTATCCATAGCATAAATAAACTGGTATGTAATTTATTGCTCTACTAGCTTGATGGGAACATAGATGGGCAACTTGTAAGGTTGAAACAAAATCCCTTCAATTCTAATCACTATACAATCTTGATACAACCAGATGTCTCCCATTATATCTACATATTGTTTGATTAGAGGGCTAATCTTGGCATTGGGATCCCTTTAATGGCTTATAATAAAGTATGTTAAACACAATAATAAATGAATTGCCTGTTGTGTCTATATTTGAAAACATGTAGCTTAGAATAATGGTGGGAGTCTATGAATCTACCCTTAGGTGACTAATTTTTGATATAAGGGATCTTGTTGGAGGCTATCAAGGCATCCAACAGATATGAAATCATGAAGATTAGGGTACTAGTCTCCTTCTTGATAGCCATGAATTATCATTGTAGATAGATGCTTATCATCTCTCTAATTAGGGGAGTGAGCTCTTTCCCTACCATGAAGTAGATGTAAGACACCCAATTATTACTTACATAAGTGGTTGAAGGGGCTCTAGATATTCTATTTAATAGAGTCATAATTATCCTAACCCCCTCTCTAAATTGGGTAACTAGAATATTTCCAATAGGCTCTCAGATCACATGGTTACCTTGGAGCAACCATGGCCTAAGTATGGTGTCTAAATCATTATTTATAGTCTATTCCTTGATGGTGGGTAATTTTACTTAGGGTTTTCAAAGTTTGTATTAACTTTCGAAGGCCAATGGGGAAATGTATGCAATTCTCCTAAAGGTCCTTTCATGAATAATCCAATCTTATTCAACTCTATAGTCTTTAAAATGGGAACAAGGATGTCAATATAGTGGATTACCTTTGGTTTGGTGGTGGCATGGTGGATACTAGCCATTTAGACTATAATCAATTCATAGTATCTTTTGTTCATGGTGGTAATCTTTTGTTCCTCCTTCGTGATGGGTTGCATCTCTTTAATGGTCTAAAAGAGTTTAGACTAGTTCCTATGACCCATATTTAATGTTGTAGTGTCTAGGTCAGTGTCTTTAAAGGCCCTCCCTTCATTATCTATAGACATACACAACTCTATCTCATCTTTGTATTGTTACCTTCGAGCTGCCATGGCTTTCAAACTTGCAAATTACTAACGGTTATGTTGTAAATGGTCTTTGGGTTAATTCTTTCATACTCAAATTGTAATTAGACTCTTTTTAGCTTGATTGTGACTAATTCAAGTTTAAATTAGGGTATTTTATGCAAGTTTTGGGCTCTCCTAAAGCTTTAATGGTGATGGATTATTCAAACTTAGGTTCATTCATGCCTCAAATTTGATTTTGACCTTTGATTTTATATGTTTGCCTTTTTGAGCACACAAGATCTTCATCTTTATCATTTTCTACTTATATGGTGCTTATTTGACATCTATCTAGAAAATTTCATGGCATTTTTTATAAATTCCTTCAAATCACTTACCATTATTATTTAAAATTATCCATTTGTTTTGCACTGTTAGATTATTACCTAGGGATCAATGTAAGCCAGTGATCATGATCTTGGATTGTGCATGTCATTGACCATCTTTACATTGAGCCTCATAGTTATGCCACTTGGAATTTCCATTAGTTTTACAATCTATTTATCTTATACCAATCATATATTAAATGTACCCTTACCACATGTCAAGTCTATGGGCTCTTAGAGCTTTGTTGACTGGTCATTAGTTATTTTATGTCATTGGATCATCCAGTCTTGATGACGTATGAGCCATTGATACTATAAAATGCATGAAATTTAATCAATGCATGGTTAGAGAAAGGAAATTAGGATAAAATATTTTAAGATAAGTTAATTTCATGTCAATAAACATGCCATAGACTTAGGCTAAAATATTTTATGCTAAGTTTTAAAGTATGATATCAAATGACCCCTTGAATGATATAAAACATGCCACTTTATCGAAGTAAATTATTTGAAGAGATTGAATTTGAAAGCCTCATAGACATCAATGATGACCTTGAAAATATAAAATGATGTTCATGAGAACATCAAATTTAAGCTTATTAAGTTTTTTAGGTTTGGTGGGCTTAAAGTTGATGGTCTCATGGACGTCAATGACAGCCTCATAGATGTCAAATGATGATCATGAGAACATCAATTTTAAGCTCATCAAGTTCTTTTATTCCATAGGTATTGGATTTTATTTACTTCATTTGATCAATATCCATGATGAAGCAAGAGATGTCTAATCAATATTTGAGTGAGTGCATGTCATTGGTTTGGGGTTTTGTTAACATTTAAGCTTCGTATGCAAGAATTATATGTGGTGGCTTTGTGGGGATCTTGAACTTTAACCCTATTGACCTTGGGGATGACCTATGAGCCATTTATCTTTGTGTGAGTTCTTGATATGGTGACACTTGTCACCTCCATGGTGATTCCTTTTACCTTTGGCATTTAAACATCATCACTTTGTTTGATCAAGATCTATGATATAATAAGAGATGTTAAATCTGTAAAAGGCAAAATTGTTTAAGTTAGGGCTCAAGGTGATAAAGACTTAGGCTAAAGTGTTAATACTAAGGTCTCATTCATGTTAATAAATAAAATGAGGCCTTAGGATAAAGACTTTAGGATAAATAGGTAACAAAAGGGACCATGCTAAGGAAACTAAAAGGGACCCTACCAACACAAATGTTAGACTTGGATATAAATAGATGAAAATTAGGCTTAAGTCTAAAGTAATTTGAAATATTCCCATCAAATGTAGATTTGAACCAAGGAGTTAAGCTAAGGTTTTCTAAAGGAGGGTCTTTATAACATGAATCCAAGATTCAATTTTCATAGACCAAAGGCTAGTAAAATCTTGAATGAAGATAAAATATGAGGATCTAAGCATGATCCATTCATAATGCCTCCATGAAACCTAAAAATTATCACATGAAGGTAAACTATTAGCAACATTAGGTAAAATTAAAGAAAAATCATAAACTAGTAAGCCAACTTTATCAAAATGGATTATATTCAAATTCTAATCATGCTCAAAACATGTCATATTTTCAATGTTAAGGTTCAAAGTATCTCAAGGGTCCTAATTTTCAAGAAATGGGGGTATGTTGACCTCAACTCATCTAACACTTTAGTCACTACTAAACCGTTACATAGAATACCCAATCCCTCTAGATCACTCCCTCCTAAGATGTCTGCTACATTACCTTGACCAGTTCTAAAACTAGTTTCCTTTATAGCTCAGGCTAAGCCAAATCCTATAAAAATGGAAAAAAGGGGAAATATTTCAAGAAGTGGAGACAAATTCCTTAGGTTTCCATGAGTTAAATACTTACAACATCCACCAATAATAATTGAGCTCCCTAAAGAGGATATTCCTTCTACTTCTAATTGAGCTCAAAAAGGGAAAATGGTTATACCACTAATTCAAACTAAAACATCCATATCAAGACTTTATCCTTACATAAGACCAAAATCCACCATTATGGAATCCTCCTCTAAGAAACATAAAATAGTACAAAAGGATATTCCCATAATAATAATGCCAAAACACAATCCCTTAAATCCTTATTACCCTTAGAATCTTGGTGTAAGATCTTATTCAAAACATAAATTAACCTCTATTAGAAATTTTCAAATAATTAATATATTAAATTTGGACACAAAAGTAAATGTAACTCTCATGACAATGCCTCAAAATGTGGAAAAACCTAAACAAGATCCATTATGGGGGTCTTAGTCTAAGATTATTGATCAACTCCTTTGAACCTCCTTTATCACACTACTACCTATAAAGCCTATTGACCCCTATACTAAAAAACTAGCATGGTATAGGGAGAATGAGAAGTTCTCTTACCATAGAATAACAAGGCATGATACCAAAAGTTGTAATGATCTCAAAGCTATAGTCCATGATTTATTAGTAGAGGATGATATTTTATGGGAATAGTTTGGTCTTAATTATCCTCATAATCAAACCACTAGAACCGTGACCACCCTAGAAATTAGTCCATTACTAAAAGGGTTAGAAAAAACTTCAAAAAAAAGATAAAACCTCTAATGAAATTGAATATCAACCCCTCTTAGATCCTCTAGACTCAGATGATTTGGGAAACACAATTAACCAACCATTGTTTCAGATATATGCAATACACATAGCCACTTGATCCCAAACACAAGGTCCTAAAACCCAAAATCCCAACAAAACGAAAGTGTCTATTACAAAATCTTTGACTTTTACTATAGACAATCCTACATTGCCTGTCACAAAACCTAAAGTTTTTATTCGAGGGAAAGTGTAGAATAATAATCCCTTAGAGTTTATATATATATATATATATACCAATTTTTAAAAAACTCCACCAACTTCCCATCAAAATGTCTCTATATAAACTTATCCCAAATTCTACACAACATTATGAAGCTATTATATAGGCCTTACAAGCCACCCAGGTATAATCAAATGAACCTCAACCTCTATTGGCCTTCATTGGATCCTTATAAAAGTCATCATCCATCACATTTCATGATTTTTAAATATTCCCATTACAACCTGATGACCAGGACCCACCATTATTTATCATTTCCCAAGTTAATCATCTATGGATCAAAAGAGTTATGATTAAAAATAGAGCCAGTATAAATATTATCTCATCACATGATTTTAGGCAACTCTAGTTATCAAAAACTATTATGGATCAATATCCATCTATACTATGAGCCTTTAATGACACTAATTTACCCACATTAAGTACAATCATCCTCCCCATATAAGTAGGTATACATACCCTCTCAGAGATATTTTACATGATAAAGGTAGAATTTCAATATAGCATCCTACTAGGATGTCCTTAGATACACATTATGCATTGTGTCCCCTCTACTTTACATCGATGTATTAAATTTGAATAAAATGGTAAGATCCATGTTGTCTGAGTAGACCCACATCCATTCAACACATACAACTTAGCTTATTATCCTAATGATGTCTTGATCCCCCTCAATAATTCAAGCCCATTATTTTTGGTAGACACATCAGCTAGTTCTATAATACCCTCATCACTTATCCTAGATGAAAACTCTTTTGACTCAACATTCCAATATATCTTTATAGGGGAGTATCAGCTATTAACTCTTAGCACCTTATCAAACCCTTAGTAATATGGATGCCTTGACCAATAGTGTACTTATCAACCTAACCTATGAGATATTATCCCCTTCAGCCCCTATCTCCAAACATACTTAATCTATGAGGAATCGATCAATCCCCTTTATATAGGGAAAGTCAAACACATACCAAACCATTATCATCTAACTTTTCCTTTCTTAATAAACCACACTTCACATAAACTTATTGAAAATAATGTGCTTGGAAAGGATTCGGCTTAGGACATTATGAACAAGGACCTAATGAGGTTATAATAAATGACCTTACAAAACTGCATGAAAAGCATGGCCTTTATTTCAAGAAAACTCCTAAAGATGACAACAATAGCACTTTGACATCTAATATCTCTATAGATATGAATGACAAATCTCCCTCATCCCTACTCATTTCTCCTACAATAATTGATGATACTATTTCTATCCTACCTAACATTTTTTTGTTTAGCACCATTCACTTGGAACTATTAACTTATCGTAACAATGAAAAAACTCTACACCTTCCCCTAACTTTTATTGACTTAATCAATGAATATTCCTCCTCAATCCATGTAATGGAGTGTCAATATGATGACTCTATTTTAACATATTTAGGGGTAAGAGATTCATATCTAAATAATATTATACCATCTGAGTATCCTAGTCTTTTAAATGAGGTTATAACTAATATTAACATAGGGACACTAGAGGTCTGATGAAACATCAAAGTTATCCAATCCTTAGATTCTCAAGAGCACAAACATTTCATGACATTCCTTGATAATCATAACCAATCTTTTGTTTGGTCATAGTGATATGTCAGGAATATATCCTACCATAGTCATCCACAACATCATCACCATTCTTGAAGCTAAACCAATAAAATAAAAACTTTGTAAAATGCATCCTCATGTAGTGCTTCTTATCAAATAAGAATTATAGTTGCTATTAAATATTAACTTTGTCCAACCCATCAATTATCCTCAATGGGTATATAACATAGTACTAGTCACAAAACCCACAAGGGGAGTATACCTTTCTACCAACTTTTACAATATTAATATTACTTATCTAAAAGATGATTTTCCCCTTCCTAATATCAACCAACTCATCGATCTCACTGTAAGACATAAAATATTTTCACTCATGGATGGATTTTATAGCTATAACAAGATCCATAGCACCCCATAAGATCAACACAAAACCTCTTTTATTAATCCATGGGGGACGTTTTATTATAGGGTCATGCCTTTTGGATCAAAAAATGCATGAGAAACTTACCAACATGATATGACCTATATTTTATATAACTTAATTCACAAAATCATTGAATATTATGTGGATGATTGCCTTTGTAAATCTAGGTATCATAAATATCACCTATCTATCCTTCAAAAAATATTTGCTTGTTTAGTCAAATATCAGGGTCATCTTTACCCCAAAAAGTTCATCTTTGGGGTTTTATCAAGAAATATTTTGGGTTTTGTCATTTAAATTTTGGGAATTTAGGTTGATATTTATAAAATTAAAGCCATTATTTATTTTCCACCTCTCTCTCTAACCTCAAAAAACTTCATAGTTTATAAGGGAAATTGTAGTCTATTCACCACTTTATTTTGTAGTTATCTTATTGATGTCAACCATTCCATCACCTTATTAATAAAGACACTCAATTTGTATGGGATTAAAATTATAAATTAGCCTTTTATATGCTTAATAAGTGTCTCCTATCTCCCCTATCCTAATTCCACTAAGAGAGGATAAACCTTTTCACTTGTATATCTCAGCTACAAACCATGCTTTAGGTGCCATGTTTACCCATCGAGATGAACAACATAGAGATCAAGTGGTTTATTATATAAGTTTAAATTTCATTAAGTATGAGACTCATTACATGAATATTGAAAAACTATGTTTGGCCTTAGTATTCATCACTTCTAAACTTGTCCACTATTTGCTTAATCATAAAACCTATGTGATTACTAATACTGATCCTCTTAAGTTCATGCATTAAAAACCCTATCAGAATCAATGAATGGAAATATGGATTATTATTCTCATCAAGTTTAATCTTGAATTGCTTAACCAAAAGTCAATTAAGGGGAAATTCATCATTGATCAACTAGATAAGGTACCCTTTGATAATAATCTACCATCTAGTTATGAATTTCCTAATGAATCTATAGCCTCCACATCCTAAAGAGATTTCAAATATCAGATGGCATTATTATTTGATGGATCTAAATGTGAATGTGGAGGGGGATCCAAGATTATTATAATACTACCAAAAGGTATTCCTATACCTCTATCTTTCAAAGTTGGTTTTGACTATACTTATAATATGGCAGAGTATGAAGCTCTAATTATAGGCCTCTAAATAACTTTTTCTCTAGGTGTTAAGTCACTTTGTATTTTGGGGACTCCTAGCTAGTAGTCAATCAAATAATTGGCATATATCAGTGTAATAATACCATCCTATATATGTATAAAACATTATTAGAACATTTATTAGCCACACTTAACCACTATGTCATCCAGACCACTTTTTGATCAACCAATAATTATGATGATACCATGGCTTCCTTGGATTCTTTTATCCCATCTTCCTTTCAGGAATCTAAATTGTTTGTCTTTATCCATAAGGTCAATCAATCTTCTTATACCAAAACTGATCTTCTTTATATCCATATTATATAATAAAATCACTTATATCTATGGTACACATATATTTTTTACTATTTGTCTAAAGGTATCGTGCCTTTAGATTTATCCAAAAATGCTAAGCATGCTTTTCAGTAGTAGAATACCCAGTATATAATATTAGGGGTATGATTTATAAATGGGGGTTTGATGGTATTTTCCTCCATTATCTCCAAAACTCTGAAGCAAATATAATAATCAAAAAAAGATAATGATGGAATATGTGGTAGCCATTTTAGTGGTTTAACTATCACCAACAATATTTTGCAAGTAAATTATTATTAGCCCATTTTGAATTGAGACTATTGTGAGTATGTCAAGAAATGCATGAAGTTTTAACATCATGCCAAATTATCCCATGTCCCTAGTCATGAATTATAGGTATCTAAGGACTTTTGTCCATTCTCCTAATCTGGTTTAGATCTTATAGGGAATATTAATCCTAAATCTTCCTAGTGACACAATTTTATCATTATTGCTACCAAATATTTCACTAAATGGGTGGAGGTTGTTCCCCTTATTCTTACCAAGGTAGATAAGATCATTTATTTCAATAATCATCATATCATATGTAATTTTGGTTTCACAAATGAAATTATTATAGATAATGGGAAATGTTTTTAAAATAAGCAAGTCCAAAAGTTGTGTGATTCCTTCAACATTAAGCTAAGCTTTTCATCACCTTATTATCCACAAGCCAATGGAAAAGTAGAGGCATCCATGAAAACCCTTATCAAGATGTTAACCAAAATGGTCAATGAGGCTGGAAATAATTGGCATCTTTACATACCTTTCGCTTTGTGGCCTTATCGAGTTAGTATTCTAACCCCTACAGGTGCTACTCCTTTTTATTTTTTCTATGGTACCAAAGCAATTCTTCCCCTATAAGTCCAAATTCCTTCTATTTAAATCTTTCTTAAGAACATCATTTATGAATAAGATTATCTCCAAGAACAATTATCATATTTTGAACTTTTAGATGAGCATCGATCCATGACTCTTGATCACCTTCATGTATATCAAAAATGAATAAAATATTCATATAATCAACATTTAAAATAATGATAATTTAATATCAATGACCTTGTCCTCAAAGAAAATCAACATGCCACAACTATGGAAAGAAGTAAATGAGGAAAATTTGATTTGAATTGGCTTGGACCCTATATTATCACTCATCAATATGGATTTGGGGCATACCATTTGGCCTCTCTTGATGGGAAAATATAACATGAACCTCTTATTGTTTTACACATGTGCCCTTTTTATTGTTAATAATCCTATTACACACACTAGTTAGCATAAGTTCTCCTAAAAACTTATCCCTTATACATACCTAATATTGATAGAAAACCATGTGAATTTAAGGTAATATGCCCATTTTATCCTTAAATATGGAAACTCTGGCTCTATTCATAACATGTTCTCATAAATAAGCTCTGTTAAAAATAGGGGCAAAGTTATGAATCATTATTTCCTAAAAATCCTTCACCTTAAAAGCTTTTTCAAAAGGAATAATGATTGTCTTATTCTGTGGCTTGATTTATGAAAACACCCTAGGTTGCCTTAAATATAATCCATGGAAAAAGGTTAATTTGGGATATAAAATCAATAAAAAGATCAAATGTTTTAGTTTGATCACTTGAAGGACATATGTTATGGGAATCAAGAAAAAAAGAGTAGAGTTGCAAACCGATCACTTGAAGGATAGATATTAAAATGCATATATCTAAGCATATATACCACTTCCTTGAATGATAGATATATGCCTATGTTAGGAAACTTCATGCATTGATTGGTTTCCTATTAAAATAAAACCATTTACAAATCTATAAAAGAAAAATTTTATCCCATGAAAGTTTCCTACATTGATCAACTTTCATAAATTTATAGACTTCCTAAATTGATCAGTCTACATATATACATGGATTAGCTAAAGGTTAACCTAAAAAGATCAAAAAAATAAAACAAGATGTGTATTCCTAGAGAATTAAATTTTCCCCCATTCCCTAAAAATATAAAAATCCCCTTTTCAAGACAAAAAAATAGAATTTAGTTGACATAAGATTGTTAAGGATTTTCATTAAAATTGGATAAAAGGGCATATACACAAAAGCAACAAGAGGCCTAGCTTTGGTTAGGGTTTAAGACAATTATGAGTCATACATTCTTAATAAGTTAATACAAAAACCATTTTATCATAAATTACCATTATTCAAAAACATTTAAAAACCATAGCATAATCTGAATCCATAATAAACCATGACATAAAATCCAATCCATGATGTTTCACATAATCCAACTAGTATAATAAAAAAGCCATGTAAACACCATCCATGTAATATTAAATACATCATAGATTCATAATATCATGAAATTGTCACATAATTTAAAATCCGTGATCCATCATAAATCCATTAAAACACATAAATATAAATCCATAATCAAGATAACAATTTAAAGCTACATCATATGATCTAAAAACCATAATCCATGTAAACACATATAATCAATATAAACCATGATATATCATATAAATAAACTTAGATGCCATCTAAACATAATCTCAATAATCTGGATCCATAATCAAATAACATAAGATAATGTAACAAATGTGTGGCATATAAAACTCATGAATATATATAGAAGATAAAATGTACATCATAATAATGTCATGATATATAATATATACAAATCCAATCCATATAATAAGACATAGATATGGATAATATATAAACTAGAGCTAGATCAAGTGGATACTCACTTTTCCTCCTCTACTACCTCCATCCTCACCTCCATCTTCTCCTCTATTCCTCCCAGCTCTCCCTCATGATACGCTTCCCATGCTAGTTGTAATAGTTTATGTCCATCATGGAGTCTAACCCTTGTTATTATATGATTGGCATATCTAAGAACCTCTGGAAGCTACTCTATAAGAATCTAATCATAATATCAGAGCTCTACCATAACATCCTAGTCCCTATCCATGCTCACCATACCTAGAGGCCCCATCTTCATACCCTGTGTCCCTCCCTTTATGGTAGATATTAACACAACTCCTCTTGTATCCCTAACAATACCTAAAGTCTCTCATGTTGGTCATACTATCTATCTCAAGCCTAGCATGACTCATCATGAATCTCTTATAATGATTAATAATACCTCTTTAACTCAGTCTAGCCAGCCTGTAGGCAATCCTGCTTAAGCTAAACTCTGGATAAATATGCTTGTAACACATCCCTCTATAATATCACTATCTATAAATTTATCACTTTCTTTCTATCTCTTCCACATATATCATCTCTACATATCCTACCTCCCATCTTAGTCTTACCACTCTCTCTTATCTTCTTCCAAACCCATCTATCCACCATAAAAAGTGAGCCTCTATAGCCATGACATCATCCACATCTACATCCTCTATTTCCTCCTCTCCCAAAAGCTCAAGCACTATCAATTATGGCTCTAGAAACTCCACCTCATAGTCATCTCTCTTATATATCTGTGGTGTCTATGGTATATCTTGAAGTAGACCAAACTATCACTACACATTCCCAAAATTAAATAGATCTACATGATTTGCATGTCTCCCTCACAACCACCTCACCCACTACTATACCATCAACTCCCTATCCATCCTCAACCATGTTGGAAATATAAGATATGGCCTCCATACTACCTCCTCCTCATCCATCTCCTCCTCTTCCATATCCTCTAGAAACTATCGATAGTAATCAAGGTCTCATACTCTCGCATATCTATGTGGATGGGCAAAGTCATCTATCCATCATAGAAAACCCACATTGACTGCAAACCAGTACCATCCCATCCATGGTAGCCCTATTGGTTTAACTATTCATATGTTATCATATGCCCAACATTGTAGTATAAAGGTTACATTTAGACCACATAGTGAGTCGTGTCTATGCCTAAAAACATAGGTTTACCTTAGTGTTTCTTCTTAACTATCTACATGCATAAATTATGCTCACCCTACTAATTATACTAATCTCTGCTAATTTAGCCTATATGTTATAGAAAAAATAACTAATTACCTAATAACCCCCATCCCATTCCTATATCCCAAAACCTTTACACCATTCTAAAAACCAATTAATCTCCCTATTAAACCTCTAATTGAACCTATTACCTATTAACCTACTCCCTAAACCCACTTGACAATTTAAAATTCATATTTATGAACCTACCACCCTAGTCACCCTACCACCCTAGCCATTTATACATCCCTATTAATCTTGAACCTCATTAATCCCTCTCTAATCCCACTCATTATCCCCTTAACCTATGGAGAAGCCTCTAAAATTGGAGAAACTCCTGCAAGTCTCTAAACTAGAGACTTCTAATAATTTAAAATTCTTCAAAATTCCCTCCATTTTCCCTATAAAATACCATGCTTGGGCAATGGCCAAGAATAATTATAAATCATCTATCAAACTATCAATCTCTAATATTTCTCTCATTACATCCATAATAGCCTTTTAGATCTCATCTATGCCATTATCCATTTCACTCATGCATTGGAAGCCATTATCAAGATGTCTAAAAGCAATCCAAGATATCCAAATTTTGATATCAAATCATTCAATTGAAAGTCATAGAATAGAGGCATGAAGAGGTAAAAAGGATGGTAAGAATGTTTCATTTATTTTTATTTACTTCTTCTATCCATTCCTATTGGTGTTATTAAGTTTTGAGTTTTATTGATAGTTTTGATAATACTGCTTGAACCTAAAATTTGGTGCACATTCTGGCAACCATGGTGGGACCAAATTCCCTTATTTATTCTAACACCATTTTTGAAAGTGATTTAAGTGATTACAGGACCAACTAGATGTAGATCTAAGTCCAAATTTTCAAATTTTGACACGTACAAGTAAATCATGGTATTGTCCTAATAGTCACAGTATTACAGTCACAATTTTTTAGAAGCTAATTATGATATTTTCCATAAACCTCTAATGGTTAGGGTTTTTATTATGGTTTAGGTCTTTGAAAATACCATGACTTTGATAGTCACGAGTTTGTTCTGATAGTAGAGATATTGTCAATCTTAGTAGTGATATTGTTGAAATAGATAATAGGAGTCAGGTTATAATTTATATCAACTACCCCTATATTTCTACCATAATCTTATATGTTGGTGTGATTTCCATGTGTAGGATAGAAAAAAATCCCCCAAAATCTAACTATTGGTATATTTCAAACAAAACCATGACTCTCAAACTTACAATATTTTACTAATAATCATGATATTGTAGGTTTTAGTCATGATATTGACAAAAGTATAGTTATAAATCATTCTATCATATATTTTTACTAACCCTCCCTTCCTTGAAAGAGGTTTTCCTATTTTTTGATTTCTATGTATAGGAATAAATTCACCTAAAATCCCATTATGGATGCATTTTTGACAAAACCATGACTCTCAGACCTGTGGGATTGTACTGGTAATCATGGTATTTTTGATCCTACTAGTGATATTATCGAATATAAGGACTAACTTTGTCACCTATAATTTGATATTACTTAATCTCTATCTTCTATTAATACTTTATTTACTTGAGAGGGTATTTTTAATTTGTGATTGCAAAAAGGTAGACATTCAACTAGGACCTTGACTTTTTGGCTATCCTCAAAAAAGTCATGAATCACTTAGTTATAGGATTGTCTTGGTAATAGTGATTTTGTAGTCAATAATAGTAATATTATTTTTGAAACTGGTAAAACTCTAACTTTCTTACTTCCTATGTTATCAACAAAGACATAGTTTAGGATTTGTATGGAGGATTAAAAAAGGGTCTATGTTAAACTATTTGAAACCTAATCATTTTCACATCTAAAAATATTTTTATTCTAGGATCCTTTCTGTCTATAAGGAAAACCTTGACATGTTTCATTTTCTATGTGTAGGAATAATAGCGGGTAGATAGAGGGTAAGATAAACATCTCCAAGCCCCTACAAACTGTTTTGACCTCTTCTATAATACCACTTATTGTGACTTGAAATTTTGACCTACAAGTACTAGTTTTTATACTATCAGTCACAATATTATAGAGGAATAACATGCATTAGGTTTTAGTGGCAATAGAAAACATATGATTAAATATTTTCATCTAAATTATATAATTATACCAAGCTTGTATTTATCTTAGTCTAGTAGTTGTTTTAGCTTGTAATTATCTTAGTCTTGTAATTATCTTATTTTTCTATTATTATCTATAATATCACTGATTGAAATTTTTTAGTAGTCAATATATTGTTAATTAAATTAGAAATATTATTAGACAGTAGTGGTATTGTTAGTTAACCATATAAATTTATTAATATCTTATAAAGTCATTACTTGTGATTAGTGGTTTTGTTTTCCTAGTTGCGATATTGTACATTTTGGTCATAGTTTTGGGTTGTGTACTCATGGTTTTGTAGGACTTGTGGGATAGTGAAAATTTAAACTAATAACACTTTTTGGCTTAGGACCCTTAAATATTTAGGCACCCCAATTAGATTCCTGACTCTTTTACTTGTAGGGAGGGGTACCATTTAGCAGTTTACCTTATTTTTCACTATATTTTTGATATATAGTTATATTTTGTGTATATATCTTTTTATTATGAAAAACATTTTCATATATATATATATATATATATATATATATATATATATATATATTATTATGTGTGAATGTTGTGTCATAGATAATTTATCATATATTTTTCATAATACATAGGTATTTATAATGGTCAATTAATCATATTGCATATTTTCTTTTTTATTAAGCCCCACTCTAGGATAACACATGACATGGATTTCAACATCATGCATAGTCTTAGTATATAGGTTTTAGTGTCATGGATTTTACCACCGTACTCTAATCAAACTCTATGTTTTGTTAGAGTTTAAATATTAGGAGAGCTATCACTATAGCCTAAGCATAATTCCCCATAAAGGGTTCTATAGAATGAAGGGTGATCAAGCTCCAAGACCTAGGATAATCAACAGCCTCATACATAGACTTGAGCCCCAATTTACCATCATGTATATCAAGGATGTACCTATATACTTTTGTATACCTTAAAGTAGGGGGTTTCAGCCATAATAGGTGTACCATTACAGGAGGAAAGATAAACTTTGAAGTAGCCATCATATGTAAGCAGGGTTGAGAGGGTTTGGTAGATTTTATAATGGGTCACTAGCCTACAGCCTCACCTATGTAGTGATTAGGTGGTATGAACATTAGGTTACACACCCTTTACAATTTACTAATTTAGGTTCATATTTATGCATGTTGTTTGAGTGTTATGACTAAGACCCATATTGTTTGTTAGCCAAATTAGCCACACGCATATTTTGTGTGATACCTTAGAGACCCCTAGGTTAACATTTATCACCCTATCATATTATCACATCTTAATTCCACATCATCCATTACTCACTCATCACTTATCCTTAATCGGGATTCTACTATCCACACTTAGTCTCCATATAGTACCCCATCCTCTTAGTCATTATCTGATCATTATATTTTATCTCATCCTAGTAATCATATTATACTATTCATCCATCTCCTATTTATCCTATCTACTCTCCATCCAACACTCATATAGTATTTACCTTAGAAATCCATTTTCCATACCTCTTCCATCTTATATTTCTTGTATACTTGACCACTATATTCATCTTATTCTTCCATATTCATATCACATAATCCCTCTCCTACATCCATTTCATATAGTATTATCCCCCTTTCATAATAGTTTGACCAATTTTTGACTACCACACTACCCTATATCCATACTACATTTACTTCTACTACCCCACATTCATCTTATAGTATCCATCCCCTTTTCATATACTTTCTTGTGTATTCTGACCAATTTATATCACACTAATCTATACCCATTTCATATTACATTTACATTCATCCTATAATAACCATCCTATCTATATCCATCCAATAACACTTTCATATAGTATCCATCTACTTTTCATATCTTTTCTTATCCATTATTCTATATCCATCCCTTCTATTATCTATCTCCTCTATACATTTTATTTCCCTCTCTACATCCTTTTTGTTTGTATATATTATATCTCATATCCATTTTGTATATCCATCCCTTTTATAAATTAGATGTTATCCACCCAAATCATATTGAACATAGTGTCTATCCTCATCAAGCCTTCATATAGTGATCACCTCTCACATCTTTATAGACTAGTTTGAATATATCCTCTCACCTCATATCTATTTGTATAGTTTATATCATATTATCCCATACCCATCCCTCTTGTAATTATATTATCCTATCCTCTCATAATTAATCTATCCACATAGCCCATATTCCACATCTAATATATACTAATTCACCTCTCTTACTATACAATATCTTCATATAATATATTTCTTTCACCAAAATAGTTTGTATATAACATTCTATTTCCTACCCATTTAGATATTTTCATCTATCATCCCCATACCATACTACATTTAATCCATATCCACTCCATAACAATTTCATATAATGTCCTTTCCCCTTCACATCTTCACAAATTAGCTTGTGCACATATCATCTTATCTCTTATCTATTTGTGTATTTTGGCTATCCACCTCATACTATCTTTGACCATTATCCATAATCCACCTTATAAAACCCATTTTTCATAGTTTAGTATCCATTTTGTATATCCATCCTTTTGACCAATCTTATATATCACATCACTTTATAAATCACCTATAATAACTACTCGTCCATCACTTCTTTTTTTTCCATTAACATTTAACACCCAACCCATTTCACCCCCATCTTTATTTGGTGACTAATTCATCCATGTTCATTCATCCCATTTGTGCATAATTTATCTTGAGTAGTTATTTTTGTCTAATCCTTCACTTATCACATATCACCACCCCATACATTTCACACATTTATTGTCTTCCACCCATCTCATTATCTTTAAATACTATATTTCATCCTAAAATCAAGATATCAGTTGTTACTCATCTTCCTTGAATCATTATCCATCATACCTTCTTGACTTCTAGTTATCACTATACATAGTCTTGTAAGATCCTAATCTAACACTCATCATTATATTCATCTCTATCAGATACCTTTATCCTCTATCATGCATAAACTTGTCCATTTTCTAATAGACAAAGCTATTTGATCCCATCACTCATCCTTCATCCTTACTAGATTGGTTTCTTAAAATACTTTTTCTTTTGATAATTCTTAGTCATTCCATTTTCTTACATCATCACCTTTCAACCAATGTTAATTTGAATTCTAGATGTAATTAGTATTTGAAGACTTCCATATTATCCAATACATTTCATCTCATCACCCTTTCATAATGGTTATCCACACTTGATCCTAACTCTAGATTAGACAAGGCTCTGACCAAGATAACAATCCATTAGTGCCTATGATTGACCCAAATCAGGAATATGATGAAAAATATAATGATATACACACACATAAGGGAGAGAATGAAATATATGACCCCCTCCATAATGATGATGTAAGAAACCTCATTGACTATTATTTACATGAAAATCATGACCAGGTCCTAGCTTGAGCCATAAAAATAGGGGGTACACTACCTTCCACTTTTGATCCTACCCTCTTTCATAACTTAGTCCACCCTCCATCATGTCTAAATACCCAATTCCAACATGTTAATCACATACCCCAAGAAGAAGAATCCATAGACCATGGGTTTGTTAAAGAATAAGAATGCCCACAACCCCTCCTTAATAATCGAAATGAGGCTAATAGGAGATAGGCTGTCATTAAGGATCACCTTAACTAATTAACACAACAAATTAACTTCCTACTCTGTAATCAATCCCCACCATCTCCTAGAAAAAATATTAGCAATAATACTAACACTACCAATAATGTTAATAACACCAATTATACCAATAATTACAATAATACACATACTACTCATATCCCTCAAGGTTGTCAAAATCAAACTACCAATCCTCTTGGGGACCCTACCTTTACCCAAAAATGGAAAATGATGAAAGAGACCCTTTAGTATATGGATCCATGATCTTAAGCTCTTAGATTCAAATACAAAGAAGACTTTTTTTCATCATGATTGGACATGAATATTTTACATATCCCGTTTCCTCCACACTTTGAAGTACCCAAATTTAAAAAATATTGGGGAAAGTGAGACCCTAGAATCATGTCTAGGAATCTTATGTAGCTTGCCACAAGGTATCCTATGAGGATGCTTATCTATTGAGACTATTTTCTAAGAGTCTTACAGGACCTACTTTGGAATGGTTAATACACTTACATCCTATGAGGATGCTTATCTATTGAGACTATTTTCCAAGAGTCTTATAGGACCTACTTTGGAATGGTTAATACACTTACCTAAAGGGTCAATAACAAGTTTTGGAGAATTAATATAAATTTTTTTTAGACACTTCTCATTTAATATATAGCATGATATATCCATTATTGACATTTAAATATGAAAATATGAAGTAGGGAAAGCCTAGTATATTTCCTACAAAGATGGTGGATCCTAGCAAGCTGATTAAGATACACTATACTTAAAAACAAATAAGCCAAAATCTTTGTGGATAACCTTAATATAGAGCCAAATTACTAAATAAAATTACATTATGTCAATATCTTCAATGAAATCATAGGAAAAGGAATGTAGATGTAAAAATCTCTTATTAAAAAGGGAACCATCAAATTATATTTATATGGAGTGAACACACTTTAAATCAAGATAATTCTTTTCCAATAAAATATAAGGTCTTCAATAAGAACAAGAATGTCATGGGTGATGAAGTAACAAATTCCAAGTAACAACATGTACATATAGTCTAAAGGAAAGGCCCCACATAATGCCTGAATGTCTCTTCTATCAGAGTTCCTCGAGGCAAGCCTAAGCCTCACACAAGCAAAAGACCACTTACAGGAATGGGAGTCTTAATAGAAATAGTCTTGGACAAATCAATCATCACCAACATCATTACACTACCTAATATTAGACATGTGGATGACCATCAACTAAACCAGATTAGTATCATGAAGATGAGTATTATAAATACCACAGGGTAAAAAGACATGACATTGATATGTGTATGCAATTAAAACATTATATCCAAGATCTATTTGAAATGGGTGATATATAGATTGAATGAGATGTAACCTTGAATCAATCATCAAATGAGCAACTTGGTATTTATAAAGATCCACTCCCAAAGCATGATTAGAGGAATTAGAGACCCCAAAGAGACCAGGGCCAGGTATCATCATCTAATCACACTAATTACCATAATATCCCCTACCATTACATTAATACCATCAAAATTCATAAAATCCAAAAAAATTATCTACCTTCATCTCCCATCCTAAAAATTAATAGGGCCACCATTGATTTCATATTAACCACCTGAAACAATAAGATAATAATTCCCATGGCACCTTCTCAGGATCCTTCTACTTAATCAGCTACCTAAAAGGGAAATGTTTATAAGAAAGCCTCAAGCTCTTTAGATAAATCCTATGATATAATTCAACAATTAGAAAAGACTCCAACTCAAATTTCCTTGATGTAACTTATTAAAACATTCACCTTACACCAAGAAATATTAAATAAAGTGTTGAATGATTTAAAAGTACCTAGCGACCTAGACACTAATCAATTTTATGTACTAGTAGCACATTTGTCCCCATCATAACAAATTACTTTTAGTACCCAATATCTACCTCCTATTGGCCCACATCATAATTACCCCTTATACATTTAAGTCACTATCTCCCACCATCGAGTTTCATGTGATCTCATAGACAAAGGATCCATGCTCAACTTGTGTAATATGGACTTCTTAAAGAATTTGGGATACTCTAAAATGTCACTTAGGACCATTTTGATAATGATTAAATCTTATTATGATAATGAGAGGTTGTTAGTTAGGACCATTTATCTTCTTATTACTATGGGATATATGGTTCATAAGACTTTAGTTTATGTTGTAGATGTGGAATTACCATATAACATGTTGCTCAAAAGACCATGGATTCATGAAATGTAAGTTGTGATATCCACTTTCCATTAATGCCTAAAATTTAATCATTTAAGAATGGAGTTCACCATTCTTGGAGTCATAAACCATTTCCATAGTTGTCAAATGGATCATTCATTCTCACCATCATCCTGTCTTGGCATTGACAACATTATCCTGAGCTCAATCGTTGCTAAGTATATCTCTTTAGACCAATTAAAATCCACATCTCAATTATAAATTGATATTACCCCACTAAATATCACACCCACAAGATGCAGAGAATATGAATACAAAAAAAAAAATTCATCAACAATTTACCCCTATCTTCATGTAGCTATGGGTCCCAACTATGAGGAAGGATAATACCATTAAGTACTAGTTTGGGCCAACAAAATTTTCAAGCATTGGATTTTTGTCTAATGAATAAATTAAAGATGGAGATGATTCTAGGATTATTTTAGATGATGAGGCCCTCATCTTTCTTGACAAACACTATCCTAGAGTCCAGAGAATGATGGAGAACATGTAGTACAAAGGAAAGGGATTGGGAAAACAAGAGCAAGGCTGACTTGAACCCATCATAATTAAAGAACGTCTACAATATTTTGGATTAGGGTACAAACTATATGTTGATGACCTGACCAGTATCATTATGGATTCTCTTTTGACCACTGGGCCATCCCTCCCCAATGAGGACATTGAAATAGGTTCTATCTATATTCATTTTGAGGATCTCATTACCAACAACCTTTTCCCTGATACCACCATATCCACCATTAACATTTCCCTTTGATATCCATCCCTTATAGATTGGGGATAAAAAAAGAGCCCTCCTTTGAAATGTTTAAAAATGATGAGGCTATTTTGGAATACATGGGAGCCAAAGATAACATGCCATATAGTGATCATAAAAAGGGTTTTTCTATCAATCTTTGTCAATCTACATATTTTGGGGAATAACAAAAATACCATGATCAAAGCAATGAGGAACACTTCGAAGAAGAAGAGCCATCCAAATAGCTAGATGATTTCCCATATAACTCCTTCACATTAGAAGATTATTTTGATATTAATACTAAACTTATAGATAACTTCATTTTTGATATTTCCAAAATATTATTAACCCCTTATTTTCAATAGCAATAACCTTCACTTAATGAGGACATGATAAAAGTTAAAATTGGGACTAATAAATATTCTAAAATAGTGAAACTAGGGGCATCTCTCACACTAAAGGAATGTGAAGTCATTACTGAGATACTAAAAGAATTTATCAACATATTCACATGGATTTACACTAACATGATAGGGTTAGACCCCTTATTGGTAGTACACCACCTGGTTGTGCATCCAAATGTAAAACCCATCAAATAGAAATTATGAAAGATGCATCCTAAGGTGGCATTATTAGTCAAAGAGGAATTGCATAACTTCTTGGAAGCTAGATTTATTCACCTAATAGATTACTTAGATTATATTTCTAATATCATTCCTATGTCTAAACCACAAGGTAGAATCAGAATATGTACAAACT
The DNA here is from genome assembly GCA_037957365.1 of Torreya grandis. Taxonomy (NCBI): domain Eukaryota; kingdom Viridiplantae; phylum Streptophyta; class Pinopsida; order Cupressales; family Taxaceae; genus Torreya; species Torreya grandis. The sequence goes on along the minus strand of JARHVA010000501.1, from coordinate 4,598,662 downwards.
TTTGGGATATCAACAAGGCATGTCCTAAAGATGACTTCTTACTTCCAAACATTGATATGATTGTAGACTCGATAGTAGGATATGAAATGTTATCCCATATATATGGCTTCTTAGGTTATAATAAAATCAAAATTGCACCTAAAGATCAGCATAAAACAAATTTTATTACCCCATGTGGAACATATTATTACCAAATCATGCCATTCGATCTTAAAAGTGCAGGGGCAACCTATCAATAAGCTATGACCATCATTTTTCATGATATGATGCATGACATTATTGAGGACTATGTAGATGATATTTTTGGGAAGTATCATTTAAAATTAGAGAACCATGTGGTTCTAATAATAATTTTTGAAATATTTCCAGAATATAAAGTAAGGTTGAACCCCAAAAAGTGTGTTTTTGGAGTGACCTAAGGAAAATTATTAAAATTCATATATTCGAGAAGGGGCATCGAGGTGGATCCAATAAAGGTCAAAGAAATCACAAAAATGCCCCCACATTGTAATATTAAGCAAATTCAAAGTCCTTAGGGTAATATCTAAGCCATGTGACATTTTATCTCTTAGCTTGCAGATAAGTGTCACCCCTTTACTCATTTACTAAAGAAGGGGACTACCTTTCATTGGAATTTAGAATGCCAACAAGCCTTTGAAATTTTGAAACAATATTTTTCTAATCCACCTATATTATCTCGACCAATCCTAGGAAGGCCTTTGTTCCTATAAATTTTAGAAACACCATGTGTTATTGGTGCTCTCCTAGCACAACATAATCATCAAGGAAAAGAGCAGGCCATATATTATCTCAACCACACACTGATATCATATGAGATGAATTATACTCCCATTGAAAATGCATGCTTACCCATAGTTTTTACATCACAGAAGCTTCAACATTATATGATTAATAATCAAGTAAAAATCATTACAAAAGTTTATCACTTGAAATACTTATTATCCAAATCAACACTTACAGGTTGAGTGGAAAAATGGATAATGCTACTTAGTGAATTTGACATTGAGTATGTTAATCAAAAAATATAAAAGGATGGGTTATAGTGGATCAAATAGAAAAGGCACCATAAAAAGTGATGGACCCAATTGTAACCAATTTCCCAAATGAGTCAATAATGAATATTTCACAATTTGATAGCTAGAAATTATACTTTGATGGCTCGTTTACCATGCATGGGTCTAAGGTAGGCATCCTTTTAGTTACTCCAAAAGGTGACCTTATTCTAAAATATTTCCACCTTGCCTTCCCATGCACTAATAACATATCAAAATATGAAGCCTTAATAGTTATACTTCACCTGGATATTTAATGGAACATCCAATAACTACAAGTATTCAATGACTTAAAGTTGATTATCAAATAGGTCAATGATGAATTCCAAATGAAGGATGAAAAATTAATTCTTTATAAACAACTCATCGATCAATTAAAAACAAATTTTCAATCTATAACATTTGAACAAGTTCCATGAGGAATCAATAAGGAAACTAATTCTATGGCTACAATTGGCTCGCTCATTAACCTCCCTGAAGATGTTTTGGAAGGCAATTTTTTGATTGAGCATCTTATTATTCTGGCCTATCAATAAATATCTCCATTTTAAATTTGTGAAATTAACAATCCTAGTCTCCCATGGTACCATGACATTTATAGATACCTTCATGATAATATCCTCCTCCCTAACCTCAACTACCACTAGCTTAAAGCCTTTATCCATCATGCTTCCCATTACACCATCCTTGGCAACACACTTTATCAAAGAGGCTATGATGGAACCCTATTGAGGTGTTAGACATTGGAAGAGGCATCTTAGGTAATCAAAGAAGTCCATGATGGTATCTATGGAGGGTACATCAGTGGAATGTAGCTAGCTAAAAATATCCTCTAAATTGGCTATTACTATTCAATGATGGAGCAAGATTCTTGCCACTACATGTGGAAATGTGTGGCCTATCATAAACATGGGAACCTTATTCATGCTCCATAATAAGAATTACAACCTATTATGAGTCCATGGCCATTTATATATGGGGTATTGATTTAATTAGCAAGATCAATCCTACTTCATTAGATGGTCATAAATTCATTATCATGGCTACAGATTATTTTACCAAATGGGTAAAAACAATGCCATTTACTTATATAATAGGCCTCTATATCTCCAATTTTATTCTCAATCAGATCATTTTCCATTTTGGTATACCTACTAACATTATTTCAAAAAATGGAAAATCACTTAAAAATAAGAAGTTGAGGCCCTATGTCAAAAATATCAGATCATAAAACATTTATCCTCCACATATTATCCCTAGGGCAACAAATAAATAAAAGCAACCAATAAGACCCTCATCAATATTCTAAAGAAGCCTATTAATTAGTTAGGAAAAAATTGGCACACTTAACTATATCTAACACTATGGTATTATCATACAAGTGTTTGGACACCTACTAGGGCAACTCCATATGCCTTGGTTTATGGGACTGAAGTAATTTTTTTAGTCAAAATAGAACTCCCCTCTCTTTGACTCTCACTGAAAGGTATTATTACTGATCACATTCTCAGACAAGAATGTCTAGAGGAATTGTAACTCCTTGATGAAAATCATTAGAAGGCTTTAGATCACCTCTAAGCATATCAAAATAAACTCAAAGTCTAATACCATAAGAAGATTCAGGCTAGGGAGTTTAAAATTGGTGACTTAGTTCTAAAGTATAATTATAAAAACACTAATGTAAAACAAGACAAAAAGGGGAAGTTTGAAGCCAATTGGTAAGGTCCTTATGTCATTATTGCCAAGTTTATAATAGGAGCATATAAATTAACCATGCTTGATGGAGAAGATCTGGATAATCCCATGAAAATCATGCATCTCAAGAACTTTTAGACCTAAAATAGATATCATCATCCTTCATCTATGGGACACCCCACATCCACTTCATCCACCCATCACACCTCCTCATTAGTTTTAAAAAATCCATCCAATGGTGGAAACTAGATTTTTGGTGCCTTGATCAAGTACCATGATGAAAATTGATTCCTATTATCATGGTAAAATAACCGTAACCCTAGTCTCAATAGTGGGAATCTATCATTAGGTCTTGAATAGTAATGTGGCATAACTACTTCAAAAAAAGGGAAATATATGGCTGGTCAAATATATTTACTAGAGGAATCTTGAAATTATTTAACCATGCTTGGTACACATAACCCCAAGTCTCATCTACATCCACATCATTATTATCATACCTTTGCCACTCTTCTTTGACAAGCATATCTCCTTTTTAGCCTCAACTCAACATTCCATTACCGTTCATTGCTATCACTACATCTCAGATCCACACCTTCCACTATTAATCATCATTATGGAGGGTCATAATAAATAAAGTTCTCTTTCCTAAGGCTTTAATAAAACACTATGTTACTGATTCTTGAAGGGTCATCATGACCCCCATGTTGTAACCTGGTTGGAGTTTCATTGTGGACAAACTTTTGGATTTTACCTATCCTACGCATATGGTCTTCACATCATCTCTAGATCCATTGTATATCACCATCAATAATTGTTTCATCATTTGTGTAAATAACCCCATCAAACCTTGTCACTATTGTTCTATGTTATCTTTGATTATCTTGTGTGTGGTTGTGTGAAAATGTATGTGAGCATGATATTTATGTACATAGTAATGTATCTTTTAATATATAGGTTTGTTTTAAATTAATTTTTATGGTAATAAGGATGGAATGAATGACCCTTAAATATTTTTAAGAAAGGTTATTTCTTAAACAAATTTCCCCCATGTATCTGCACTATTGAATCTTGGACTTTTCCTATCCCTAACACATAACATATGATGAAATATTAAAAATTGGATTGCATATATTCACATTTTGATAACATCTAAAACCCATCCCATCTTAACTAATCCCCATCACATCTACCCTCACCCAAAGTCTAAACCTAAAACCTATCCCATTACCACCCTACCTCCATGGCATAGGAGGATTTCTATCATGAACACTAAGCATGAAGTAATCTAAACAAGGGATTAGTTTCTTTATGACATATCTACCGATGAACGTAAACCCATCAAATCAACATTATAAAAATGTAAACATATATCTATCATATCATATAATAACATTAATAAAATATCAAAACAAAATTCTCATATACAACATCATCCATGAATAATCAAACATAGATATAACATATCTATCTATCATCACATCATCCATAACTACATCATAACATAAAAATGAATAAAAATCCATAACATCTAAAACTAGTCATCACATGTAATAAATATTATCATCATATAGACAATAAATACATCTCATAACCTTAAACACAACAATAATCAATAACATCCATCCATCCATCAACATAAATCTTCAAATATATACATACATATGTGTGTGTGTGTGTGTGTGTGTGTGTGTGTGTGTGTGTGTGTGTGCATGTATACACACACATATACATACATATATACATACATACATACATACATACATATATATATATATATATATATATATATATATGTATGTATGTATGTATTTATATGTATATATGTATGTGTGTGTGTGTATATATATATGTATATATATGTATATGTATATATATGTATATATGTATATATATACATATATATATGTATATATATATGCATGTGAGTATATGTATATATATATATGTATGTATACACACACATACATACATACATACATATATGTGTGTGTGTGTGTGTATGTATTTATATGTATATATGTATGTGTGTGTATACATAGATATATATATATATATATATACATATATATATGTATATATATACATATATATATGTACATATATATATACATATATATGTATATATGTATATGTATATATATATGTATATATATATATATATATGTATATATATATATATATGTATATATATATCAAATATTTAGAATACAATATCCACATGGAACCCATGTCAAAATATATCATACAAATACATGGATCCCATGAGAAAAGAATGAGCTAGTGATACAAAATCCCTTATACATGTATATATACATAAATCATGGTTGTGGCTCTGGTGGCCTTAGTGTTCCTCCACCTCTTCTAGAAGGCTACTAAATAGATGATTGGCTAACACAAAAGGATCTGACATGTTGACCCTCTGGTACTATGGCCTCATATAATGTTTGATAGTATTGGGCTTCCCATGTAAGAAACATAATGTGATCTATCATCCCCATCATGACCTACCCTCTCAAAGCCTCACCAACCTCATATCTAGCTCTTTTTGCCACTACTAGCTAACCCATTAATGTCTGAATATGGACTTGATATTGTTCCACTTTCCCTATAAACCTACTACCTACCCTTTTAATCCTATAACCTAGCCTTGTAAAGTGGAAATCTATCCCTAAGCTTGGGTAAGCCATAGGTCCCATGAATCATCTATGACTGAAAGGTAGTAACTTATGTCTAAAACTGAGTCAACTACCCATATCTCTAAGCAATCTAGGCCTACAATATTGTAATCTATCCTTGGGCTTGATCCAATTAACTATCACCCTATGCAACCATACTATGAAGAGAGGCCTATAGTTGGTCCCACTCACATGTAATCTCTACACTCTCTGTCACCCTATAGTTAGCTAATCAGAGCATCATCCTCTACTATCTTTGGTGGTTGAGATGGACCTACATCACTACAACTACCACCTACCTATGTTTATGTTTGGATTAATCGCTACACCTATGGTCCTACCTATGCTTGGGCCTGAGACCCTCTATATTGCTATTACTGCCTGATCACCATCTCCACCATCAATCTCCATAACATCTAGCCCATCATCCCTCCATCCTATCTCCCTTGTGTAGGCATCTATCTCCTCTTCCTCACCCTCCTCTATATCCTAGATCATGCCTATAGCACTTTTCTCACTACACCTCTCTAAACAACCACTTAAGGTCATCTCAATCTAGTTTATATATGATGTTACCACCATGCTATGTATGTTTCTATCACACTAGGATCTAAGATTGATGTGTAAAAATACCACTAAATAGGTGCAACACTCTCATACTCTATACAAGCATCCTTTATCTGTAGGTCTCCCCTAATGTGGCCTCTCCTACTCACTATGTGTAAATAAATGCTCGAGGCCTAGTATGCCCTAAATATAGTTGATCTACCACTATACACAATTTGGAGAGTATCTCTTGATAATATAATCTCATCATCTATTCATATAACATGTTGATATCATATATTGTGTCCATGCCTCATCAACCCAACTAAATTTGTGATCTAGGAATTTGACTCAAGAGAGGATGGTTAGTATGGTGTTAGTTCCAAAATTACAATAGAATGAAATAAACACACTACTAACATAACATCTCTAGGCCTAGAAACTAGGGAGAGCTTAGTTAACAAAATCAAATGATAAACACAACTAAAAAGTAAGGAATTAAAACACAATAATCCTTTAGCTTCTTTGGATGCTCCAAATGCCTTTGTAGTGGTGGCTTGCTCAGCTTGTGCTCATGAAGTCCTTGGTAATGGAAGCTTGGCTACCTCCATCTCTCCTTAGCATCTTTGGCTTATGGATTGGCTTGGATTGGAATCAATTTAGCATGGTAACACTAATTTAAATGGATTTTTGAAAATATTTGTGCATTATAAATTTGCACCAAAATAGCTTTAAAATGATGTTCTTAACCTCTCTATTTATAGATTTTTAGATTTGATCAGAATCAACCTCAACCATCCATCTCAATATTGAGATGTGTGGTTGAGAATTAATTCAATTTTTGGAATTAAGTTTGTAATTATCCTCATCATGATATTGGAAGAAGGGGCAATTAAGAGGCATGGAGGGCATCATGTAAGGCATTGATGAGGCATGGAGGGCATGAATCTTGATATTTGTGGCATTTATGGCCTAAGGATGTCTCCCCAAAAAATGAGGTCACCTGATGATATAGATATTCAATATTCATTTATAAAAAAAAATATTCAATAAGATTTCATGAAATTATTAATTAGTCATTGATTTAGATTAATTAGCTCTTAAGCATGTTTAAGCACTTTGTGCACAAATTACTCAAATTGATCATAATGCCTTGTTATTGGTCCAAAATTTGACTGGATTGGAATTGGAAGGCAATTTTGGATGCATTGGAACCATATTCTCATTTATGATGTTACCAATAATAATAAAGCCACATGTCTTGTGCAAGATATTTGATAGGAAAGAGCAATCCAGAGCACCCAGGTGCAAATTTGGCATTTTGACTCAAAATGATCTGATTAAACTTAGTTGGCCCATAAATTACATTACCCCATTTAGGGATACCCTAGCCAAAATCAGCACTTGAATATGTCATTTTCACATCATTTATCATGTTTTAGTGTTTTTAGGCCCAATTGTGCACTTTGGGTGGAAACTGACCAAAACCCTGATTAGAGGTTATCAGTGGCCAATTTTAGGTGTCTACAGTTTTCCCCTATTTGGGAAAGAGTTGCATCATATAAGCACAATAAATTCTTCTCAAATAATGAAAAGGTCATGTATGCCGATAACTGCAATGATGATAAACTAACTATATGATGCCCCCTCAAGGGAATGGTTGGCATAAGCAGGTCAGCAAATGGTCCCTTAAAAAGAAAGAAGTGAAATGAGGGGACCAAAGAAAAGAAAGATGATGGGGTGAAAAAATAATGATATTGAAAAAGTAGTCAAAATCATTGAGAATGCATGTGGGATGGTGCACAATGGTTTGCTTAAAGGTGGTTATAAACATTCTACCTTGATAGTGGCAACATGGTATGATAACATAATGATTTACCCAAAAGTGGTTATAATCATTGAGAAGATGGAGTTGTCCCAGTTAGGACAAATAAACAATATAACATGCCCCTATTTAGGCAAAAAAAGTAAAGTGGTGACAACATAATGATTTGACCAAATGCAGTTATAATCTTTGTAAAACGTAGCTAGGATAGTGTACAATGATTTGCCCATAGGTAGTTATAATCATTGGACCCCAATTATGGAAAACATGATAAAATTGGTTGAGGATGCTAATAAATTAACATAGAGGGTAATGATGACTTGGAATAACCTACTAGTAGGGAGATGCTCATTTGAACTAATAAAGGTTGAAATTATTTCATGGTTAATTACTATTTTTGGGATATGATTAGGATAGAATCAAGATGTCAGTGATGAAGAGAGGTCCCCATTGATGAGTATATTTCTTAAATCTTAGGTTTGTTATAGCATGTGTCAATAGGCATCATGGTATAACATCATGAGGACTAGATTGAAATATGCATGAGGACTAACTCTCAAAATCCAATACTAAATAGAAAACAATGCACTAATGATAGAAACCATGATGACAATGTAAACATATTAATATGTATGAATTCAAGTGTAAGCATGGGAAAGGAATCTCCCAATAAACACACATAAATTGAATCAAGGAAATAGTGTTAAAAGCAAATAAATAGGCAGACAAAAAAGCAAAAATAAATAAATAAACAATGCAATAGAAACCCTACAAACATTTCCCCTAGAAAATAGGTGACAATTTAATAAAAAAACAAAATGGGGAATAAAAGAAAAGGAAGGGGTGGCCAAGCTGTCTCCATATGCACTAGGCAAGTGGATGCTACTTACATAGTTCCATGGATGTAATATCCAATAAAGAACTTTAATCTAAATGTATTTCTCCCAAGGAATAAGAAGAATGTGATAACTGATGAAAACAAATAGAATGGATGTAATAGAAGAATAAGAATGGTCTTTCAAAATGGAAATTGCATGAGCAAAAAGGCCAAAAAGGATGGGGAAACTAAATAACAAGTGATTTACTTGTAACTTAGTAAGTGTTCCCAGAATCCTTAAGGCAAAAAAGTGGTCAATGTTTTTGTTCTTTTTCTAATAATTATTTAAATGTTTTTAGTATTTATTGAAGTGTCTCAACTCAATAAAGAATAATGAGACACTAAATTTTTTAAGCTCGTAAAATGGTGAGAGCATTTAAATGAATTTTTCTTGTAAAATGATAAGAGCATTTAGGTTACTCACAAAATGGTGAGAACATGGTGGAGAAGGGTGACTGAGCTGACCTCAACAAGTATTGAGTGCTATCTACATAGTCCCAGAGTAGGACCTCAAATCACTATAGTTTTTCCCTTATAGTGGAGGAATTTGACTAGTGTAGTAGTCAATTCAAACAAAACATGCACATTTGGTAAAAAGGCACAACATGGCATAAGAAGTGGCAAGTTGGTACATCAAGGCTTAATATTTCCCCTAGTTTTCCCATAGGTGGTTATAACTAGGACACAATTGCATAGATCGATGATAATAAGTTGTCCAAAGGTGGTTATAATTAGTAGCAAGACTGGTGGTAAGAAGGGAATAACAAATGAAGGATGCAACTACCAAAACTTTGGCCACACTATCCAAAAATATGCTCTCTATCTAAAGTACTTTAACTAACTGATGAACTAATCAGATACCTCAATGCTAAAACTACGTTATGAATGGAAAAAACCAAGGTCAAAAAGTCTAGGCTTTAGAATATACTAGGTCAATAGAATGGAATCAAAAAGTGGATACAGTGAAGAGGATGGATAAGGATGGTATTTGTATAAATAAGAATAGTGACAAAATGGCATAGCTAAAATGGTCCTTATAGACAATACACCTTAGCACTCAAGTATAATACTAATTAAGATGAATAATATTCATCAGATCTAGAAGTTCATCACCATCTAGTGTGTCAAGCCTGTATGCTTTTGATCCATAAACTATAGTGATGATGAAAGGCCCTATCCAGTTTGGTTTGAATTTCCCTTTATGGATTTTCTTAGTCATGGTATTCTTTTGGTTTTATTTAAGAATAATATCACCAAGTTCAAATGTTCTATACTTAATACACTGATTATAGTAGCCTTTGAGTTCATTTCGATATGCTTGAAGATTGTTGAGCATGGCCATACATTTCTCATCAAGGAAATCTAGCTCTTGCAAGTGATCTACTTGATAGTCATGATCATCCAAGACATGCTTGAAAGAGATGCATAGTGAAGGTAATTTGACCTCAATGGAAAGGATGGCTTTAGTACCATAAACAAGTGAGTATGGAGTGGCTCTTATGGGAGTATAATGATTGGTACAGTCTGCCCAAAGGGTAGGGAATATCTGGGGGTGCCAATCATGATTGGCATCATTGAAATTTTTTTTGAGGAAGTTAAAAATTGTTTTATTATATGCCTCAGCTTGGCCATTACCATGAGGGTAATGTGTTGTAGAAAAATATTTTGTAATGTTATATTTAGTACATAGCTGATCTACATCTTTGTTCATGAATGATCATCCATTATTGAATATAATGTCAGAGGGGATACCATAGTGGCAAATGACATGGTTAAAGATGAATTTGGAAATTTGCTTTCTAGTCATGTAAGTGAGGGGTATAGCTTCAACCCACTTAGTGAAATACTCAATGGTGGTAAGGATATGTTTATGGCCATCATAGGAAGTGGGGTTAATCATCTTAATGAGGTCAAGTCCCCATATAGAAAATGTCCATGGTGTCAACATCAGTTTTAGAGTTTGTATTAGGGAATGAATCAGATTAGTATGCCATTGACATTTGTCACGCTTTTTTACATATGTAGTGGCATTTGTGTCCATTATATGCCAATAATAACTAGTACACAAAAGCTTTTTAGATAGGACTACCCTGCTAGAATGAGTGCCACATACTCCTTCGTGAACTTCTCTTAATGATAATGTAGACTCTATTGAATTTAAACAATGAAGCAAAGTTCCATCAAAACTATGAAGGTAAAGGGTGGATCCAAGTAGAGTATAATGAGTGGATTGATGAATGAAGGATTTGGTTTATTTTTGAGATAGGTTAGGTGGTAGAACTTGTCCATGAAGGTAGTTGTAAAGGTTTGAGTACCAAATAGAATTAGGATAGTAATATCACAAATCATTAAGATGGTTCAAGGTTCATAATATGGTGCTAACAAATTCTTGATGAGGAATTGATAATCTCTAGCTTTATCTATTCATTGAATCAAAGAGCCAATAGTAGCCATGGCATCTACAGTTTTGTTACTAAACCTTGGTATGTGCACAAACTAAATATTGGCAATTTGTTGCTTAAAAGTTTCAACCATGGATTTATATAGAACCAATATATCATATTTGGTCTAAAAATGATTTGTGGCCTAATTAATGATTAACTAAGAATCACCATAAACTTAGAGATGAGATATATTCCAATGCACTGTTTGTCAAAGCCCTGTAACAAGTGCTTCATACTCATCCATGTTGTTTGTATAAAGAAAGTTGATTCTGAATTATTTAAGGATTAAATCCCCCTATGGTGTAATAAACAATAAGCCTTCCCCTAGTCCATGTATAGTAAATGAACCATCAAAATATAGATTCCAAGGCTACTCCAAGGGGTGTGTTAATGATGATCATTATGGATTCATCAAGAAATTGAAATGTTAGTGGTTATGTGTCTATAGGAGGCACTTCAACAAGTTGATCTACAATAACTTGTCCCTTGATTGCCTTATAATTGACATACACTATGCCAAACTCACTAAGAAGCATGATCCATTTAGCCATTATACCTTGCAAAGTTGTTTTAGATAGTAGATACTTGAGTGAATCTACCTTTGAAATAACCATGGTCTTATTATTTAACATGTAATGACATAGTTTTTGAGCTATGAAAACCATGGCCAGACAAGATTTTTTAATAGGTGCATAGTTATGTTCATATGTAACCAAAGTACAGCTTAGGTAGTACACAACATGATCTTTTCCATTGTCATCATGCTGAGCTAAGAGTGCCCCCAGAGCATGGTTAGTAACTGATAGCTATAACAAGAATGGCTTTCTTGGCATCGGAGGTAATAAAATAGGTAGATTAATAAGATAATCTTTGAGTTATTGAAAAGTTATTTGGCAGTGATCATCCCAGTGAAATGCAACTCCCTTATTTAAAAGGTGTGTAAATGGATGGCACTTGTCTACTAACTGAGAGATGAAGCATTAGATTGATTGGATCTTACCTTGAAAACTATGGAGTTGCTTTAAATTGGCTAGTGGTGACATCTTAGTTATAGAATGGAATTTAGTCAGATTGACTTCAATACCTTCATGAGACATGATAAAGCCAAGTAGTTTTCCTGAAGTTACACCAAACACACATTTCTTTGGATTGAGTTTGACTTTGTACTCCCATAATCTTTAAAATATCCTATGCATCATTGTTGGATGGTCAGCCTTGGTTTTGAATTTTCTTAATATGTCATCGATATAGTCTTCAAAAATATCATACATCATATCATGGAATATGACAGTCATGGCCCTTTCATATGTAGCTCCAACATTCTTAAGGCTAAATGGCATTACTTGATAACAAAATGTTCCCCATGGAGTGGTGATTTCTATTTTATTTTTGTCTTCTAGTGTTATTCTGATCTAGTTATATCCTAAAAATCCATCCATGAGTGAATGCATTTCATAACCGGTCATGGAGTCAATGATCATGTCAATATGAGGCAAGGGAAAATCATCTTTAGGACAAGCTTTGTTGATGTCATAAAAATTAGTATAAATTTTGATCCCTTCAAGATTTTTACTAATAGGTACCACATTAGAGGTCCATTTTGAGTAGTCAATAGATCAGATACATCCTACTTCTAAGAGTTTTTTCAACTCTTTCTTTACCAATACAATAATGCAAGGATGCATCTTATGTAGCTTTTGTTTTACTAGTTTGGCATTAGGATTAACCACAAGGTGGTGTAAAAACCAAGGTGGGGTCTAAATCTAACATGTCAAAATAGGCCCATACAAAGATATCTATAAATTCTCTCAACAGATCTGTAAAGATGTCATGTTCCCTCCTTAGTGAGGGATGTGCCTAATTTTATCCATTTCTAGTCTGATGAAGTCCCGATATTTACCTCTATTGTATCTTTGACTAGAAGGGTCAAACCATCTTATAGGACAGTAGGCAATGACTTGAACTATTAGATTATATTAGGGTCCTCTATTAGGACTTGTTCTTCAACTTCTCCTAGGCATGATGAATCTGAGTCTCCTAATGGGAGGTTTGGCCATGTAACAAAATAGTCAAAATTTCTTGGAGAATTTGATCAAGTACTTGTTTCTCAAACTTGAACTTAGATCCACATGTAAGTTCATCATTGGTGGTTTCTTGATCTAAATTCAAATAAAAATGAACACCCAGATCTAATGGTGCTTGAAATAGGTTTTCACCACTAGACTGGCCTTTATCTTTACTTTTTCCCTGGTCAGAAAGCACCTCAAAGAGGTTTTCACTTTGGGACCTCAATGTTTGACTTATTTTTTTTTGGCTAAGAGTGTTCACTCACTCTCCAAAATAGGTTGTAGGATCCAATGTGATTGAGAATCTTGATTTGTGATCTCCCAATAAAACATTATCTCTAAGGCCTAAGAAATCATAGAATGCCTCATCATTATGGAACTCATCAATCAGGAGACTAGATTCTTGTTGGTCCCAATCTATCAATTGGGGATAATATAATGGAAAAGGGTTATGATGAAAGGTAAGGGTATAAATGGCATTATTATAATATAGCTTAGTTTCAGCTAGGTCATTAAAGGTGAGGCTATGATCAAACTCTGCTTCACTATCAGCATCATCATTACTAGTCGCTAGTGATGGATTTTGAATAAGATATGTGGGGTCACCCCCAGGTGGTTTAAATCTAAGTCCATAAGATCTTTCATACTTAGTCATGGAAATTGGCTTGATGGTTCGTTGTTGATTTGATCTGAGGCCTCTACCTTCATAATTGTGATGCTCCATGATCCTATTAGGAATAGGATATTTGGTATTTTTATAACAATTAACTTGGTTGTCATTGTATAACCATGATTCATCCCCTTCAAGAGGGTAAGGTCCTAGGCCAGATGCTGGTACAAATGTGATAGGTCCCTTATCTTTATTCTTTTATTGCCAATGCATATGTAGGATGACTTTAGGTTGCCCAAAGGTTTTTAGATTCTAAGGAAGATTAGATATATGAAATTTATCGTGGGTCACATATTCTCCTAATCCATTATCTGAAATGGTGAAATGATTAGAAGCTTCAGGAGGTGGCATGTGGGAAAGGGAATCCAAGGTATTAAGATCTATGTAATTATCCTATGAAGGATCAATAAGTATATCATTTCCTTTATCCTACTTAAAACTTGGATTCATATTATACTGATAATTATAACTTTGAAATTTAGCCTCAAGATGCTTGTTATGCTCATATGGGTGTAAATCTCCTAGAATATTCACTTTCATCCCTAAGTGGGGAAACTTGATACATTGGTACAACATTGACAGGATTGCATGAATCTCATGTAACTAAGGCCTGCCTAGAAGCATGTTGTATGATAACTTAAGATCAAGCACATGGCAAAGTGTATCATGGGTCAAAGTCCCAATGATAACTAGCATACTAATGGTGCCTTGTGATTCTCTTTCCTGATTATCATAAGTTTTGGTAGTCATTTTTTCTAGTTGGAGATCTACCATTGTGTACCCAAGAAGCTTGATGAGCTTTAGAGACACTATATTGAGGCTTGATCCACTATCTATATGGACACATTTCACTTTATGTCATCTGATACAAACTTCTATGTACAATGGGTTATTATGGAATGGGCCAAGGAAAGACATATCACTTTGGTTGAATGTGACTTGTTGGGCTGGAGCTACATGTCCAATGAAACCTTGTAATTTATCAGGGGATATGTCACTAACAATATTGGATTGGGTCAAAATCACATTCAAGATGTTTTTGTGGATTATTAACATTCACATCAAGTCTAAGATAGAAATCTATGCTGGTGTCTTCTACAATTGTTCCAAAATATCTAATTTCTTGTCTTGGTCAGTAGTGAATGGTTTATTTTGAGGTTGAATGGTTGGTTGAATGATAGGCAAAGTGGTGAGTGGTTGTGGGCCTAGGATAGTAATCTTCAACCTGTAAGTTATGATTACACAATCAGGATTAAATACTAGACCATTATTACTAACCAATGTTGGAAATGTTGTGGGACCAAAAAGGACAAGTCTCGATTGCCAGTGCACTTACATGTGGTCACGTGGCAAGAATGAGTTATAAATATAAGGTCTAAAAGGGGAGGTCCTAGTTTTTTAGTTTGATTGTATGCACTCCCAGGTCAAAGAAGGATTATCCATGTAATTTGGCTGAATATTGTTGTTTAGCAATGGTTTAGGCTAATTAGTACTTGGTCTAGGATTAATGGAGATGGTATTAATGCTAACCCCTACAATATGACCTACAACCCTATTATAGTCATGTGAAACTATATGGTATGTTTTTTGGTTATTACCTTTCTAACCTTAGTTTTTTCCATTGTTCTATCATTGTGGGTTCCACTACTAATTTTGTTGATTCTACTAGTTCAAGCTTTGATTTTGATACTGTTGATTTTGCTACTACACTAGCCATTGTTGTTATTGTTGATTGTTATGTCAGAGAAAGGGGTTTTGATAGATCCCAAGAGTTTTATTATAAGTGGAATCACTATTATCCAATGTTATCTCCCCATTATCTAATGTATTCTCAATTAAATGCTTGATTAGGACACATCTTCATGGATTATGCCCATTGACCTGATGATAGTCACAAAATTTGTTTTCATGATAAAAATCAAGATAAGGAATACCTTGAGGATAATGATTTGTTATAGGCCTGTTTCTACCTCAAATTTGATTTTCAGACTATAAAGAAAGAAACTAGAAGAAAGTAAAGGACAAGGCTTGGAAGTACCTGGACTAGAGATTGCGCACCGTAAATCCAGACGCTCGTGGGCACTCCTCTTTGGCTGTGGAGGAATGACACCTGCAAGAAAAAAGAAAACTAGGACAAGAAAAATGTTAGACAGATAGGCAGTGGGTTGCCAAGCAAAGGCTTGTTCCCAGAAGTGTAAAAACTTCCTTAAGGGAGGTCAACCCACTGTTTTGATAAGATAAGTGACTGATAAAAGACAGGATTACAGAATACAGAAGTGACAAAAAGATTAAAAAGGAAGGAAGAAAACAAAATGATTACCTGAATGAAGGAGTTGGGCTGAAGACAGTCGCCGAGGTCGGTAATGTCGCCGGCGTCGGTTAGCTGATCTGCCGTCGTCAGCTATCCTGCCGACGTCGGTTGGGGTAGTGACCGGCGTCGGTCGGGGTTGTGGCCTGTAGTCGGGTTTGAGCAGGGTCTGGTCTGAGTCTTGGTCTGTGGTCTGTCTGTGGACGGGTTTGAGGCTGATGGACGGGTCTGAGTCTGATGGACGGGTCTGGGGATGGTCTCAGGTAGAGATACAGGGGAGAGGAAGATTCACAGAGGAAGGGGAAGAGGAGGATTCACAGAGGAAGGGGCCTGAGAAGGCTTTGCAGCCTCTCAGGGGGAGGGACAAAGGAAGAGACACAGAGGACAATAGAAGATAGATGATTAAACTGAAGAAATGAAATAAAAAATAGACTAGCTTACCTTTAGCTTGCTGAGTGTTGCTGGAGGAAGATGTTGCTGGAGCCACGGGAGAGTTGCTGCAAGGAGGAGATACTGATCCAGGGCCTTTTTCACCTGTTGCTACTGCTGCACGAGGTTAAGATAGAGGAGAAATGAGAGCCAAAGCGCCGAGAGAAGCTGTTTGCGAGCTCAAGAGTCCAGGGGGTGCAACGGATGCAGAAGGGGATAATGAAGGCTACCGATGCTGGCAGTTTCACCGACGTCGGCCGAAGGGTCACCGACGTCGGCGGTCGCAGGATGGGGACAGAGGCTAAAAATAGCCTCTGCCCATTCTTGCACGCC
Organism: Torreya grandis; assembly: GCA_037957365.1. NCBI lineage: Eukaryota > Viridiplantae > Streptophyta > Pinopsida > Cupressales > Taxaceae > Torreya > Torreya grandis. The sequence continues at coordinate 4,581,718 of JARHVA010000501.1, read as the reverse complement.
GCCGAGCGAGGGGTCATGGGCAGAACGATCGCAAGGTTGCCAAAATGGATGAGGGGGGATATAATGGTGAGATTTGGGCTAATAAATGCTAGGGGAAGGTGGAGGGATTCAAGGGAGGATCCAAGGAGGCAAGGGTAGGGTGGAAAAGGGGGCCTCAATTAATTAAAAGATGTTAATTTCTAATTAATAAGACCTAGGTGGGTTAGGGACCAAGGAGGACTAGGAGGGAGAAAGGACCAAGGGGGAGAACCAAGGTGCAGACACGTTTGCGGTGTCTACATTTGCCCCTTTTTGTCTTGTTGGTTGTTCTAGATGAACTGCAAGACAAAAACAGGAGTTGGTTGCCCCGAAAAGAAGGATGAGGTGTTCCCCCCTCAAAGCGATAGTCGAGAGAAGGGAACCGAAGATCGAGTGTCGATTTGACAAAGAAATGGATAGAAGAGAGATGAAAAGTGAGTGAAAATGCTGCAAAAGTCGTGATTGCGCGCATGCCACTGCACAAGAGGGTCAGGTCAAATTGTCGCATCGTCAAGGGTCAAGGAGTGCCAAAATTGAAGTAACCGGGCCCCAGCATTTAGTCGTCTGCTGATCGGGTCACTCAATCTAAGTTGAAGCTTCAAATAGTCGTCGTGTCCCAGGTATCCAGGGCTCAGGAAGTGCTCCCAAAAACACGAAAAGGCCACAAGTAGTAGGAATCAACTGGCTCGCGATCCTACACTTGTGAAGGGTCAAAAAAGGTCTGCGAACAATTCTGCTAACCAGCCGTGGAATAGCATACACACAAAAACAACCAAGGCAACATTGTCTTGGAAGAAGGTCAAAGAAGAAGGAGATAGGCATGGTCGCCAATGGTCATTGGTCAAGAGGATGGATGGATGAAAGGATGCGGCCGAGCTAACCCCAGAAGACCCCATGTCAACTGAGTACTGCCTACATAGCCCTGATGATAGGGCCTCAGGCCGATGTAGTTCTCCCTAAAAGGGAGGGAGGGTCAGAGGGATTGATTGGTCTTGGTCGAAGGTTGATGATTGGTCTTGGTCAAAGGTCTTGGTCAAAGTGACGAAGAAGTTGGGCGTGATAAGAGTCAAAGAAGAGAAGGTTTGTCCATCAAAGAGATGAACAAACGGGGGTGGTCGAGCTAACCTCAGAAGATGTGGTATCTGAGTGCTGCCTACATAGCCCTGGTCTTAGGGCCTCAGACCAATGTAGTTCGGACAAAGAGGGTCAAAATGGTCGATGATGAGATTGGTCATGTGTTGAAATGATGAGGATAAGATGAGGATAAAAGGATGCTACAGATGGTGTATTCTGTAGAAGTGGTCGAGGGTCTTTCATCTCTAGCAAGTTTCCATAGTCGCAATGGATGTATGCTAAAAATGAATAAAAGGGTCTATTTATGCTTCAGCAAGTATTGGTTTATGCTTAACATAAATTGGGTCTGGTCGGTAGTTTCCATGTGTATTGGTGTCCATGGGAACTATGTGAAAAGGACAAGGATGATGCCTGATGTCGTGTTGAAAATGTCGAGGCTGGGTGAAAAAATGTTGGAGTTGGCTTGGTTTAAGGATGAGTCGACAAGAGACATGGCCAAAGCGTGACCAAAGTGTAGAGAAAAGGTGAAAGGCAAATTGCTCTTTCATTGACAAGGACCAGAAAAGAAGCATAGATAGGGGTGATTAGAACCAAAGCCCCATTCATGCATTGCGTCGTTGACCAGTGTTGAGTTAGAACGGTAATCGAATCACTTTGACATTAAAGTGAGCTCGAAGTCCCTGGAGTCGGTGATAGGAGGAGGATAGGGTAACCCAGTGTAAGAGCAGGAATAACCTTGCCCCTTTTATGGGAGACCCTGAGACAACTACAAGCCAAGTCCGTGACTCGTTTTTTTTTTTTTTTTTTTTTTTTTTTTTTTTTTTTTTTTTGCGCAGACTGATCGATGCGGGAAGCCTGCATAGAGATGTCATTTGATGTAATGGTCATGTTGCAAAGCTGATCGATGCGGGAAGCTTCTAAAATAGTTGTTGTTTATTGCCAGAGTAGTCATAGCCATCCTTCAAGGGAGTGGTCTATATTTTTGCTTGATAATGTTTGAAAAGTTGGCCTAGCTGTCCTTCAAGGGATCAGTCTAGTAATACAGCAATGATAGTACAGCTGTCCTTCGAGGGATCAGTCTGTCTTTTTTAATTTGACTTGATTTAGAGACCATGGATATGTTTTGACATCTTGATTTGGATATATTGATAGAAATGAGAGTCACGGACAAGACTGTAGAAGCTCAAGGACGCCCCTTTTATTAGGACAAAGCATCACTGCATCCTAAAAGGGTTGTAGAGGACTTGTTAAGGGGGAATAGGGTTGAAAGGGATGAGGATTAAGAGGACGAGGATTGCTCAAGGGACGAGCTCAAGTTACGTGCCAAGTAGACGAGTACTCGACTAGCAGAAGAAAGGTCGAAGATGCAAGACAGAAAGGGGTTTAAGGTCTAATAAGACCCTGGGCCATGCTAGTGTGTTAAGGTCCGAGTCAATTAGGAGCAAGCTTGCCCCAATTGCCTCTTTCCAGATTGGTCAGGCGTTGATTGATGGATGTGAAGTCGGTTGACATTGTCGTTGGCTGGTTGAAAAAGGTTGAATGTTTGGTTGAGACTGGTTGGTTGATATGTGGTCGAAGCTTGGTTGAGACTGGTCGAATAATTGGTCGGGGGCTGGGTCGATGGACACTTGGTCGAGATGTAAGATTAATATGTGGTAGAGACTGGGTTGAAGAGTTGGTCGAGGTTTGGATGAAGGATGAATCCCCCCAGCGGGTAGGGAGAATGTTTGAAAGATTGGTCAAGGTCGGTTGAGGTTTAGTGGTCAGATGGACAGTGTTAATGTCGAATAAAGGGGTCAAAGGCGGCAAAGGGACCACAGGCTGGCGTGGAGATCCCGATTTAGGCGATGAGGTTGGAGAGGCATGAGTCGGGGTTGATGTTTTGTTGAAGAGGTGGTCAAGAGGACCCTTGATGAGAAGGGAATCCTTTTTCCGGTGTTGACGAATGACAGCTTTAAGAGCGCAACAACGCTCAGTGTCATGTCCCGAAATGTGATGATAGTGACAGAACGTAGAGTTGTCGAACCAAGAGGGTTTTGATCCGAGAGTTGATGAGTGGGGTGGTGTTGAAGGTTTATTGATGACGTGGTCAAGAAGGAAGGTGTCATTCGCCAAACATTGGCGAATGGCGACCTTGAGGGCATGACAATGCTCCGTGTCGTGCCCAGGCGTGCGATGATACGCACAAATGCAAGTGTCATCGAACCATGGTGGTTTAGGTCCGAGAGATTGATATTGTCTAAGAGGCGGGAGGTCGAGGTGAGAGGACTGCAACAAGTGCCGTAAGAGCAAGGCATATGAACCTGCTAACGGGTCAGGATGTTTTATTGCAGTGAGGGTTGGTGACTTTTGCTTAGGCGAGGTTAGAAGAGGTTTTCGTACCACCTTATGGGTTGATGGCGCGGTGACAGATGGAGACGGCTCTTTCTTGATGATTGATACCGCCTTTTTGGGAGAGGGACGACTGGAGGTAGGCAGAGGAAGCAAAGGAGGCAACGAATTTTGGTTGAAGGTCGGAGTGGGAAGGATGCTAGCCAAGGTCGAAGGATGGGGGCCCAAAATGGATGGCAATGGTGACGGAGAAGGAGGCGTTCGTTTCTGCGGTCTGGCAGTCTTCTTTGCCTTGGTCGGAAGACTGCTACTGGTCGAGGTCTGGCCCAGGTCCACCTTCACTTGCGGGTGAGTGAGGGAGGAGATAGGACAAACGCCAAATGACTTGATGGGTTTGGACGAGATAGATGCAGGCTTCGGTTTGGACGGGTTTGGTTGAGGTTTGAGAGTCTGGTCTTTGTCAAGAGTCTGACGAGATTCCGCCTTAGGAGGATTAGCGGCATGTGATGAGAGGGCGCGGGTATGTTGAAGGGTCTTAAGTCGCTCCCACAACACCTGAGGCGTCACTTTCCTCGAAGGGAGAAGTTCAATCTTCTCCACTAACCGGGAAAATGGCTGAGAGGAAGATGTTGATGGTTGCGGGGTTGAAGACGAGATGGGAGTAGTGGTCTTGGACACATGATGTGGTGAAGTCATGACAGATCTAGATGAAGACGAAGGAGAGACAGGTTCTTCCCTGGGTGGAGAAGAAACTGGGGAGCGAGGCTCCTCCAGCGGGTAAAGGGCAGGGATGACGGTGCCCTCCACTTGTGGCTGAGGAGTAGGAAGGGTCGGGTCCTCCATAGGCTGCAGAAAGGAGGATGGCGAGACTGGAGGTGCTGATAAGGCCGAAGCGTCCTCCAAGATAAGAGAGGTCAATGGAGAACTAGCCGGGGAGAGAGGCTCGTCCACATGTGACGGACTGATGGATGGACTAACCTCAAGAGTCTGATTGGGGATGAAAGGAGAGACCTTATTGACTGTCCGAATATTGTGCTCATGATTGTCGTCAATTAAGGTCTGGACATTGTTCTGAGTTGGCGGATGATTGGGGAAAGGTTGTTTGAAGATGTCAATGGTTTGATTAGGGGGTGCATTTGGATTGTCTAAGATGAGATCCCCCTTTTCAAGCATGTCTTGTATTATGTTCTTAAAGGTCTTGCAGTTCTCCGTGTCATGGCCCTTAACACGGTGAAAGCTGCAGAAGTCTTGCTCCCTATACCACGCGGGGATGGCGTGTGAGGGATCGAATTGAGGAGGAGGTCGAGCTTGAGGGAGATTGAGGACTCCCTGTTTAAGAAGCTTTTCCAGCACAGACGCATATGATTCTCCAAGAGGAGTATATCGTCGCTGCAAGTATCTTTGCTGGAATTGCCGAGTAGCGCTCTGAGACGTAGAGGGTTCAGGCTGATTGGTCGAAGAAGATGAAGGTCTGACAACCACGGCATTAGCTGAAGCCTTGGATTTATAATTGAATGATGATGGCTTGGCAGAAGAAGAGTCATTGGTCTTAGAGCTGGGATTCTTACTCCGCAACTTGACTTTGTTCTCCTCGATGGCACGCAACTCTAGTTTGCGGGCCATCGTGAAGGCCTCGTCAAAAGTGCGGAAGGTTTGAACCCTCAGAGTGGAAGAGATATGTCGGGCACAGGCTTGAGAAAAGAGTTCAATAAGCTCGACCTGGGGCAAGGAAAAGGAGAGTTGGTTGATAAGGCCTCTCCATCGAGCCACGAAGTCGGCTATGGACTCGTCCTCGAATTGCCGAATAGAATAGAGGTCCGTGATTGAGACCTTCTTGGTTATGTTGATAGAAAAGTGATCGAGGAATAGCTGAGCCAATTGTGTGAATGAGAAGAGAGAATGACTAGGAAGGGAGCTGTACCAGTCAAGTGCAGCACCCGAGAGAGACATAGGAAACATGCGTAAGAGTAACGCATCGTCATGGCCAATGAGGTAGCAGGCGTGTCTGAATGCCCGCAAATGTTGTTGTGGGTCTTCCTTATTTTGAAAGTGAGAAAACTTCGGAAGCTCCCACTGGCTAGGATATGGTCTGATTGGGACAGCAGGATGGATGGGCTCGTTACAGATCTGTTCATATGAAAGAGTGTTGCGCGAGCTAGAAATAGAGGTCTCAAGACTGGTCATCTTGTCCATCAGCATCTTGATGATGTCTGCCGACGGATTGACGGGTTGCGCGCCCCCTAAGTTGTAGGGTGCTTGGAAGAGGTTAGAGGAGGCGTGCGACATAGTCGGTTGTATAATATACGGATGACTAATCGCAGGGGCAGAAGTGAAGGCTAAAGGTGGTTGGTTAGAAGACATAGCTGGGCCCGTTGTTGCCACGAGAGGTTGGACTGTGGTAACGGGGGCCAAGGGGTAAGAAGCCACCCTGGTGTTGATAGGGGCCAGGGTAGGCGGGATAGAGACGACAAGGTTTTGAAATGGAGTGGATAGAGGTTGAGCGGGTTGAGGTCGACAAGGGGCCGGAACCCCGGTGGAAGTGGTCCCGATGATAGAGGGAGAGGCCACACCTGGAGGATTGGTCAAAGTCTGGTCAGTGGTCAAAGCGATGGCTTGAGTGTCCGAAGGTTGAACTATGGATGTTGTCAATACAGCTGTAGTCGCGACAAGGGAGGTCGGCATTCCATAGATCGGATTGCCCAAGGAGTCCCGCGTTCGGCTATGCGCGAGATAATGTTGCAAAGCCTTGACATTGAGGTCCAAGAATCGCTCGAAGTCTTGGTCCCCTTCTTGGACAATGGGAGTCTGCGGCGGGGTCGGACGGACAGGAGTTCTTTCGGTCTCCGAGTTGAACTCCATTGTAGGCTTGGTCACGGATGGGGTGGATGGAAGTGGTTGACGGCAGGCATGGTCGACAAGAGCCCTGGCTTGGCTACGAGTGAAAACCATGCAAGGCAAAGAAGGTTCAGGTCTCAGGAACTGTGTTGCTCAGTTTCAAAAGACCAGGATGAAGTCTTTGACAGAGAAAGGACAGGTTTCAGGTTGCTGGTTTTAGAAAAAAAGGACAGTGACAGAGACCGACGTCGGTTAAAAAACCGATGTCGGTAGGAAATTAGGCCGACATCGGTCAGATAACTGATGCCGATAACAGATGAAGCCGTCGTCGGTATCAGAACCGATGCCGGTGACAGGGGAAGCTGACGTCGGTGGCAGAACCGATGTCGGTGACTGTGTTTTCCAGAGAGCCAAAAGGTTCTTGGAAAAACAAAGAAGAAAACGTCCTCACACACTCAAACAAATAGATGAGAAGAGGAAAACAGAGGAAGACAGACAAGCCTAAGCGATAAATCCTAGGAATTAACCTTAGAAACTTGTGGCTTATGCCTTAGATGAATGTTTGGGAAGATTGGCTAAAAAAATGGGTCCTAGAAGAAGGCAGTCTAAGGATGGTTTCAGGTGTTGTTTTAGGTGCTCAAAGATCTGTGTTAGGGTCTGGTACGTGGCCTGGTGCTAAGGAGCAAGCTCCCCTCACTTCACGATTCCAGTGGTTAGCTGGTCTCGCTTAGCCAAGATATACCTCGCCTAGAGTTTAGACTCCGCCAGAGAAGGGAGTGGGCTTCCCCCTTGGTGATGAAATCCAAGTGGGGTCACCGGGACGGGTAAGGTATCCGCTGGGTGATGAAATCCCAGTCGGGCCTTGTCTCAGGTATGTTTTATGTTTGTTTTAGTGCATGTGATTCGGTAGTGTAACATAAAGTGTCTACGGTTTATTCAATATGCGCCTAAGTTACTAGATGTGGACTAATGCAAGCACAAGCAGAAATGAAAGTGCAATACGTTTTAAGCCCAAGTCGAAATGTGATATTGTTATGAAGACAAGATGGAGAAAGGGATGAGAGTATGATATTTAGACTAGTCTAGAATGCAAGGAAGAAAGGTTTGTTTTAGACCTGCTTATAGTGTCATTTGGAATAGAAGAAAGAGACAAGAAGGAAGGAGCCTAAATGCACCTAAATGAATGAAAAAAGAAAGGAACCCAGGAGGAACCTAGGGTCTCACCGGGCGTGCCAGAGATGTTTCTACCTCAAATTTGCTTTTCAGACTATAAAGAAAGAAACTAGAAGAAAGTAAAGGACAAGGCTTGGAAGTACCTGGACTAGAGATTGCGCACCGTAAATCCAGACGCTCGTGGGCACTCTTCTTTGGCTGTGGAGGAATGACACCTGCAAGAAAAAAGAAAACTAGGACAAGAAAAACGTTAGACAGATAGGCAGTGGGTTGCCAAGCAAAGGCTTGTTCCCAGAAGTGTAAAAACTTCCTTAAGGGAGGTCAACCCACTGTTTTGATAAGATAAGTGACTGATAAAAGATAGGATTACAGAATACAGAAGTGACAAAAAGATTAAAAAGGAAGGAAGAAAACAAAATGATTACCTGAATGAAGGAGTTGGGCTGAAGACAGTCGCCGAGGTCGGTAATGTCGCCGGCGTCGGTTAGCTGATCTGTCATCGTCGGCTATCCTGCCGACGTCGGTTGGGGTAGTGACCGGTGTCAGTCGGGGTTGTGGCCTGTAGTTGGGTTTGAGCAGGGTCTGGTCTGAGTCTTGGTCTGTGGTCTGTCTGTGGATGGGTTTGAGGCTGATGGACGGGTCTGAGTCTGATGGACGGGTCTGGGGATGGTCTCAGGCAGAGATACAGGGGAGAGGAAGATTCACAGAGGAAGGGGAAGAGGAGGATTCACAGAGGAAGGGGCCTGAGAAGGCTTTGCAGCCTCTCAGGGGGAGGGACAAAGGAAGAGACACAGAGGACAATAGAAGATAGATGATTAAACTGAAGAAATGAAATAAAAAACAGACTAGCTTACCTTTAGCTTGCTGAGTGTTGCTGGAGGAAGATGTTGCTGGAGCCACGGGAGAGTTGCTGCAAGGAGGAGATACTGATCCAGGGCCTTTTTCACCTGTTGCTGCTGCTGCACGAGGTTAAGATAGAGGAGAAATGAGAGCCAAAGTGCCGAGAGAAGCTGTTTGCGAGCTCAAGAGTCTAGGGGGTGCAACGGACGCAGAAGGGGATAATGAAGGCTGCCGACGCCGGCAGTTTCGCCGACGTCGGCCGAAGGGTCGCCGACGTCGGCGGTCGCAGGATGGGGACAGAGGCTAAAAATAGCCTCTGCCCATTCTTGCACGCCGCCGAGCGAGGGGTCATGGGCAGAACGGTCGCAAGGTTGCCAAAATGGATGAGGGGGGATATAATGGTGAGATTTGGGCTAATAAATGCTAGGGGAAGGTGGAGGGATTCAAGGGAGGATCCAAGGAGGCAAGGGTAGGGTGGAAAAGGGGGCCTCAATTAATTAAAAGATGTTAATTTCTAATTAATAAGACCTAGGTGGGTTAGGGACCAAGGAGGACTAGGAGGGAGAAAGGACCAAGGGGGAGAACCAAGGTGCAGACACGTTTGCGGTGTCTACAAGGCCAACTAATTACATTAGCAGTATCAAGCTAATGAAATACAAATTCAATAGGTTATCCTAAGTCACTAAAGACATGATGTGCAGGCACAGTTTTCCTAAGAAGAGGGGTTTGCAATGGTAATGATTATTATATTTGTTGTGTAGGTTTTGGTTGTTGCACTCGTAGTACTAGTTGAGTAGGAGTAAGCTAAAAAGGTATTTTAGATGATGTTTTCACCATTTGAAAATGATAAGACTCAGTTACTCCATTTACCACAACATTTATATTTTAGTTGAATTGCCTCAAACTTTCATGGTTATTGGCCTATGTTGGTTACGATGCTAGTGCTTGAATGGGATGTTGGTCATTTCCTTGATTAGTACCTTGATTTTTATTATTTAAATTGATATTTATGACTCCTTTATTGATGAGCACCCTCTTGATCAACAAACCTTTATCAATGATCTCCTTGAACGTATGCACACATTGTAGTTCTAGATGGTAAGCTATCTCACTATGCAAATTTTTAGTAAACACTATGGCTAATTTTTTATCTAGTAAACTATGGGTGAAATTAATTGCAAGGGATCTCCACCACTATAAATAACTTGTAAAAATTTCATTGGATTTTTGCTTTACTTGCATTAAGTCCACTAATGAAATCTTATGCTTGAGATTATAGGAAATGTGTTGCACAAACTTATCAAAAAGATCATCAAAATCCATTACTAAATTTTTTGGAAACTTTAAAACCATTCCAAGGCTTTTCTAACTAAGCTTCTTGGAAACAACAATAAAACGTATATGTCACTATATGCAACTAGTTGACATGCGATGAAGAATTCAGTCAAATGAGCCTTAGGGTCATCTTTCCCTTTATATTTATCAAATTTTGATGGTTCTTATCTTGGAGGAAATGATATCTACAAATACTCCATGTTGAATGGATAAGAACATGCATCATCTAATTTGAACTTTTTAGTTTGTTTACCAGCTTGAATGGTAGTAATTACATCTTTCATCTATTGTAATTATTCGGATAGGAAATTGGAAGGAATATTGGTTTGAGGGAGAATTTGGGTTTGGATAAATGGTTGGGAAGTCACAAGTGAAACAATTTGACCAAGGTATGATGGAGCTACCTATTGGGGTACATTTACATGGTTGGGGAATGGATTAGGAATACGCATACATAGATTAGGATGTGCTTGAAATTGCACATTTAGTTGTGTGATATTCTAGTTTGGGTTGGTGATAAAGGTTTTACTTAGAGGATTTTATGGTTTGGATGGAGGGATATAACTATATTATGCCTATTGCAATTGAAAAGGTACATGTTATCGACTAATCAAACCTTGTTATTCAGTGGGAACTTGTAGACTAGGACCCTATCTATGAATTTATGGCACATTTTAGACCAACGGTTGTTTAGTAGGTACTTGAGAAACATGGGGACATCCTTGTTATATGAATCCCTATGAAGAAGTGAAAGTAAGTTACAAATTTGGCATATGTTGCTAACACATTGTTAACTAGTCATTGATTGGTTTTGGATTGGCATATTAGTATGTGACTGAAGAGGTATGTTCTTATTACCTAGCAAGGTAGAACATTTGTTATCCCTAATTAAGGTGGCAATGTATTTATCCTCTGTTTCATTAATACACTAGATTATGCCTATTGTTTTGGAATACTACTCATTACCTATTGAGGAAGAGTAGGGTTCATTACATTCTATCATTGAGGCATGACATTGTCTATTATTTGATTACCTAATCCCATAGGTTGTACATTTGAGGAAGAAATTGGTTGAGGTTGGGGTGTAGAAACTCCCACTCCCTAGTATGATGACCTATTCATAGGATTAACTACAAGCACATGTTGTTAGCTAGTTTTTTGTGCATTAGTACCACTTTGATTAGGACTGGACATTATTTGCACATTATCTACTATGTTTGGCTCACTATTTAGTGTAGAGGCCAAAGACACTTCGTAAATAATGGGAATATGCATTAAGTTATCTATTGAAATGGTTTATATGAATGGGTCATAATTTAGATTCTCTTATCCAATTAACTCTATCAACACTCTTGTTGAAGGAATTAGGTCAATGAGAGGCTTACTTACCATGTTCATTTGATTGAAATCATGTGTTAGATTTAGATATGTTTGATATGCTATCTACATTTGGTTAAAGTGTTCTTCCATGATTTTTTTTCCTTAATCATATATATTAGGATCTTGGTATATTGTTTGGACTAGATCCATAGGATTGTTAGAAGAAGCTTGTTGATCATAAATGATATTATGGGGTACTCTTACTAGACTTGGTAAATTTTCATGGGGGAATTCTAATGGAAATTTAGCCCCTACCTCTATGGCTCTAACCAAAATCTCATCTTTGTTCTCTAACAAATGTCCCTCAAACAAAAATGGATCATACATAGAAGCCATATTGGTAGAATATTATTGTTGAAGTACTGGCTCATCCACTGTAGGTATTATAGTTAGGTATTGTGCAGTTTGTTCTTGGTATTATTCTGAATAAGGTGGTGTGTTAACCAGATATTTGGCCAATGGATCTTGGCTTTGTGCCCTTGATTGAGTATTATAAGAGGGATAAGAATCCATCTCATAAGTAATATTATCTATATAGGGGTCTTGCACCATTTATTCCTATGCAACCACATTACTAATCCTTATATGATACATGAGTCCACTACAAGTGTAGGAAACATGTCAAGATCCATATTCAATGCTTTTGTGATAAAAGGTCAAAAAGTTCTAAAAACTCTAAAAAGGATAATGTCTAAAATAGAAAATGTTTCAACTTGGTCTAGATTTCTCAAAAGGATCAATAGGTTTATGCAAAGGTTTGTGAGGAAACAAGCTAAAATGAAGTCTCTAACATTTCACTGTTTGAACAAAGGTAAGCAAGTAAATGGTCTTAAAATCAAATTTTCAAACTCTAAGGTCGAAGTGTTTCAAATCAGTCTAATCTAGGAATTTAAAATTTGCTAGGTCATTTAGCCAAATGTGGCATCAAAATCTAGGCTCAAACAAGGCATGTGCTAGGACTCTTGGCCAAATGATTTCAAAAGATAGACATTGAAATAGATGAAAGTTTTAATCTAATGGATTTGAAACACTTCTAACAAACACTAGACATTTGATTCTTGGACATGAACTTGATCAACTAGGTATAAGGTATTAAACAAAAGGTACTTTAGCAATAGTTTATTTTCTCACAAAAATATAAAACTGGGGTATTTTTGACAATCAAGCTAGACAAAAGTGAATAGTATAACTATTTTAGACAAAATATCACAAAAGTACACTTGGATTGGTCTAAAAATGTAGGAGAAAATTTGGAACTCTATGCAAGAGGATCTATGAAATAATATTTGAAATGTTTTGGGTAGCGTAATGATGTTATACTACCTAAAAGTTGTGATAAAAAGGTTTGTTTCAAAAACTCTCTAATTCAAAGATTCTTTCCTATAATTTTGATAGCATAACACTACTTTTATTGACTCAAAAATGTTGTGGTGCATAGACCCAAAGTGCAAGTGTTTAGCACAAAATGGCTTAAGTATATCAACTGATGATAATGATTATGAGTCTTTAAATGACCTTCAACCTAAATTGGAAATTAAACCTAAGTTCCCTCAAGTTTAGTGCAAATGGAGAACCACCTTAACACATCAACCCTATGAACTTGTAAAGGTCTAATTAAAAATTTTAGATTATAAGTGAAGGACTTAAACAACTTTAGTAAAGGTCTAGACTCAATTGGGTAGCATAACTGCACCAAAGTGGATGATATGACTCTCAAGATTTTAACAAATTTTTAAACAAGAAAAATTGATGATCTCACATGGACAACATAATGCTTCTTTATTCAAAGTAAAATTTGGACTATGTGTTTGGTTTGGATTGTTTGTATACACCAAGTTTTGACTCTAAACAAGACTTTAGTCTAGGACAAGACCAACTAATTAATCATTCTTAGATCCTAAATTGATAAGGTTTCTTGGTATTGTTGGAATCCATCAATTTACATCATTTGAGAGGATTTGAAGTGTCCATCCAAAAGTAAATGTGCATTATATAATAGGTTTTTTACACCCCCCTTCTCTCAAATGGCAGTATTGTGACATGGACCTTGGGGTTCACCTTACACCAACAATAATTCTAGGTAAGTGGTGATTTTTCTAAGATCTAACAAGTTTTTGAACGATCTAGGGGAATAAATTGAGTAATGACTTTCACACCAAACAATCAAAAATAAAAGCATGGATTTTGGGTCCGTATCACTTGGCTTATTGCAAAAAGGTATAGTCTTTTTTGTAACCACTACATCCTATTGTTTGCTCAGTGTAGTAAGATGTCTAAAGTGCCACTACATCCCATGTGCAACTCCAAAGGATCCAAATTAAGTCAATGCTGGGAGATGAAACCCTGGGTCAAATCTTCCCTAAAGAACTTGTGGGAGGTGATGAAGTCTCCCTCATAAGCCAAGATGCATAAAAAAAGGATGAAGTTAGAAAAACTTTAGGGTCATTTTCAAGGTCACCCAAACTTTGATGAGTTTTTGGGGAGTGTTTTAGATGGCTTTCTTTTTAAGCCTTAGACTAGGCTATTTACAATAGGAATGGTGCTTTTGATTCCAAGAGTTCCCTATAGGGTAAAAATGGAAGACCATACACGTAAAATTCCTTTTTTTTATGAATAAAATTTTTAAACAACTATTGCAAATAATAATTGACAAGTGTGTTCAATTTTGAGCCCAAAATGAAAGATTTGGTGGTGTTTATTTGACACATTGGTCTTAGTTGCAAACTTTGAAAACATTCACCAAAACATCTAAATTATTTATTAAACACCAAAACAAGGTTCATAATTGCTTTTTAAGCATGCAAAGGTGATTTAAACATTTTTTGAATAAATATCAAGCTTGGTCCTGCAACAAAATTATTAGCATGTCCTTTAGCTTTGAAGCTCTTTTTAGCTTTAAATAATGAACTTTGAAAAAGTATCTCTCAGGGTTGTGTTTTTGGAAAAACATTGTGACCGACGTCAATTATTACCACCGATGATGGTTACCTTAGCTAACCTAAATATAACCAATGTTAGTTTTACTAACTGATGTTGGTTAAGCCATGTAACTAATGTTGGTTTTACTTGTTGATGTTGATTACTGTGTAAAATTGTGGCAACCAAAAATGGCAAAATAAAGTTAGAAAATCAATGTACAAGAGTTTTAAAGGTCCAAATAAATATTTTACAGTTGTAAAATGATCTTATTCATGTGTGAGATGCATCTAGTCCCATTGATCATGTCATTATGTGATCTAGGAATTTGACTCAAGAGAGGATGGTTAGTATGGTGTTAGTTCCAAAATGACAACAAAATGAAATAAACACACTAATAGAATAACATCTCTAGGCCTAGAAACTAGGGAGAGCTTAGTTAACAAAATAAAATGACAAACACAACTAAAAATTAAGGAATGAAAACACAAGAATTCTTTCACCTTCTTTGGATTCTCCAAATTCCTTTGTAGTGGTGGATTACTCGGCTTGTGCTCATGAAGTCCTTGGAAATGGAAGATTGGCTACCTCCATCTCTCCTTGGCACCTTTGGCTTGTGGCTTGGATTGGATTGGAATTAATTTGGTATTTTAACACTAGTTACAATGGCTTCTTGAATATATTTTTTCATTATAACTTTTCATCAAAATATCTTAGAAATGATGTTCTTGGCCTCTCTATTTATAGATTTTTAGATTTGATCAGAATCAACCTCAACCATCTATATTAAGATTGAGATGTGTGGTTGAGGATTAATTCAATTTTTGGAATTAAGTTTTTAATTATCCTCATCATTACATTGGAATAAGGGGAAATTAAGAGGCATGAATGGCATCATGAAAGGCATTGATGAGGCATGGAAGGCACGAATCCTGATATTTGTGGGATTTATGGCCTAAGGATGTCTTCCCAAGAAATGAGGTCACTTGATGATGCAAATATTCAATGTTCATTTCTAAAAACAAGTATTCAAGAAGTTTCCATGGAATTATTAATTAGGCCTTGATTTAGATTAATTAGCTCTTAAGCATGTTTAAGTACTTTGTGCACAAATTATTCAAATTGATCATAATGCCTTGTTATTAGTCTAAAATTTGACTGGATTGGAATTGGAAGGTAATGTTAGATGCATTGGAACCATATTCCCATTTAGGATGTTACCAACAATAAATAACAAAGGAACATGTCTTGTGTAAGAGATTTGATAGGAAAGAATAATCCAAAGCACCCAAGTACAAATTTGGCATTTTGACTCGAAATGATCTAATCAAAGTTAACTGGCCCATAAATTACATTTTCCCATTTAGGGATACCCTAGCCAAAATCGGCACTTGAATATGTCAGTTTCACATCATTTAGTGTGTTTTAGTGTTTTTAGGCCAAATTGTGCATTTTGGGTGGAAATTGGCCAAAAGACTAATTAGAGGTCATCGATGGCCAGTTTTAGGTGTCTATAGAATCTAATTCCTCTATAGATAATCCATGTAATATTCTCAAGGCATAAACTATCAAAATCCTCTCAATAATATCACATCTCTCTAGCATGACTCCATTTTATTCCTAATACCATGCACCTTCAAAAAACCATAGGCTACCTAGGCTCAAGCCCTACAAGTCTACCTAACGATTAATGGATAAAAATGTGCTCCCATATCTAAATCTATAGTATTAATGATGGAACCAAACTCCATGCACTCTTAAAGGCACCCAAGTGTAGTTCCCTATACAAATGAGCCAAAACAACTGGTCTCCAAGAAAATACTTAGTGGTCATGGATCATATTTGCAAAAGCATCACCTAAACTAGGATGAAACAATTGTCCACTCTTGTCTAGTAGGATAATTCTAAAAATAATATCCATGACTACTAATATCAGTCTATCCAATGTACCCTCCCATAGGCACTTGTCTAGATCAATGCCCCGATCCTACATCTCTATCTATAAACTCCCACCTAGTCACTGTAATATTTAGGCTAATGTGCATGACCACCAGTATATCCTATCTATGTATATGGGAAGGTGAAATATACTATAAACATCCTCAGGTCTCAATTTCATCTCCCTAGTAATAAAGTGAGAGGTACTCATCTCTAAATGTCATCACTCAATTAATGTTGTGATCAGAGCTCAATCTATATGAATCGATGGCATCATCACCACATCATGTAATCCCACCAACTCAATTACCCTAAATTATTATAGTTCCACATACCACATATCATGCAATACCTCTATATGTTGCAATTGTAATGCTAGCACACCTAAATCCTCCAACACCAACCACTATCTATTTATCATTATCCTCATCACTAAAACCCTATCCTCACTTATGTAGCCTCACCCTCCATATCCCTATGCCAAATCTTTCCAAAACACCCCTATCTAAAATCCCATTTATCCTATCACCCTAGTCACACTCCTTATCTCATCAATCCTACCCAAATTACCTTGGACCCCTATCACCCTAAATATAGAAATCAACCTAAGACTAACCCACTTGATCAACTAACTTTTATTTTGTTCTTATAACTAATCTAGCTAACCTATTCACCCCACCCTTAAAACTAATCCACTAATCTACAAACCTTAAGTCAATCTAACCTTAGAACTTAACTTTATTCAACCTATCACTTATCCATTTTTATTAACACTTGCAATATCACTACTCGCTAGTAGTGGTTTTGATAAAACCATGACTCGATAGTCATGGGATTGTAAACCCATGACTTGATAATAAAGGGATTACAAACCCATGACTCTCCATTCATAAGATTACAATACCATTATTCCCTTATAGTGATATCACAATACCATAATTTTTTACTTGTGATATTGTAATACCGGTAATAACCCTTACAATCCCACCACTTGTGATGGTAATATCATGATTGAGGGCAAAACTGCCAGTCATGGTATTTCTAAACTGAGATGGATGGCATATTTTTCTACCAAATCCACCTCAAAATCCACATAAAACTAACTAAAATCATAAAAATACCTATTTAAGGTCTTTGTTACTCATCTTAGGTCTAGCATCAACATCTCTCTAATACTCCCAAACTCTCTCACCATGATGGGAAGCTCGAGGTAGTTGGTCCATGGTTTTTCTATAGAGATCAAATTCTCAAAGTTCAATGAGTGAAAATGAACCTATTTTGGTTATTTTATCTTATATGACCCCCCTCTCCCCTATAAGCCACTTAATAACATCCCCTATCCCTAACACCATCTAATTATTCATACATCCTAATCTAGTCCCTTTTCACCATCTTCTAACATTGGCTAGGGTAAGACATGTCCAAACCCTTATCATCCACCTTATCCTACATCTATAACTACATCAACTTGAGGTCTTTTTATACTATATAGGAAGCACCTAGGCTTACTATTTTATTCTTAGGGATAGCTTAACCACCATTCATCCCTCATCACCATCATGTCTCTTGATTGGTCACTCAATAATCACATACCATATTAAGCCCCAAAATCTTATCTATAACAACCCTTTATCATAAATTAATATCTCTTATCACTATTTAAAGTTTTTCCTACCATGTATCCTTACCATGGGACTTATCCATTAACTCAAACCCATCTTATTTGATCAGTATTGACTTTTCAATCAAGGCACTTTCTAGAAATTTATCATTTGTCTAGACCCATCACATTGATCTACTTCATCATAACTTTTAGTGAATTTATTAGGAAAATTGGGGTATCCCAAACCCATTCCAAACATGAGTCTTATCCCACCCTAGGATTCATTTTGAATAACCATCCAATTCATTTTATCCCCACATGCTCCCTTGAGGGGGCATCATATCCCATTAGAAATTGACACCATCTAACATCAAGTTTTTCTTTGAAAGACCGTTACTCTTTCCACTCATAAAACCCTTTCAAATAGGGGTAAAATATATGCACTAAAGTATGTTCACCTTGCTAATTATACTAATCTCCACTAATTTAACCTAATTTTTATATATTCTAGCCAAAATATCTAATTACCTAATAATCCCCATCCCATTCCTATATCCCATAAAACTTTACACCATTATAAAAACCAATTAATCTCCCCATTAAACCTCTAATTGAACCTATTACCTATTAACCTACTCCCTAAACACAATTGATAACTTAAAATTCATATTTATCCACCTACCACCCTAGTCACCCTACCACCATAGCCATTCATACATACCTATGAACCCAAAAACTCATTAATCCCTATCTAATCCCCTTTAGTATCCCCTAAACCTATGGATAAGCCTCTATAATTGGAGAAGCTCCTCCAAGTCTCTAGAAGTCTCTAAACTAGAGACTTCTAATAATTTAAAATTCTTCAAAATTCCTTCCATTTTTCCTATAAAATACCATGCTTGGGAAATCGCCAGGACTAATTGGAAATCATATATCAAGACATCAAATTCTCATATTTCTCTCATTACATCCATAACAGCGTTTTAGCTCTCATCCAAGCCATTATCCATTTGACTCAAGCATTGGAAGCTATTGTCAAGATGTCTCAAAGCAATCTAACATCTCCAAATTTTGATATCAAATCATTCAAGTGCAAGTCTTGGAATGGAGGCATGAAGACGTAAAGAGGATGGTAAGAATTTCCCATTTAATTTGACTTACTTCTTTTATCCATTCTTATTGGTGTTATTAAGTTTTGGGTTTTATTGTTATTTTTGATAATATTGCTTGGACCGAAAATTTGGTGCACACTATCCACCTAGATTTTTCTTAACCTAGTTCTTATCCAAGGTTTAATTATCCTTGATCCTCAGTGATTGATACCAATCATCTAAGCTCGATGGTTATTTATGTGTGATTGGTTCCAATCATTGGGTGATCAACATTGATTTTCAAATATTGACATCAATCCCTATGCACCTTGAATTTAAAAACCCACCTAAAACATAATAAAATCTAAAAATAACACTATTTAACCTACTTTATAAAACATTTTAAACTATTTTTTTAAAAATTAAGATCTCAAAAAACAAACTAAAAACTATATCTAAAATGCAAAAAAAAACCAAAAAACTCAAACGTCAAAACAAAAAAATTATCCCTACCTCATCGTGTAATCATCATCATCATTGTTGACCACTCCTACTAGCCTCCAACTTATGTACTTTTCTAAAAGATGTGGACATGTATCAATTTTTTGGCTATGGATAGCACATTCTTAATTTTCAAGTGAGCTCCCATGGTGTTAGGCATCTTATTGTTTCTATCGCTAATTTGCTTTTCAGATTTAAGAGAGAGAAGAAACTAAAGAAGTAATGGTCAAGGCTAGAAGTACCTGGATAAAGTCTGCGCACCGTAATCCAGATGCTGTGAGTACTCCTCTTTGGCTATGGAGGAATGACACCTGCAAAGAAGAAAACTTGGACAAAAAGGCGTTAGATAGATAGATGGTGGGTTGCCAAGCGAAAGCTTGTTCCCAGAAGTATGAGAACTTCCTTAAGGGAGGTCAACCCACTATTTTGATAAAAGATAAATGACTGATAAATGACAGAATGCTAAAATAGACTGAAATGATAGCAAACTGAAAAGAAGAATGGAAGCAAAAGGCTTACCTGGAAGAAGTTGTCGAACTGGTTGCAGTCGCCGACGTCGGTGGTCCTACCGGCGTCGGTGGTCAAAAGTGCCGACGTCGGTTATGTTATCGACGTCGGTCGGGGTAATGACCGGCGTCAGTCGAGGCAATAGGCTTGGACGGGGTTTAGGCAGGTTCTGGTCGAGTCTGGATAGAGTCTGGTCTGAGCTTGGTCTGTGGACGGGTCTGTGGACGTACAAAATGGTCTGGGAAAGTCTGGTTTTAGTTGAAGGTCTGTGCAGAGGTCTAGGATAACGGACAAAATGTCGAAAAGGGACAGAGAGATAAAGGAGGCCAATCAGGGAGATAGGAATCCGGGTCTACCTGGTTTAGTTAGCAGTCTGGGTTGGGGAAAAGAAGTGATGAATCTAGTTTAAAAGCAGATGACTAGAAAGCATAATGAAAACACAAACAGAGTACTTACTTGTGCCCTACTGAAGAAAGTGGTGTAGGTTGGTGTCTTGTTGCTGGCGATGCCAGATGTGAAGACCTGTTGCTGATGGAGAATCCTTATTTTTCACTTGCAGAAGCTTGTTGTGTACCTGAGGGAGAGAGTCAGATTGATTGGCAGAGAGGTCAAGTGAAAGGACAGATACAAGGGTCTGATGCAAAGATTCAAGAGTCAGAATGCCAGGGAGAGTCGCAGAGAGCGAAGAGAGGAGATAACGGTGAAGAAGTCGTTATGAAAGGTGCCGACGCCAGTAATATCACCGATGTCGGTCGACGGTTGACCGACGTCGGTGGATAAAAGGCCGGAGAAAGGCTAAAAATAGCCTTTCATCCGTTTCCCAACCGCCGGGTCAAATGAATGCGAGGATGAAACGGTCGACGGGGGTTAAATGGGCGAGTGAAGAGATTGGAATGGGAGTCTTAGGCATTAAATGGCCATGTGGGGAATGAAGGGGATCCAAGGAGGGTATCCTAGGGTGGCGAGGTGGCAAGGAGAGGGAAAATGGACTTATTTAATTAAAAATAGATGATTATTTTCAATTAATAAGACCTAGGTAGGTTAGGGATAGTCGAAGTGGCAAGGGACTAAGGGGAGAGAGGAAGACCAAGGGTTAGACACTTTTAAGGTGTCTACATTTGCCCCTTTTGTCTTGTTGGTTGTTTTGGACGAACTGCAAGACAAAAATAGGAGTGATTGCCCCAGGTGAGGGATAAAGTTGATTTCATCTTGTTGGTTGTTCGAATGAACTGCAAGACAAAAATAGGTAGTGGATTGCCTCGATTATGGATAAGGTATTCCCCCTCAAAGCAGGAGTCGAGGGAAGGGAATCGGGAATCGGGTGTTGATTTGACAAAGAGTGGATGGAAAAGGGGTGAGGGTGAATGCTTCAAAAGTCATGATTGCGTGCATACCACTGCACGAGATGGTCAGGTCAAAAGTGTCGCAGGTCAAGGGTCAAGGAGTGCCAAAATTGAAGTAACTGGGCCCCAGCATTTA
Organism: Torreya grandis; assembly: GCA_037957365.1. Taxonomy (NCBI): domain Eukaryota; kingdom Viridiplantae; phylum Streptophyta; class Pinopsida; order Cupressales; family Taxaceae; genus Torreya; species Torreya grandis. Next base: position 4,560,697 of record JARHVA010000501.1, on the reverse strand, counting down.
GTCGTCTGCTGATCGGGTCACTCAATCTAAGCTGAAGCTCCAAAGGGTTGTCGTGTTCTAGGTATCCAGGGCTCAGGAAGTGCTCCCAAAAACACGAAAATGCCACAAGTAGTAGGGATCAACTGGCTTGCAATCTTATACTTGTGAGGGTCCAAAAAGGTCTGCACACAATTCTGCTAACCAGTCATGAGGTAGCATGCATGCAAAAACAACCAAGGCAACAGTGTCTTGGAAGTGGTCGAGGTTGGAGGAGATAGGCATGATCTTCGATGGTTGGTGGTCGATGGAAGGAATGGATGAAAGGATGTGGCCGAGCTAACCTCAGAAAACCCCATGTCAACTGAGTGCTGCCTACATAGCCCTGGTCATAGGGCCTCAGGCCAATGTAGTTCTCCCTAAAAGGGAGGAATGGTCAAAGAAAATGATTGGTCTTGGTTAAAGAAAATGATTGGTCTTGGTCAAAGTTGATGGAGTTGGGCGTGATCAAAGTCACAGAAGAGAAGGTTTGTCCATCAAAGAGATGAACAAATGGGGGTGGTCAAGCTAACCTCAGAGGATGTGTTATCTGAGTGCTGCCTACATAGCCCTGGTCATAGGGCCTCAGACCAATGTAGTTCAGACTGCGAGGGTCAAAGTGGTCGATGATGAGTTTGGTTGATTGTCGAAATGATGAGGAGAAAAAGATGTTACAGCCTTTTCCAAATGGTGTATTCTGTAACATTGGTCGAAGGTCTTTCATCCCTAGCAATTTTCCATAGTTGTGATGGATGTATGCTAAAAATGAATGGGGTCTATTTATTCTTCAGCAAGTATTGGTTTATGCTTAACATAAATTGGGTCTGGTCGATAGTTTCCATGTGTATTGGTGTCCATGGAAACTATATGAAAAGGACAAGTTGATGCCTGATGTTATGTTGAAAATGTTGAAGTTTGTTTGAAAATGTTGAAGTTGGTTTGGTTTAATGTGACCAAAGTAAAAGATAAGTGAAAGGCAAATTGCTCTTTCATTGACAAAGACAAAAAGGACAGCATGGATACGGGTTGTTAGAACAAAATCCCCGTGTATGCGTTGCGTCGTGGACCAGTGTTGTGCTAGAGAAATAGTCGAATCACTTGACGTTAAGTGAGCTCGAAGTCCCTTGAGTGTGTTGGGGTGATAGGATGAGTTATGTGATACGAGAGGATGGGGTAACCCTTTTTTGGTGGCAAGAAGAACCTTGCCCCTTTTATAGGTGACCCTGAGACAACTACAAGCCAAGTCCATGACTCATTTTTTTTTTTTTACGGTGAACTGATCGATGCGGGAAGTCCACATAATGATGTTGTTTGCTGGGTGGTCATGTTTGTGAAGCTGATCAATGCGTGAAGCTTCAAAAGTAGGTGCTGTCTATAGCAATAATTAGTCATAGCCATCCTTCGAGGGAGTGGTCTATACTTTGCTTTAAATGTTTGATAAGTTGGCCTAGCTGTCCTTCAAGGGATCAGTCTAGTAATACAGTAATTATGTAACTGTCCTTCAAGGGAGCAGTCTACATTTAGAGTGTTTTATGACCTAGTATGATATATTATTTTTGATATAGTTGTTGACTGAAGTTTAGCCATGGATGAGCCTGTAGAGGTTTAAGGGTTCCCTTTTATTAGGACAAAGCATTACTGCTTGACAAAAAAGGGTTGACAAGTGTTAGGAAGCAGGGTTGATAGGAAAAGGAATGACAATGACAAGGGGTTGCTCAAGGGACGAGCTTAAGTAAAATGTCAAGTGATCGAGCACTCGACTAATAGTAGAAATGGTCGAAGATGCAAGACAGAAAGGGGGGCTCAAGGTCTGATAAGTCCCTGGGCCATGCTAGTATGTTATGATAAGGTCCAAGTCAATTAGGAGCAAACTTGCCCCATTTGCCTCTTTCCAGATTGGTCAGGTGTTGATTGATGGATGTGAAGTTGGTTGACATTGTTGTTGGTTGGTTGAAAAAGGTTGAATGTTTGGTCAAGAGGTCTGGTTGATTGGTATTTGGTTGAAGTTTGGTTGAGACTAGTCAAATAATTGGTCATGGGTTAGGTCGATGGACACTTGGTCGAGATTTAAAATTAAATGAGTGATTGATATGTGGTAGAGACTGGGTTGAAAAGTTGGTCGAGGTTTGGATGAAGGATGAATTCCCCCAGTGGGTAGGGAGAATGTTTGAAATATTGGTTAAGGTCGGTTGAGGTTTAGTGGTCAGATGGATGGTATTAATGTCGAATAAGGGGGTCAAAGGCGGCAAAGGGATCACAGTCTGGCGTGGAGATCCTGATTTAGGTGATGAGGTTGGAGAGGCATGAGTCGGGGTTGATGTTTTGTCAAAGAGGTGGTCAAGAGAATCCTTGATGAGAAGGGAATCATTTTTCCATTGCTGACGAATGACAGCTTTGAGAGCGCATCAACGCTCAGTGTCATGTCCCGGAATGTGATGATAATGGCAGAATTTAGAGTTGTCGAACCAAGATGGCCTTGATTCGAGAGCTGATGAGTGGGGTGGTGTTGAGGGTTTGTTGATAACGTGGTTGAAAAGAGAGGTGTCATTCTCCAAACATCGGCGAATGGCAACCTTGAGGGCACAACAATGTTCCGTGTCGTGTCTAGGCGTGCGATGATACGTACAAATGCAAGTGTGGTCAAACCAAGGTGGTTTAGGTCTGAGAGATTGATATTGTCTAAGAGGCGGGAGGTCGATACGAGATGACTGCAATAGTTGCCGTAAGAGCAAGGCATATGAACCTGCTAACGGGTCAGGATGTTTTATTGTAGTGAGGGTTGGTGACGTTGGTTTGGGAGGTGAAAAAGGCATAGTTTGAGGGTTTGGAGGAGATGTATGTCTGATGGGTTGAGAGAGTAATAGAGGTGACTTGCTTCTGTGAAGGATGGGAGTGGGAAGCACTCCTATTAAAGTGGACGGATGCGGGCCCAAGATTGAAGGTAATAACGAAGGTGGAGGAGGAGTTCTCCGGTGAGGTCTAGTAGCTTCCGTGTGTTTGGGTCGAGGGCCACTATTGTGTGAGGCGAGGTTAGATGTAGGTTTGGGTTTAGATGTGGACGGAGGTGAGTGAGATGTAGAAATCTCATGCAAAGGGCAAGAGGAAATTGTGACTGGGTCTTCCTTGGTTGAAATGGGTGGAGAGACTGGTTCTTCTCTTGGTGGAGAAGAAATAAGGGAGTGTGGCTCCTCAAGTGGGCAGAAGGCATGGATGATCATGCCTTCTACTTGTAGTTGAGGAGTAGGCAAGGTAGGGTCTTCAGATGGAGGTGGGCTTAATGGAGTTGATGTGGTCAAAGCGTCCTCCAATACAAGAAAGGTAGATGGAGGACTAGTAGGAGAAGAAGGTTCTTCATCCTTTAATGGAAGAGATTGGTCAAGGACAAGAGGCAAGATAGTGTTAATCGTGTGAATGTTATGGTCTTGAGGGTCATTGGTTGAAGTCTGGACATTGTTTTGAATAGGTGGATGATTCGGAAATGGTTGTTTGAAAATGTCGATATGTTGGTTAGGTGGGGTGTTCGGGTTATCTAAAATAAGATCCCCCTTGTCGATCATGTCTTGGACGATGTTTTTGAAGGTTCAGCAGTTGTCGATGTCATGGCCTTGGACGCGATGAAAGGGACAGAAGTCGGCCTCCCTATACCATGTAGGGATGGCCTTTGAAGGGTCAAATTGAGGTGGTCGGATTGGAGGGAGATTGAGGACCCCCTGCTTGAGTAGTTTTTCCAAAACAGAAGCGTATGGTTCTCCAAGTGGAGTGTAAGAACGCTGAATGTACCGTTGTTGGAATTGTTTGGTGATGCTTGAAGACGTCGAAGGTTGAGAGTAATTTGTTGTTGTCGAGGATGGTGATCTAACAACCATAGTATTAGCCACTCCTTTGGACTTGGAGTTGGCAGAAAAAGAAGGTCTGGAAGAAGAATGGTCAGTAGATTTTGCATTGGTATTACGCAATTTGACCTTATCTTCTTCAAGGGCGCAGAGTTTGAGCTTTTGAGCCATGATGAAAGCTTCGTCAAAAGTGTGGAATGTCTGAATCTACAAGGTAGAAGAGATGTGTCTGGCACATGCTCAAGAGAAGAGCTCGATGAGCTCAGGTTGAGGCAAAGAGAAGGAGAGCTGGTTAATCAGGCCCCTCCAACGAGCGACAAAATTGACTACAGATTCGTCGTCAAATTGCCTGATGGAGTAAAGGTCTGTGATTGAGACTTGTTTGGTGATGTTAATTGAGAAATGGTCAAGAAATAGTTGGGTGAGTTGAATGAATGAAAAGATAGAGTGTCTGGCAAGAGAACTATACCAGTCAAGGGCTGGGCCAGAAAGTGACATAGGGAACGTGCGTAAAAGCAACGCATCATCATGGGCAATAAGATAACAGGCATGTCTAAATGCTCGTAGATGTTGTTGTGGGTCTTCCTTACTCTGAAAGCGAGTGAATTTAGGAAGCTCCCAATGGTTAGGGTATGGTCGAATAGGGACGGAAGGATGGATGGGCTCATTGCAAATTTGCTCATATGACAAAGCATTGCTTGAACCGGAAATGGAGGCTTCAAGACTGGACATTTTATCCATCAGCATCTTAATAAGATCTACTGACGGATTGGCGGGTTGAGCGCCTCCTAGGTTGTAAGGCACTTGGAAGAGGCTAGAGGAGGCGTACGACGTAGTCAGTTGTACCAGTAAGGGCGCAACGTACGGATGACTAGTCGTAGGGACAGAAGTAGAGGCTAAGGGTGGTTGGGTTATGAAGGTAGAAGGCATAGGCTGAATAGATACTGCCAAAGGAGGTTGAATGGCAGCACTGGTAGAAAGATAGGTTGGCACTCCTACATTTGTGGGCGCAAGAGTATGGGGGGTCGAGACCATCAAGTTCTGATATGATGTAGAACTTGGTTGAATTGCAGGTGGTTGAGGGGGTAATGAAGCCCTGATGGAGGTCGGTCTGAAAATAGACGAGGAGGCCAAACTTTGCGTATTGGCCATAGTTGAGTTAATAGTTGAGGTGAAAGGCTGAGTCATAAAGGGTTGGGTGGCGAATGGTGTGGATGTCATCGCCACGTCACCCGAAAGGTCTCGCGTTGGGTTTCTCGTGAGATAGTTTTGGAGGGCTGCGATATTGAGGTCCAAAAATCTCTCAAAATCTTGGTCCCCTTCAGGGATGATGGGAATTTGAGTCAGGGTCGGGGTTGGGGTCGGTCCTGTGGGAGTTCTTTCAGTATCCGAGTGGAACTCCATGATAGGACTGGTTAGGGATGGGGTAGACGGAAGTGGTTGACGGCTAGCGTGGTCAAAAAAATAGGGTCAGGTTCCAGAAACTATGTTTTTCTATTTCAGAAAACTTAGAATGGAGTTTTTGACAGAGAAGGGACAGGTTTTAGGCTGCTGGTTTTGAAAGAAAAGGATAGTGACAGAGACCGATGTCGGTTGAAAAACCGATGTCGATAAGGCAGATAACCGACGTCAGTCAGATAACTGATGCCGGTAAGAAAGGAAAGCCGACGTCGGTGACAGGACCGATGTCGGTGACTGTGTCTTCCAGAGAACAAAAAGATTTTAAGATTCTTTGGAAAAACAATGAAGAAAGCGTCCTCACTCACTCAAACAAACAGATGAGAAGAGAGAAACAGAGAGAGACAGACAAGCCTAAGCGATAAATCCTAAGAATTAACTTTAGAATTTTATGGCTTATGCCTTAGATGAATGTTTAGGGAGATTGGCTGTTAGAAGGGTCCTAGAGGAGGCAATCTAGAGCTGGTTTCGGGTCTTGTTTTAGGTGCTCAAAAATCTGTGTTAGGCCTAGTACGTGGCCTGGTGCTAAGGAGTAAGCTCCCCTCACTTCACGATTCCAGTGGTTGGCTGGTCTCGCTTAGCCAAGATATACCTCGCCTAGAGTTTATCCTCCGCCAGAGAACGGAGTGGGCTTCCCCCTTGGTGATGAAATCCAAGTAGGGTCATCGGGACGGGTAAGGTATCCGCTGGAGAATGAAATCCCAGTCGGGCCTTGTCTCAAGTGAGTTTGATGTGTGTTTTAGTGCATGTGGTTCGGTAGTGTAACATCAAGTGTCTACGATTAATTCAATATGTAGATTTAAGTTACTAGATGTGGACTAATGCAAGCACAAGTAGAAATGAAAGTGCAATACGTTTTAAGCCCAAGTCAAAAATATGAGGTTTTGTTATGAAGACAAGTTTGAGAAAGGGTTGAGAGTATGATGTTTAGACTAGTCTAGAAATGCAAGGAAGAAAGATTTGTTTTAATCCTGCTTATAGTGTCATTTGGAATAGAAGAAAGAGACAAGAAGGAAGGAGCCTAAATGCACCTAAATGAATGAAAGGAAGAGGAACCTGAGGAAGAACCTAAGGTCCCACCAGGCGTGCCAGAATGTTTCTATCGCTAATTTGCTTTTCAGATTTAAGAGAGAGAAGAAACTAAAGAAGTAATGGTCAAGGCTAGAAGTACCTGGATAAAGTCTGCGCACCGTAATCTAGACGCTGTGAGTACTCCTCTTTGGCTGTGGAGGAATGAAACCTGCAAAGAAGAAAACTTGGACAAAAAGGCATTAGATAGATAGATGGTGGGTTGCCAAGCGAAAGCTTGTTCCCAGAAGTATGAGAACTTCCTTAAGGGAGGTCAACCCACTATTTTGATAAAAGATAAATGACTGATAAATGACAGAATGCTAAAATAGACTGAAATGATAGCAAACTGAAAAGAAGAATGGAAGCAAAAGGCTTACCTGGAAGAAGTTGTCAAACTGGTTGCAGTCATCGGCGTCGGTGGTCCTACCGGCGTCGGTGGTCAAAAGTGCCGACGTCGGTTATGTTGCTGACGTCGGTCGGGGTAATGACCAGTGTCGGTCGAGGCAATAGGCTTGGACGGGGTTTAGGCAGGTTCTGGTCGAGTCTGGACAGAGTCTGGTCTGGGCTTGGTCTGTGGACGGGTCTGTGGACGTACAAAATGGTCTGGGAAAGTCTGGTTTTAGTTGAAGGTCTGTGCAGAGGTCTAGGATAACGGACAAAATGTCGAAAAGGGACAGAGAGATAAAGGAGGCCAATCAGGGAGACAGGAATCCGAGTCTGCCTGGTTTAGTTAGTAGTCTGGGTTGGGGAAAAGAAGTGCTGAATCTAGTTTAAAAGCAGATGACTAGAAAGCATAATTAAAACACAAACAGAGTACTTACTTGTGCCCTGCTGAAGAAAATGGTGTAGGTTGGTGTCCTGTTGCTGGCGATGCCGGATGTGAAGACCTGTTGCTGATGGAGAATCCCTGTTGTTCACTTGCAGAAGCTTGTTGTGTACCTGAGGGAGAGAGTCAGATTGATTGGTAGAGAGGTCAAGTGAAAGGACGGATACAAGGGTCTGATGCAAAGATTCAAGAGTCGGAATGCCAGGGAGAGTCGCAGAGAGCGAAGAGAGGAGATAACGGTGAAGAAGCCATTATGAAAGGTGCCGACGCCGGCAATATCGCCGACGTCGGTCGATGGTTGACTGACGTCGGCGGATAAAAGGCCGGAGAAAGGCTAAAAATAGCCTTTCATCCGTTTCCCAACCGCCGGGTCAAATGAATGCGAGGATGAAACGGTCGACGGGGGTTAAATGGGCGAGTGAAGAGATTGGAATGGGAGTCTTAGGCATTAAATGGCCATGTGGGGAATGAAGGGGATCCAAGGAGGGTATCCTAAGGTGGCGAGGTGGCAAGGAGAGGGAAAATGGACTTATTTAATTAAAAATAGATGATTATTTTCAATTAATAAGACCTAGGTAGGTTAGGGATAGTCGAAGTGGCAAGGGACCAAGGGGAGAGAGGAAGACCAAGGGTTAGACACTTTTTAGGTGTCTACACTTATTTACAGCCATCTAGGATTGACATCAATTCTTTTTTAATTAACATTAACTCTCCTAGAATCGATATTGATCTATTAGATTGATGTCTACTATGTCTATTTTAGCTTATTCCTTGCATTACTTACAAATATTTTTCATCCTTATAGTTTTATCTAAAGTCCACTTAAGTTATCTTTTATTATAGTTATCCCATTCTTTGTTACCCAACATTATAGGCTTGTGGACATAGACCCCCTATTGGTCCCACAACCTTTGAGAGGTTTACATTCATTTCAAAGTATATTCCCTATGGATCCTAAAAGTGTACCTCATCTTGAGAGTAAATTTATCTAGGTAGCGCAGACATACCAAGCATACTAGATGCTTTAGTCAACACATCCTAGCCTTTTCCCTCTTTACTACCTTTGATCACACCTTTATGTTCATAGTTATGATAATCCATTACTTGTTTGCCTTGGAGAATTCTTGTTCAAATATCTTATAATTTTTTAGTGCAACATTATACTTCATGCTTATCCTTATATCTTAGACACTCTTTTGATATCTACCTTATCCATTACCACATCATTTTCAAAATCATCTTTTCCTTGTCATCCTTTGTCTATTCTTAGTTTGATGGGGGATACCTCTTCACATAAACCTAGGGAATTGGACCCATCCTAGTTTTTGTATCATGGTAGGTTATCCTAAACTGTTCAACAAAAAGGGACAAATGTAGACACTACAAATTTACACCATTATAATAGTATTAATATATGTGACTTACCCCCTCCCAATCCTTTTTTACCTTAGTTAATTTAGTCTTACCATTACTATCTTATGTTGCATAAATAGTCTTATTAATTATTTTTTACCTAGGGAACTAATTAACCCTCCCTAAATCTATTCAAATCTCCCCAACTATATTAAAGGTAATTGTTTTAACCTCTTAACAACATTTCACTAGTTAGAATTCTTTAAAACAAGCCTAAACTAAGTTTAACTTCATGAATAGGATTTATTTGAACAGACCTGGTAAACTTAGACTGGATCAACACTAATCCCAATGATCATTTTTGATCTTATTAAGATTAACATTGATTTAAACTCATACTATCCTCAAGTAAATGGATACTAAATTTGTACACTATAATTGTGGAGAAATTATACTAGAATACCTATGAAAAACAACCTACTTATCTCAATCCATCACCCCTCATTCAAAGGTTAATAACATCCCTGTTAGTGTGATAATTCTCTACAAAATTAGAAGCATTTCAAAGGTAAGTATATTTCTCATTTTAATATATTCTAATTCACGTATTGTATGTTTACATTCTATTTTTTTTTTTTTAGTCTAGTTATATAATCATTAACTAGTACTTAAGCTATTTAAAATCCCTTAAATCCCACCTTTAAGTGCCATCCTAAGTTTTTTTGTCCTTACTATCAAGTTTGATGATGATTATGTACATGAATTGATTTTTATTACAAAATTAGATACCAATTCTAAGATAATCAACTTCGATCCCTATGTTTTTACTTTCTATCTACAATCTGAAGTTAGTTTGACAGTCTTAAGTAATTTCAATTTTTTTTTTGGTCTTAAAATCATGCATCTCTATTTTTAGATGACATTTCCAGGTGTTATACATGATGTCCTTTCCATCCATGATTTACCCATAGTCCCTCACTTTCTCTTTGTAGATCAGACTGATATTTTGATGTAGAGGCATCTTATAAGGATCCCAATGATGACTCAATTTTGGATTATATTAGTCTTTGAAGTGTTTCATAGGTGCTATAAGTCCTAATTTGTCTTTAGATGTGATTTAGGTTGTCTAAATATGCATAAAATTTAAACCATGTATTTTTCCACCAAAATGTTCTTTTTGAAATTTTATAAGCCTTGTCTACGGATGTTCTTGTATTTGTGGAGGTGGAAAGGTATAGAAAACTTATCCAAAGGGTTTGAGACTATGATTGGGTTCATAAATTTTTTTTTTAATCTTTATTCAAGGTTCTAAATGAGTCATATTATGTAAAATCATGAATAATGTAATGTGATCACAATGACCTCTACATGGAAAAGACCCAAAAATCAATTATGCTTCTTTGTAAGAGATTTGTTGAATTAGTTTTGGCTTTGTAATAACACATCCCATTCAAGGATGATGTGAATTAAGGATGGTAATAAAAAATTTTGAGAAATAAGGATGACTATGTTATCATTTTTTTGAATATCATCAATTTGCATGGTTGATACATAGCACATGTGTGCTTATTTACTCAATGTGTTACCTATGAGAGATAGACAAGTTTGTCAAATAGTGAATGCATGTATACAGTTTGTGCAAGTGATAAATCAAGTATTTTATCCTTTACTCATTGATTTATATGAATAATGTGGAGATGGAATATATATGAAGAGTAGAGAGTTTTTGTTGTGACATACAAGAGGTCAAAAGTGGTAAGTTTCAATTTATTCATAATTCTTTCTCATTGTTAGCACACAAGCCAAAAACCCTAAATTATGTATACTATGTTCCTTAAATTGGATCTTGTTTTAGATTTCAATGTGATAGATAAAAGATTGAAATAGTCTTAAGACATGGGAACAAACCTAATATAGATTTTAGTAACTTTTGGTGAAGAGAAACAATGAAACCTTACATACCCCTATTTTTAGATAGTAAAATATAGTGAGAAAGGATTGAGATTGAGTGTTACTAAATGATTTGTGGATTATAGAGACTTTTTCATTGAAGGAAAAAGGTGTAAAAATGTTAGGTAGATATTTTGGAAGTGGTTATCCTTCTTGAAACCTTGTGAAACATTCCTAGTGAATTATTTTGTACTCTTAGCTTGCACAATCACCCTAAACCCTAACTATTAGGCTTTTATTCATTATGAGAAAACTAACCCTTGGAAAATCATAAAAAATGTAATATTATATTTTTTTTGATTTCCCTAACTGAATAATTCACTTCCAAACCTATATGGACTCGGTTGTATAGTTATCTAGTGAGTGGAGTTGTGGAAGGGCTAAAAGAGGCTTAATTTGATAGGCTACAAGGAAAGTGGGTCTAGAAGAGGAGTTAAACCCTTAAATTTGACACACAGGTGTGAATTAATGAGACAAAAGATAATATAACCTTTTAAATTCATATATATATGTACTTTTTTGTACAAATCTATTTGCAGGTAGAAAAGGGCTACAAGGAATGCAAGTTGAATTAGCAAAGTTGCATAAGTGAAATGGAAGGTGTTGGATATAGTTATAAAGGGGAATTGAGAGTTATTAAGAGACATTTATAAGATAAATAAATAAATTTTATTCTTTAAATAGTTCATAGGTTATATACTTTTGCATGGTGGATAGTTTCTTAAGCATAAGAATAGAGAAGTGATCCATTGATCAAGGACAAGAGAGAGAAACTTGTGCAAGCTATACATCATATTTCCTTTGAGTTTGGAATTTTTGAAATATTATTTTCCCTAATCTAGAATTATTCATTGAATAATTAGAAGTAATATAAGAACAATATGATTCAACTATAGCTTATTAGAATGAATGATTTGATAACATCTATGTAATAGATTAATCTATTTCATTTCAATATCACATCTACATTATCATATGCTTTGCTGTAATTTATATTGTTATATTATCCAATTGATTACATAAAATATTTGAATGAAATCCTCTTAAGGAAGTTTACAACTTCTTAAAACTATCTAGTATTAGGTAGTCCATTCCTCTATCCTATTAATCTGATCTTATCCAAGTTGTCTCTTATGTGCAGGTAGTCTTTCCTAGCCAAAAATGAGTTCCCACTTCATTGAATCAATGGTTCACAACCTCCATCACATGTATCATTTTAAAACCTTGTATCATTTCTATTTTTAGTAAGTTTATTTATTAATAAAAATGAACATAAAAATACTAAAACATAATTATTATACACATATGAGTTTTAGTTGATTTCTTAATATTTACACTATTGTTATTTACCCCTCTGTTAAGGTTAGGGACACTCTTAGTGGGGAGGTGTGTGGGAAACCAACAGTCTATTGTTGGAGGTGAAGCACTTGGATAATACTCTTTCTTTGTTCATCTATTCACCCATTTTGGATCATTAAGTTATTTGTGGGGTTCATTTGTAATGGTGTACATATTATATTATATATTTTGACTTGTAATAAAATGTAATATGTAGTGCATTATTATTTGATGGATATTCAACACAACATTCACTGTGATATTTTTAATTAATTTTTAATATTATGATAATAGTGGTTATATGCTTATTAATAGCTATAATGTGGATTATATCAGTGTTTCATTATACTTGATTCCTTACACTATTCATTTTATGAAAAATATTAATTTGTAATCCATATTGGGTGTTTAAGGACTAAATATATTATTTTATTAACCAATGGGTTGATACTTTCTAAATTTATTGCTTAAATACATTTATTACTCATACATTGAATTTTGTAGATAGTTATGAATGATTTAATAAGTAAACCATTTGGACATTTAAAAAATATATATGTAACTCGTTGAATAACCTAGTGGGGTCCTACTAAGTTCTATAGTGCATTCAAAAATTAAAAATAAGTAGGTGTTCTCATTCATAGTACACTTTACATAGATATTTCCTACTCTAACTCTCTTTATTCATATATATATATATATATATATATATAATTAGAACAACCTTTACAATTCCACATATTGATTCACTCTATAATTCTCCACTCTTTATCATATTATCACTCTTATCTAAAATATTACAAGTATTCATATACTCTATAACCTCTTATCTCACTTAATTTAACTCTATTCAGTTATATATGTTTTCTTAGTTCTATCAACCCTTTATATCATATTATAACATTGTGATATAAAAATCGACAAGATAACTATTACAACTCAATATTCATGTGTTTTTAAGACATGAATTGTATTCATATATATTGTATTGTGTGACCACAAGTTACCAAACCATACCACATTTCCTAGGTTGTTAGAAGCTTCTATTCTGTCAGCCTATAGATGTACTTTACTACTGCAGTAGAGCTATAAGCTTGATGGTGATTTTGTGTTCAACCTAAACGTTGTTAAATAATATTTCCAAAATTTACCTTATTTTTTACATTCTTAATTTAATTTATGTGTGTACCTTGGCCAATTATTTTTGTGATATATTCATGTCCATTTTATGTGATGCTTGGCCTTATTATATGACATTGTGTGGCAGTGTGTGACATTGTGTGTTGTGATTGTTACACTTGTTTTGCTTGTTGATATTGAATAGTGGTGTCATGATACATATCATGTTATTTTATGGATGGTTACTTTACTCCATGTGTCATTTATAAATCTATCTTGAAATGGCACTTATATGCACTGCATTCAATATGTTGCATACATGCTTAAAATAATAATAACATTTTTTATGATGGCATATTCTCCAACATGATGACATAATGATATATGATCACATATTTATCACAATATATAATTAATTATTATATTTGTATGAGTGTATTTCATGATACATCCCTCATCTCAAAATGGGAGCATTACAGTGGGCTTGTCTTAGATATCCAAACCTCCATGAGTAGACAAAAATCAGATTTGGTATAGAGTATATGTTTCAAAGATGCATATTACAAGTTTCAAAGATGCAAAGTAAATGTTTTTAAAGGTCCAAATTGATTCAAAAATTAAACATATGACAAGTATTATCACATTGATACATATTTTCAGTGTATATGACATGCATATGCACTTACTTTTCAAAGACTCAAAGTATAGAATCATAAACACTTGGATGCATATGAAACATATTTACAAGATCAAAGTCACATTTTTATAATATAATTAAAATTTAAAATATATATGGATAACATTATATATCATTAGCATAAACTTCGAGGGGCATGATATGCATTCATGTTCATGTTTATTAAAATTTACAAAATGTAAAATTTTAAAATGTAAAGATTCAAAATGCACAGTTTCAAAGTTCTAAGTTGAAAAATTCTAAGCTCAAATGTTATAATTTAAAAATAAAAATATCTATTCCAATTCAAGTCTATGAACAATTCAGGCATGATGGGGGCATGAATATTCTTCAATCTCTTTCGATCATGAAAATTATAATATAGATGCATCTACAATGATGTTATTCATTTTATGTGGGTAATATACATTGAGGTTAAACAAAGATAAATGACCATTGTATTAATTATACCAAACCAATTATATGGTTCCATCTTCTATGTAGATGATGTTCATTTTATTAGGAATAAAAATTTGATACTACATGTTAGATCAATGAGTTATATCCTACAATGCAAGTAATTAAAATGTGAAATAACAAGCTACAAAAATGAGACAATAAGGAAGACGCATTACACAAGATATTACATGGAAACCCTATAATGTGAAAGGAAAAACAATGGATAAAATGATAGCTTCAGACTTCATATTAACACAACAAAACTCTTCTATAATATTTCTTCCATCAACTCCATCAATACTAACATACTAAGCACTCAATGTTTCCACCTGAAGCATTCAAGTTGTGAACCAAGTGAAACAATGCTTTTAAGATCTAACCTCCAATCATTTAAGCTTAAGATTACATGGATCTTATAATAAGATGAGTTACAATGAGAAATATTATGTTATTAATAACATTTACAACATAAAGAGAATAATGAAGAGAGAGGATATCATGCACCATCCTTCAAGTGGGTGCACTATTCATCAATAGAGAACCATTTCTCCCCCATGTGCCAAGTCAAGATTTGAATGGCATCTCATGATTTTCGTTGAACACTCCATGTTCACTCCAAAGTGATATACCTCACTTCACATATGACCTTAGTCTATCATAATGATCCATGTCTCCCACTTTCCCATGTGGTTTCACATGAGTTAAAATATTCATAACTTTTGACCTCATCTAACAAGATCCCACAAACAAATGCTACCCCACAAGCACATGCCTAAATGGATCATGAGATCCACTATAATTATTTCCTCACATGCACCCACAAAATCTAACCCATGTTAGTGAAGAAATGCACCCCATTTCTCTCCTCATATTTTCAACATGAAAGATTCTCTATGGGCCATACCACCCATCATGGGCCATGCCAAATCATCACCTAGGGACATCACTAACTATCCACATTAAAAACATACCACATCACCATGAATAGTGGTCATGAATAGTGATTTGTGAATAGTGACTTCATACCTAACATACTCCCATTTGAATTTGATATATGTAGGATTTTACCACACTTGAGTATTCTACAGCTAGCTATCCATCTATTTCCATTACTTCCTTGGCACAAACCCAATCAAAATTTTATTGTACTACTAAAAATTATCTACCCTAATCGACTTTGTCAACATCTACTCCTTTATAGAATATTAAATCACTTGAAGTGACTCTCACTTATCTACAAAGCAATCTTACACTAGGATTCTTCTATGAATCGTTCATAACTCCTACTACTTGGGAATATCTAGTTTAGTGCTCACCATGGCATAATGAGGCTTCCTACTCTTGTTGAATCTAATACACAAGACATAATATGTCTTCTCCTCTATTATAGTATGATCCTAGGAACATAACTCAATAATGCAAGAATTGGGTTAATTATTTGCTCTCATGTCCTTATGCATATCCATCCTTGGTTTTATCCTCATACACCTTCATTGTATACTTGTTACCTAAGCCATCAAAATATTAATCATGTTGGGGCATGCATCCAACATGCCATCAACATATAGCAACAATATATGATAAACACTTTATCTCTCCATGAAGGTACTTAATATATTGTTCTACATGTGTGGTGCCTACACCAACCTATATAGTGACTTATTAAATAATGCAACCCAACAACACCATTTCCTCATCCTTGTATCTATCTCTCCCTAAGAGATATCTCTATGTAGGAAGCACATTAATCTAACTCCTTAAACATGAACTAGTACATGTATCACTCTTGATTCTAGTGAGGGTAGAAGATCTCATAGAATTCAAAGCCAAACTTCTCTACATAGACACCAAGCTATCAACATGGCAAGATTTCACTATACCAATCATAGCTCCTAAGAATTTGTAATGCTACTCAGTGCATCACTACACCTACTAAGTTTTTAATCCTACATCTAAAATGCATCTTTCTTTATGGAATGTTGATAAAATAACTCATGTACCTCTAATGATACTCCATGCATCGATGTACTTTTTCAATTCCATAACCATATACACAACACTCTAACACCCTAATTTAAATGGTCAACACTATCCTTCTCCTTTTTGGAACACTAGGTCTCAGTTGTTCTTCTACATTTATCTTTTAGCTACCAACCATGCCAAGCATGATACAAGTAGATAATCAAAACTCTAAGGAAGTCATTTCATTTCTTGGTGTACCAATGTACCTTTCACATTTTTTAGCCTAAAAAAATGCATCACTACTTTACCACATGGCCTTATCCCTATAGGAAAACTAGGTCTCACTTGTTCATCTGTATATTCATCTTCCTCATCCTCAACTACTTTAAAATAGGTACAACTTTAGGTTTCTCTCTACCTCCTTCCTTTTAATGTATTTTTCATCTTTGTCATATTGGATAACAACATGTGGTTAGTAGGATACCACATCATATACCCCTTTTTATTGTTGCCAAGAACCACAATAAGGTTATGCCTTGTCTTCAACCTCCGTCTATGGAAACTAGTTTGATCCTCAATCTCTAAAGTTGTTTCATCGTCAATAAGAACACTATGTAGGATACTAACTTTTATGGCAAAGCTTTTCAAGCTTTTCCACAAATCTCCTATGGGATTCTCCTCAACACAATGAAGATAATATGATCTTCACCAAGAGATCCTCCACCTTGATCCACAGAGAGATACTTGCAAAAAAAAAGTTGTTTTCATCTTCAACTTGGTGTCCCCTCCTAACGTAGTAGCTTTAACTTGTACAAAATAACCAATAATAGAAAACACTCACACATGGAGTTTTTCATCATGGTTATGATACCAAATGTTAGGAATATAACTCTAATATTACATGTTATATCAATGAGATATATCTTATAGTATAAGTAATTAAAATGCAGAATAACAAGCTATAAAATTGAGCCAAGAAAGATAACACATTACATAAGAGATTACATGGAAACCTTACAATGTGCAAGGAAAACCCATGGAAAAAATTATGGATTTAGAATTCATATTAAAACAAAAAAACTCTTCTATAATATCTCATCCAACAAATCCATTAGTGCTAACATACTAAGCACTCAATTCTTCCACCTAAAGCATTCAAGTTGTGAACCAAACATAACAATTTCTCCAAGATCCAAAATCCAAGCATGCAAGCTCAAGATTTCATATATCCTCTAATAGGATGAGTTACAATGATAAATCTTATGCTATTAATATAATTTACAATATAGAGAATAATGAAGAGAGAGGAAAAAAAATTTCATCCTTGAAGTGGGTGCACTATTCATCAATAGGGAACCATGTCTCCCCCATGTGCCAAGTCAAGCTTTAAATGGAATCTCATGAGGTCCCCTTGATCACTCCATGTGCACTCCAAAGTGTTATGCCCCACTTCATATGTGATCTCAATCTAACATAGTGATCTATGTTCCCCACTTTCTCATGTGATTTCACATGAGTCAAATGATTCCTAACTTTTAACCTCATCTAACAGGAGTACATAAACAAATTGTGACCCAAAATCACATGCCTAAATATAATCATGAGATCCACTATCATCATGTCTTCACATGCATCCATAAAATCCAACCCATGTGACTAAGTGGAGAAATACACCCCATTTCTCTCTCTTTATCTTTTTCAACATGAAAGATGCTTTGTGGGCTATACCACATACCATGGGCAATGCCAAATCACCACCCAACCACATCACTAACCATCCACATCACTAACATGCCACATCACCATGAATAGTGACTAGGAATAGTGATTTTTGAATAGTGTTTATGAATAGTGACTTCACACCTTACACATTTGATTCTAGTGACATAATTACATTGACATCACTTCTAGTCAACCCATCATGTTTTTGCATTTTTGGATTAATATATTGGGTACTACTCCCCATTCATGAGAGTTGGAGAAATACATATTTTTAACTCAAGAGTTTGATTAGTTATTAAAATTTAGGACTTGATCACTCTCAATTCACCATTGGTTCAAATTCTTGAAGTGATTCAACAAGTTTGCATGGTTTTCCATCATTAGTTACATGTTACAAATAAATTTGGTTTCATGTATATATAAATGTACTCATTTTCCCTAATTTCAATTTTTTAATTTTCAAAGTTAATTTTTTCAAATTTAAAAAAGCACAAATGACTACTTCATGAGATATTATAGGGTTTTCTATATTGTGTGCCTTGTACAATTGAAGTATGCACTTAAAGACATAGTGTTTTGTACATACCTAGGCTCAATTATTTATCTTTTATTATATGAATTTCATTATTATAATATGGGTGGATGAGGAGAATGTAGACATATAAATTCTACAAGTACTTAACAATGCTAATTATTAACACATCCTAAAACACATGACTTTTTTTTGTCATTAGTAAAAATGGGTTTTTTAAAGGGGCCAAACCCTTTTACATTATCATACACTAGATTCAAATATAATATATATACATCCCAATAGGGTTAGCATTACCTAAAATTAAATAGTGTCACAACCCTAAAATAAACATAAAGCCTTACAACACACAAAGGATTAAACTCCTAATTATGATTCCCTGCAGTGCTAAGAAAAGGTGGGGCATTCATCCATCATGTGATATATTTGGAGATTAAGGGAAAATTCTTATAACTAGAGCTAAGGAATAAAATAAAATTAGGTATTCAAAGGGACCCAATCCTATATAACAGTAACATCGAAGATGGAGTAATGAAGAATAAAGGGTGTACATAATTATAAAATCAATAGCAGAAAAATAGGAAAAAATTAGAAAGAAAGATTCCAAACTGATTTAAAAAAGAGTTTAACTAAGGAGATAAGGTAAAAACTAGAAATAAATGACTAAATAATGGTATTCATCCTCTAAGGCTTCATATAAATATATGTAGCTTTACAGTTTGGTTGAACCTATAGTTCCCATTTGCCACTTATTTCTCAGTTTCCCTATTTTTAATTTACCTATGATTAGGTCTACCATTCTATGATTATGTACATAAATTTTAAAATTTCTTAGCACTTTTTATTCTAAAACTTAGTTGATTGAGATTAATTCCCTTAATTTTTGAGGGAGAGATGATTACTTGTTTCAAATATTGATTTTTGTAATAGTGATTAACATCTTTAAAATGAGGATTAAAATCTTTTTTTAAATCTAAAAATTAATCTTTATTGAGATTTATATCTAAATAATATTAGCACTAGGAAGAAATAAATTTTAAAAAGAGTTTATATTTTTTTTGTAGTTTTCCTTACTCTAAATTTAATAGGTTCTCCTCCTTTGATTTTATGTCCTCATTCCACTTATCATCTAGTGTACGTAGAAAAAAATACTTCTTCAATTAACTCTTTTTTCTAAATCCCTTCCTCTTTGTGGTTGATAGAAGATACAATAGTTTCTTTATTGGTGACTATGAGAGAATAAGGGAGATATGTATATTCATTTTATTTTTTTAATAAATACTTCACTTCCCCTTCTTGCAGAGATTAATCTATATTATCTCCTACTAGTAATATTTGATCTCTCTAGTCCTTGAAATTTATTTCTTATGCTGAGACTTTTGTTTCATGTTTATTACTTTAAAACTCTTATAGATATTGATCTAACATTATTTTATTTATTGGGGGAGATATAACATAAAATCATTTTTTAGGAGTAGAGGTGAAACTTGGAAAGTTTTCAAAGTTCTTTACTTCCTTCTTATCATGTATAATTTTATTTTATTTTTTCCCTTTCATTTTAAACCAAATAGAGATTCACATTCCCTTCCCAAGTCTCATTTAAAATGGGTTTCTCCATCTTAATCCATGTCTCTGATTATATTTATCTACTATAAAAAATTTCTTTGAATGTCCCAATTTATGAAAAATGGGACATCCTAAGACATGTTTTCAATTTCTATTTTCTGATTCCAACTTCCATAATTTAAGGTTAATATGATGAATGTAGGGGTATACCTCCCTATAATAACAATCACACAACATTTATTATAGATAGAATTTATTTTGGATTTGGTAGCCATATCAAAAGCTATTAGATATTGAAATTTTTTATTAACTCCCCTAATAATTTCATCCTCCCAAAGTTCAAGAGGTAGTCCTAGAATTCTGACCCACATATGGATTTATCTAATATCATCCTTATCTAGATCAAAACTTAGTTTCTAATTTATTTTAAAAATCAATATTTTTATGAGGAACCAAGGTCCATTTAGAAGGGATTTCACATAATATTCATTAATCCAAAAGGAAAATATAAAAATTCCATATAGATAGTGAAAATATCTCCACACCACCTTTTGGATTTTACTTATGTTTTTCATAGTTTCTGACTACATCAATGTCAGGTCTATTACTAGAAAGTTTTCCCATGAGAGAGTTATCTACCATCAAATATTTATGGTCATTCATCTCATCCTTGTTAGGGAAATCATTCACCTCTTTTTGTATCCAGTCATTAGGGTCAATATTCCCCCCCCCCCAACAAACTTATTCCATTTATATAGATCGAATAAGTGCTAAGATCTAGAGGGTTCCGCTAGGACCATCATCTCCTTCCTCCTCTTATTCCTTATCAAGACTACCCACCTTTGTTTTCTCATGTGCTAAAAGTTCCTACCCTACATAGTTTTAAAAAATTATCTCTATGACATATTTAAAAAAATAAGTGTTAACGTAATCTTTAACCACATGACTTGCACATAAATACATGACTCTTATTCACCATTTCTCTAAATAATTTTTATATATGCATGTTTAACCCTATATTTTTTGTTATCTATTACACAAAAAGTTCAATTGAAAATGTTAAATCCACTTGAAATCATTCTCAATTCATCAATAGTTCAAGATAGGTGTCCTTGATCCTTCTATAAAGTTTTATGTTAGGTGTGTTGTGATCCTATGAACTTTGTTCGGCCACATCCCATGCCAAATTATAGCTAGTTTCTAAAATTCAAAACATCCTTTCAGGTCTACCCAAATATTTCTTAAGGTTAGATAAAGGGATTTATCAAAAAAAAATACGCATCAAAGTTAATTTATTTTACACACTCTCTATTCACTTGGTTCAAGCTTCTACACTTCTACACATTAATAAAATCAACCCTATTATTTACAAATTCAAGATCACTCACAAATAACAACCATAAGCCAAGTAAAGAGCCTTATAAATCAAATCAATTTATATAATTATCAAGTATCAAATCAATCTCCTATATGCATACGTATCTTTAGAAGATCATAATTTGATATTCACTCTAGATGGAAGAACTACATGGGTTTGATTTCCCTCCTTGGAGTATTGGATACATATGTAACAATAAATTATCAAAAAAGTGATTGAGGTCAACTCAACCTATTAAAATCCCCTATTTTCTCATATATTTTCATGGTATAAAAGTTCCATTAAGGTGTCAAATACAAGAGAAGATAAATAACAATGTCTACATGATTTTATTTAATCTATTTTAAATTGAAATGGCTTATATAAATAGATTTAAACTATTGAAATCAAAATAAAATAAATATATAGATATAAGTATAAAATAAAAAAAATTGTAGAATTATAAATAATTTAAAAATATTAAACTAACCAATATATGTGTAAACTTATCTTGGATATATTATTGCTAAATGTGCAGGTTGACTATGAGTGGAAACTGACTGAAAAGACTTGTAAACAGTGTCGTGTCTAAAAATAAGAATTCAAATTATGATGGGAT
Source organism: Torreya grandis (assembly GCA_037957365.1). Classification (NCBI taxonomy): domain Eukaryota; kingdom Viridiplantae; phylum Streptophyta; class Pinopsida; order Cupressales; family Taxaceae; genus Torreya; species Torreya grandis. Next base: position 4,538,841 of record JARHVA010000501.1, on the reverse strand, counting down.
AAGGTTTTGAGAGGAGGAAAAGGCCACACTATGGCATTTTATATTGATTATGATTGAATCTTGGTTTATTGTGTGAATTTTTTAGATCCAGGTGTGTGTTCATCTTTTTGTGAGGGGGTTTACTATTTGTTTGCTTACTTAGATTTACCATGTGAAAGAACTAAAAATACATAAATATGTTTCCTATATAATAAAAAATATATAAATAAAATTATAAATGTGGTAATATGGTTAGGTAAATATTTTATGTATCCTCAAAAAACCCTATGGGACCTAAGTGTTGCCTATATAGCCCAAAAGGGCCTCAGGCTGATGTAGTTCTCCCTATTAGAGTGAGTGTGTGAATATTAAATTTACTATATGAATTAAACTATAAAATTAATTTAAATTATTTAAAATGAGTGAATTTGATCTAAAATAAAATAATTTTAGACTTGGCCTATGGTTTTTAAAAAAATTCAGAATTTGAATTAGAAGGAATAATGATCTTTTGCTCAATGTGCCTTAGTATTTGCCCACTAATTACTAGATGTGTTTGGAGAAGCCTTGATGTGATTATATAGAGGAATATTTTAAATATTTTCACTAAAATACTTGATAAAATTATAGGAAGGGTAAAATGAAACATCTCAAATTTAAAATGTTACTGTTGGAGTGTAAGGGATAAGACCACACTAGTGGACAAGAATGTAGTGTGACCCTGTCTAACCTAGTGCGGTCCTATCCCAAAAAGATAGAGACTAAAAGAATAAGTATGATAGGATTTTTTGATAAAAATATGTATTTTTGAGTGATTTTATTAATATTATCAAGATAATTTATATAATACTGAATACTCATGTAGACATGACAAGTTAGTAGAATGGTGAATTGGTCAAGTAGGGAAAGGAATGTCAACTTTAAACATTGTCAAATACTCAATTATTAAATTTATGTGTATAGGTTTTTCCCACCTTTATTCAAATAATTAAATAAATTTAAATTACTAGATTAAAGTAAATTTGAACTTAAGTGTGTATAGACACATTGTATTTTGATCATGTAATATGCCTTAATGCAAAACCTGCAACATTGCCACTAAAAGTAATTAATGTCCATATTTAAAATTATAATTTTTGAAATTTGAAATTGACAAAAATAAACTATACACTTGAAATATTATGTAATATAATTTCCACATAACTAAAAATTTTATAAGTGTGTATGCCCCATTATTGAATAATTTGGAGAAGTTCTTAAAGCTATGGTGAATTGAGAGTGATAAAGTATTAATTTGAAACCAATGAAATCCCTTGAGTTGGAAATATTTTATGCTCCAAGTTTCATCTGAACATGTAGAGTACTTTGTATAATAATTTTAGGGTGGATCCACCAAATGTAGTTTTCTACATATAAAAAGTTCAACCATATACATTTAGTGTCACTAGACTCTAACATGTTCCAATTGAAACATGAAGATGTATCAAACTATTATAGATAGATCTAGATTCTATTTGAAACTTTGTATCTTTCAAATGTTTGAACTTGATAAATTTGAAATTTCCATGTAGTAACTTGAACATGAATGAATACCTTGTCCCTTGTACTATGCTAAATTAATATTTGAATACCAATTTAACTTGTAATTGTTTTAAAAACTTGTAACTATATTTTTTGGAAAATTTCAACTTGTAACTATTTTTGCACATGCCCATGCATATGAATCAAGTATATGAGAATTTTTATTGAATTAATTATAGGAATTAGTGTACATGCAAGTCACATTCCCCCATAGTCTAATATTTTTGAATCATATTATAATATGAAAGCCACATACTATCATAGATCTTAAATTTTTTGCTCATGAGGCTTGAATTCTCAAGAAAAACCCATTGTGATGTTGTAATTTTGAAATTAGAGACATGGACTACAAGATACCTATCTCAAATTAAAGTATATTTGAAATATATAATCATGTAAAATCACTTTTGAACATTTGAATTAGATTCCATCATAATATTTAATATAGTATTGTGTTGCATCTGAAACATGTGTTAGAGAGATATAACATTGAGACACCTAAGCAACATATGCATGATATGTATCATGGCACCAAAATAAGTGTATAAATTAGAAGTAATGCATGGTATGAATCATGGCTCCATGGTAACAAGTAATGAACATGTAATTAATGTCATACAATTATATATAATGTCACACATAAGGCCCAAGGGACATATAAATGTCACATATATACACAAGGCCAAGGGCCACACACAAATGGTATGATAATATAATTTAAGGAAGAAAATTTATATGTTACACACATTATTCCAAGCTCCACACATAATAAACAAATAAGTCCTAACTTATAATGTAGTAAATAATGTAAAAGAAACATAGAGGAAATGAGACTAATTTACATCCATCATATGTACCAATGTCATTACTAGTAAATATCATATCCATATAAAAAAATTTAAAGTATGAGTGATTATAAAAACATTTGTATTATATATATACCTCAACATGATAGAGATTTTATAGATAGATACAACTTGTTGAAGTGTTCACTAAGAATGAATAGATGCCACCAACTTAGTATGTTATATATCACACTCACATACCATGTTAAAATAATTATGTTTTTGAAATATGGAATATGATATATAGTTACATGAAATAAATAACATATGCAAATGAGTAATCTAACAAAATTTGAAAAATGTTCTTTAGGTCCTAATTTTGAAAATTAAAAAAAATAATAATTTCTTTTAGTTTTTTACATAAATGATTTTTATTTTTTTGAAATATTTTAAAAGGAGATAAGAAGTGAGGCTTTGAAAATGGTATAAAAGGAATGGATTTAAACAATCCATAGTACAATGGTAAAGCATAGTATGATAAGGAGAAAGGAAAGCCATATGCACCCAATATATGTGCAAAAATAATTATATCAATGTAGATATGGATGTTTATGCCCCCAATGAGAAATAATCTATGTGTGCTCATGGAGAATTTAGATAAATATATGTGATCATGTAAGTTCAAAGGAAACCATAGCATGATAGGTATGAAATAGTATGAAAAAATGATTAATGAAAACATTTGTAAGATAATTATTTTTTATTATTTGAATCATTTTGAAAATCAAGAGGGAAAGTTAACAAAGTAAAATATAAAGCTGAGGGATATAAGAATGCTTGGATAAGGGATAGAAGAAGTAAAAATAAAGAGTCTATGTACAAAGGAAAGTTCAAGTAGCTAAAAAAAAAATTAATGAGATGAAAGTTCCCATAGAGTTCATGTATAATGGGTAATATCTGTATGAAATCAAAAATTCATCATGTCTATAAATCAATCCTAATTTAGAGAAGATAGATCATTAAAACACTTTCGATTGGGAATACATTTGTTAAGAGGGATAATGACCAATATAGAGATCTGTTGGACCCAATTAGGGGATCATTTATCATAATATACTATGCTAAGGAGGGTTATAAAGCCTCCAGTGTAACAAAATCATGAAATAACTCTAAGGGGGTTTTATGTTTTGATATTTCAACTATTTTAATAATAAGAAAAGTAAATTTAATATAGTGCTCACCAAAGCTTGTGGCATAAAGTGGGGGTTATAAACAATTAAACTAAACGTGTATAGAAAACATATACTCACATCAATGTATACAAAATCCTAATACATGGAAGAGAAGAAAAATGAATTATCTATCTACTCTTACAAAGGAGAAATAAATTTAGGAATACTTACCTTTGAATACAAACCCATCAAGCCTCAATCTCTCCCTTGACTAAGGTGCTTCACAATAGGTTATTGTGGTATGTAAAGATGATAAGGATAAATCAGATCTAGGTTACACAACCTATCAAAGCATCTAAAAGACTTATTCATAAGATAAGATCCATATCTCCAAATAAAGTATGGAAACTTAAGCTTTACTTCTCAAGTATAATGGTCAATACGTAGATGTTTATTTGATCTTACTTCTTATTTCACTTCTCTATGATAAATGAAGTAAATGAATTTGTATATATAGATAGAGTTAACCCTAAACCCTTCCAAAAATCCTAGCTGATAGGGTCAACCCAATCAACCTAACATAATTTTGGATAATAATTCACTAGGTCATGAGTTAGGTCAGCCAAAGGTCAGCTAACTCCTAAGTGAAAAAGACCCTGAAATTATACAGGGTTGACCTAGTTGACCCTGTACAGCTAATTAAAGAAAGGGATTCAGGTAAGGAAAAGGAGGATAAAATGTATTAAATACCTAAAATGGGTACAATAAATAATAACAATCTTAGGATTATTGATTTTAGGAAACAAGTGTGTAGATAATAAGTGGAAAAAGGGACAATAATCCTATGAAGCACCAATGGTCTGCCCACCCCTTTACTGGTGTACCCCTTAAGGCGTGCACTCATAGAGATTGAGACTTGATGGGTTCATAAAAGATACAAAGTTTAAATAATTGATAAAAATTTGAAAATATTATGTGTATACATATACCCCATTCAAAGCTCATCACATGTCATGTGAGTACAACACGGGATGGTGCTTTAGGAAATAGAACATGATAACACATAACACTGATGCTAAGTAAAGTGTAGTAAGCAATAAATAAGATAAATGAAAGGACAAAATTGAAAAACACATACCTTTACTTACTGTAATTTTTTAGATAAAGACGTAGACTACAAGAGAAGTGAAGGCATCCAATGTGAAGAACACTAGGATAACCTATAGAAGTTAGTGCAAAAAATAGCCAAAAATCAATTTTTTTAGAAGATAGGCATATTGTAGTAGAAAATAATGAGCTAGTAGATACATGAGGGTATTAGGAAAAATTGTAAAATTAGGATTGTTAAGGCAAGGATATAATATTGAAGGTAAATGAATGAAAAAATGATGGAAAAGGAATGATAAATGATAAAAAATGAATGATAAATGATTGTAGAACACAAAAAATCATATTGGAAAGCATGGAAATCATAAATGGAATAAAGGAATGTATAACATACTAAGTCATGTTTGTAAGTATGGAAAATGTAAATGGCAAATAAATATCAATGCAAGAAGATGTTAATAAAGATATGTAAGAAAGTGACAAGTAACTCCATGTAAGATAAGCATGTCAAATCAAACATAAATAAAAACATGAATGAAAAATGACATTATAGGTCAATATGGAAGATAAATGTGAAGATAAGTGAATTCCACTAAAAATCAAATAAGAACATGATGGAGAAATGAAAATTAGAAAGCGTCTAAAAGATGAAAAATCTCACTTAGTGCTTGTTCTAAGATGCAATGTAAGAAAACACAACCACTTAATGACATGACTAGTATGAAAATGAGATAGTTTGGTAAGAAAATGGTGCAAGGATATTTATGAGGAAGGCTTGGTCTTAGCCAAGGTCTTACAATGCAACTCACAAACTATAAACCAAGAAGCATAATAAGGTAGATGTGATCAACTAAAATAAATATCTAACAAGGGGAATCTAAGGAGAATGTGGTGTAAATAAGGAATGTGAGGCACCACATGGGTGAATATCCTTAGAAATGATGAGACACACTAGGAAAGTGATAAAGACTAAGAACTATCAACACCAAGGACTTAGGACATTTTGACTAATGAACACAAAGCTTAGGCTAACAATTGAAGTGTATAAATTATCCCATGATGGCTATATGTATAAAAAGTAAAATAGACCTACCTTTCCACAATATATTCTCCACTCCTCAGGACCCCTTACAAAGTCATCAGTTTATTGTGAATATTGGGTACTTGCATGAGAAATTAAGTAGCACTAAAATATTTTATTTATTCTCCTTTTATAATCTATTGGCCTATCACACCCCAATGGAGTTTGGCTCTATCATGAGGCCAACTATGGAGTTTGAGCTTTGACTAGAACAAGGATATGTGCTTGGAATCATGTATTTTAGTGTGATTTGACTTTTGGAATTTTGTAATATTTCCTTTTGGATCATTGCCTTTTGTTAAATTATTTAGCTTTTAACTTTCTTGATGGACTTTTTTTATTCCTCCTCCATACATATTTGGAAAACCAAACATGGGTGTTAAAGATGACAAACACAAGAGAGTTTACACTTGGTCATGAGAGAAAAGGACCTAAATACCAAGGTGTCTAAAGACTCCTAGACTTTCCCCTAAGTAAGTGTGAAATATCAAAATTGATTGGTGTGAGGCTCAAATGAAAGGAAATAAAGGAAATATGGGGATCATAATAGATCCATCTATGTAATATATCAAGGATGCCAGAAATCTGTTAGTTTATGGAAGTAAAAGGAATTGATGTGAGACATGATTTGTATGAAGGCCAAATCTAAGCAAACACATACAACTACAAATTATGAATAAAAAAAGACTAATTTTCACATAACAAAGTTAATGGCTTCAACTCAATACATTCAGACTAGATAATCTATATGAATTATAAGTACAAATAGAAGTGGATCCAACTCCTCCATGAAAAGTGGTCAAGGATGCCTCAAACTAGAGTGTAACTCCTCGGTCTAAGAGTGGCTAGTCAATATAATAACCCACATAATGATGAATCATAAAATAACTGCTATGACATATGATAGGTCAACAAAAACTCCTATAACTACATACCTAAGCAATATTATACACAAATGTAGGAAATCTAAATGACATGAAATATCTGAGTAGGAAAAATATAAGAAAAAATGTGAGGAAAATAATCCTACACTAACACCCCCCCATAAGCACAACTTAGGTGGCTAATGATAAAGAAAAAGTCCCAGTAACTAGGCCTAATCAGGTACCCATGTATAATGCAATCCCTCATATGTAGAGCAGAGAAAACCTAGTGGAAAAAACTCTCCAAAAAGAGAGAAATGAAGAAGAGAATAGGATAGAATCACCCTTAAAGATGATGAATCTACCAAAAGTGTACTTCACCCCAAAAAGAGCTCATAGATAAATGAACTTGCTCTTAGTGAAGGGTTTGGTGAAGATATCAACAACCTAATCTAAAAATTAGAAAAATACTAAGTCACTAACCTACTCATGAATCAAATCCTAAATGAAGTGCATGTGAATCTTGATGTGTTTGGTCCTTTGATGAAGGAATAGATTCATTTTGATCTAAGTGGTGCTCTGGTTGTCACAAAATATGACTGTAGGCCACTTGCTCTAGATACCAAGGTCAAAAAGAATCCCCTAAAGATAAATAGCCTTAGTAGCTATGTTAAAAACTCCCTTGTACTCTACCTCCATGGAAGATAAAGCAATATCATTTTTATTCTTTTTCAACCAACTGATGGAGCCTAAATCCAATGAGAAACTATAACCTAAAGTGGACTTATGACATTCAGTGTTGTTGGCCCAATCTGAGTCTATGTAGCTAACCAAGTCAAAATATAAACCAACCCTATAGTGTATCCCATACCTATGTGAACCCTAAATGTAGTGAAATATCCTCTTAACTTCTCTCTAGTGAATCTCATTTGGCTCTTTCATGAATCTTGAAATAATACCAATGGCATAATAGATGTCAAGTATGGTGTGAGTTAAGTAGATAAGGATACCAACAAGTTATTGATACAAGGTAGCATCAACCAATGGAGTGAAATAGTTAGCCTCAAGCTTGACTCCAAATAGGAATGGAGTCATAGATGGCTTAGTATTAGCCATGTTAAGCCATGCCAAAAGATCAAGAGAGTACTTGGACTATGTAAGTAAAATCCTTGAATCAGTCTGAGTGATCTCAATGCTAACTAAGTAGTGTAGTAGAACCAAGTAAGTCATGGAAAATCTTTTCTGAAGAGTTTTCTTCACTACTGAGACAACCAAATAACTCTTCATAATAAAAAGGTAATCAACATATAAAACTAGTATCAATAATTAACCATCCTATCACAATAAGTACACATTGGGGTATGAGTGGGAATGGATAAAACCTAAAGAAAAAAGGAAGGAATTCATTTTGGTATACCAAGCCTGAGGGGCCTATTTGAGGCCATAAATCAATTCCCTAAGTCTTCACACTAAATAAGAATCCTAAATAAATCTAGGTGGTTTCTCTATGTAAATCTTCTCAAGGTTTTCATGAATAAATTCACTCTTCACATCCATCTGTTGCATGCTCCAATCATGTGCAGTGGCTACTATAAGTATGAGTATGATCGAAGTCATCTTAGTGACTAGTGTAAATTTCTTTGAGCAGTCAATGTAGGCTATCTATAAAAAACCTTTAAACCAATCCAGCCTTGTACTTGTCAATAAACCCATATACAACATACTTGGTCTGATATATCCAATGACATAAAACCATCTTCTTTCCCTTAGGAAATGAAGTCAAATCCTAAGTGTGATTGCTAATCAAGGAATCATATTCCTCATCCATGGTTGTATCCCACTCAGGTATGCCTGATGCCTCTCTAAAATTCTATGGATCAATCATGGAAGCAAAGAAGGCATGTGGTCTACTCTAAAAGTCTATCCAAATACATCTATCATCATTTGGATCCCATGCCCAAGTACCTACACTCTAAAGTGTCTGCCTAACCTAAAGAGGGCCTAAAATGAGTGAGTCAGGTGTTAAATCCTCATCCTCCAATGCATGCCTAGAAGTTGATGAGATTAAATCCCCATCACTCTAATCACTACCAAAATTATTTTTAGACTCACTATCAGAAGAAGAAGAAGAAGCATCTACCTCAATACCTATTATGAATAATTTGAATCCTCAAACTACTCAACCAAACTAAATGAAAGTAATGTAGATAAATAAGTATCTAGTAAGGATTTGATGGGACTCTCCTAAAACCTAACACTTCTCTAGATGAATAATTGATGATTTAAAGGGTGGAGAAGCCTGTAACCCTTGACCCCTTTTAGATACCCAACAGAGATTCGAGGTTTGGATTGAGCTTCCATATCCTTGTGTTTATTTTTGGGAATGAATGCCATTACCAGTGATCCAAATACCCTAAAATACTACACCTCTAGTAACCTATTATGCCAAGATTCAAAAGGAGTGATACCCTCTAAAGCTTTATGAGGAACCTAGTTTTGAATGTAGCATGCACAATTGATGGCCTCTTCCTAGAAATATGGAGTGAAAGATCTAGATTGAATCATATAGTTTTCCATCTACTACAAGGATTTATTCTTACATTCTACTACACCATTCTACTAAGGAGTGTATGGTACTGTCTACTAAATATCAATCCCCTCTGTGGTATAAAACTACTAAAATATATCATTAACGTACTCCCCCCATTATTTTTCCAAAGGATTTTGATGCACTTTCTAAATTGCTTCTCAGTAAGAGCCTTGAAGTCTCAAAAATTATTCAACACTTCAAACTTTTGTCTAAGAAATTAAACCTATGTGTATGTGAAAAAGGCATCAATAAAGGTGAGGATGTATCTAGCCCTGGTAAAAGAAACATGGGGAAACTATATTATAACATCATTATGAATCAACTCAAAAGGTACTGAAGCTCTCCTAACTTTTTATTTATCAAATTTCTCTTTAAGATGTTTTCCAAGGGCATAACCCTCAGAAAGTCCCTTAGAGAATTTAACTCTAGGCAAGTTGATAGCTATGTCCTAATGACTCAGTTTCTCAAGATAGTGGTAGTTAAGATGGCCAAACTACTCATGCCATAGCCTACTAAATCCATCTAAATGGGTAAGAAATGTAGTAAGAGAAACATCTATAGTAAGGTGTATAGCCTAGAATGGTGATTAGCCCTCCCCAATGCAACTGTAGTGTCACTATGTAGCTCTCTGATCTTAATAGAATCTAGTGTGAACTTGACTCTCATGCCCTTCTCTATGTGGTTAATCTGATACATTAAGAGGAGATTAGATGATACTTAAGGTACACTTAAAACATTTGTTAATGTTCCACCTTTAACTTCAACAAACCCTCTCCCTACAACTATTGCTAGAGTGTCATCACCCAAAGTGATAAAGGATATGTTATAGGGCTCTAAGTCAAGAAACTAAACCTATAACAAACCCATATGGTGTGAAACACCAGAGTTTATAACCTAGGATAAAGTAGATGTGAAATCCACTACAACTAAAGATTTTACCTTGGGTTTCTCTTTCCCTTTTTCCTTTGCCTTAGACGATTCTTTGACCCATGAAGATTATTTGATAAACTCAGGGACCCCTATATTGTTCTTCTCCAAGAGATGTGTAAGGTGGTCTATCTATTTCTTCAAGTACTTGTGTTCATCATGCCCATTCCTCTTATAATAGGAGAACTTAACCTTCTCTCTCTTAGGTTTCCCTTTAGAGGAGGAGGTTTTATTGCTAGTTTTTTGTGTTTTTTTGTTCTTTCTTCTTTTCTGAATCCTTCCTCTTTTATTTCTAATCTTTGTTGCTAGAGGCTTTATATTTCTCATTCCCAATAATGAGGGTTAAAGGCTTAGAAGACTTGAGGGCTCCCATATGGATAAACTTATCTTTTTCCTTAATAAAATATGAAATGAAGTCATATAAGGATGGCATTTTCTAGTTGGCTCCTATGGCTCTCTTGGTAGCATAAAAGGTAGAGACAAGTATAAAGTAATCAAGTCCTAGTTTTGTAAGCATAGAAAGAAATAACTTCTCATATTTATTCTTAGTTATACACTCTTTTAACTAAAATATAAGTGACTTAATCTTGGTAAAGAAGTACTTAAATGTGTCAAATTTGTTAGGGATCAGACTAATTATCTCAATCTCAAGCTCATGACCCCTCATGGTGTCGACTTTCCCAAACAAGTTTTCTAAGGTGTCTCATAGTTGTTTAGGAGATTTCAATGATTCTTTGTGAAATAGAAGTTCTTATGACACTAAAAAATATAACATGCCAAAAGATTCATCATATTTATTAAACAATTTTATCTTATTTACATCAATTTTGGGCTCAATTTCTACCCCCATAGTTATGTGAAACAACCCTTTACTCATAAGAACCATTGTAATCTTACTTTTCCATTCTTGGTAGTTGAAGGGTGTGAGTGCACTAATAGTGCTAAGATATATTGTAGAATTAAGATTAATGTGTTTTTATTGTTGTTTCATTAATCAAATGTGTAAAAAGAAGAGAATTATAGAGCAAAATCACAAACCACAATACACCCTCCTGAAATTAGGTCAGGCAGTCCCCCCACCAAATTTCGTACTTTATAATTCAGTGCATTTTATAATGTAAATGTGCTATCTATGTGGGAAATTTAAAAATACACACTTTTTAAAAACATATCACTCAATTTTGAGCTAATGTTTACAAGATATTAACAAAATAAATTCCTGACAATAACCCATTTTTAATAAAAAATTACACTAAATGATTAAAATATGCCTGGTGCTAAGGGGGTACCTAGCCTTCTAACCAATTGTTATAACTAGATCAAAGTGTAGAATTTAGAGGTTTTAATCATGAGGGGGAATTGACCTCTTTCTAACCCATGCCTCACCCTTCATCGTCATCAAGCGGAGATACAAGGCTTAAAAACCTCTAAATTGACTTTAAAGCTAATTTTTTAAAAATGACTTAATTCATAAAATCATAAAGTCTAATTTTAGAATAAAAAGATAAATCAAAGGAGAAATAAATAAAAAATAAAATTTTGAAATATCAAATTGGATTTGAAGTGGGCCCACTGAAAAGAAGTGCCCAAACCCTAGTTTCTTTTTGCTGGCAGTTTATTTGATTTTGGGCACCACCAAAGGATAAATACAGGTCTAAATATGAACCATGACATTTCTAGGAGGTTGAGGAAGGCTGTGATCAGCTATCAGATACTTACAAATAGAAAAAACATAGTTTTTTATGACACTAGGTATAAAAACATGGCTAAAGGGATGCTTTTACAGTTAGAGCCTTCAAAAATGCCTCCCACAGATCTAAGGTTACATGTAGAGGCCAATCAAAACTCTATACAAGTGTTTACAACTGGTCAAGGTGCCTTTTTACTCTATTTTAAGCATGAAACAAAGATTACAGGGTGCCAAACATCCACCAGAGAGCAAAAAACATGGTCTAATTTTTCTACTGGTCTACAAGATGTTGGGAGGGCCATGGAAATCCTTCACATAGCTGATAAACACTGTAAATGAGTTGTTGAACCTCCTTGGAAACTTGTAAATGGATTTGTCTTGATAAATAACCAGAACCACAACCAAACTAGCAAATAACAATACCGCAATAACCAAAAAAATTATTTTAAAAGGAATTAATCTCAAATTTGAAACTATTTATAGAAATAAAATAGACACTAATAATAATAGTGTGGTTTTGATACCATATCAAGGATGCCATGGATCTGTTGGTTCCTATAAGTGCACAGAATTGATATGAGACATGATTTCCATGAAGGCCAAATTTGGGAAAACACATACAACTAAAAATTATGAATAGACAAAGACTAATTTACACATAACAAATTTAATGTCCAACTCAATACATTTGGATTAGATAATCTGTATGAAGTATAATTACAAATAAGATAAGATGTAAATCCTCCATGAAAGGTGGTCAAGGATGCCTCAAAATAGAGTGTAACTCCGTAGTCTAAGAATAGTCAATCAATGGAGAGACCCCCATAATGAGTGAGGCATAAGATAATCGTTATGACATATTAGAGGTCAATAAAAACTCATATGACTTCACATCTAAGAAATACTATCCATAAATGTAGGAAATTAAAATGACATGAAATATCCAAGTAGGAAAAATATAAGAAAAAATGTGAGGAAAATAAATCCTACACTAACATAATAAGTGATGCAATGATTAATATACTTGTAGTTGATCATAAGGAGAAAAAATAGTGCTGTGAAAGGGGATGTGGCTATTATTATGATATTCATGTCATGAGAGAAGCCATACTAACCTATAATGGATCTAGTACAAGTAGCAATGAAAGCAGTAGTCATCCTAAAAAGTGGTTTAAATATGTTTTAATGTGGTAATTTGTGAGGAAGGCCAGGTCCTATTGATGGTCTTACACTACAACTCACAAGATGACCACCAATGAGGTGAATGATAAATGAGGAGAAAAATAATCTTAAAGCTACTAAGGTAAAGAATGACATAAAAATACAAAAATGAAAGAGATATGTAAGAACCAAAATGAAAAACAAATGCCAAATGTAATGTGTAATAAAACCAAATAACATAAATGAAAACAAATGATGATGCTAGTAAAATGAAATTAAAAAAAGTAAAGTACATTAAAAAAAAAGGGACATGAGACAAAAAATAACAAGAAATATCTATGCTAACATTTATATCAAAGAGGATCATGTGAAATATAAGTCTATAAGTCTCAAAAGGTTTCTTGAAGTTGAATTTGGTTGTTATTATGCATTATATAATAAGAGTGGGCATCATAAGATTCCCTAGTGGGTTAGTGGATGTAGGGATGGGCATCACAAGATGACCTAAAGTCTGAAGGCACATGTGGATGGGTATCGCAATATGCCCCACCATGTGCATTGGATTTAGTTAACATTAAATCATTAAAATGATTTGTATTGGGTTGGTAGGTACATTTGGAGTAGGTAAATGTGTTAGTTTGTTAGATTTTAGGAATGTTGAATGTGACATAGGTTTTTTAGAAGAGGTATGAAGAGATAAAGGAGGACCATGTATGAAATGCTTTAGAGTAGGTATTTAAACTAGGTACTCTTTTGGTTCATGTGACCTAAGAAGTTGAGGTTCAATGGATGCAATAATATGTTAAAATTTGTTCATCTTAGATTATCCTTTCCTTATTGGTGTAGGAAAAGGGATCAATTGTGTTAAAAAAAATTAGTAGATAAGGTATGGGATAATTATTGTTAATCATTAGGTAGTTGATTTTGATTTGATTGTGGTTCTTGAGATTGAATTTGAGAATCTTGAAGATAGTCTTGATAACATTGTTTTGTAAGAATATCAAGATTGAAATATGGACCAAGTAAGGAAGAAAGAATAAATCAGTGAATATCATGACAAGACTCATGAGAATGACTTATATTAGCATGCCACTAATAAAATTTATCAATATTTTATCATTTTAAAGGAGGTTTGTAATGATCAAATCTCATGGGTTTAGAGGGTGGTAATTTCTTCTTATGTTCTAGACTCAAGGGATGGTGGGTTGGGTTAAAATTAGTTGAATTGGATGCTCTACTTTGAGGTTGGGGAGGCTTGAATGAATCAATGTTATGATAAAATGATTTAAAAGGTTCTTTAGTATTAAGAAAGTCTTGACATTTTAATTATTTTGAGGCTTCTTCTAAAGTTTTAGGTGAAAAGATTCAAACTTTATATTGAAGGGGAACTTTAAGAGCAATAACAAATAGTTTTAAAAGAGTATCATCATTCATGTTATGGTCCAATTTATGAGAGAGAGGCTTGATTAAATTATGATCAGATTCATTAAGACATTGCTTGGAAATGATGGAATGGCTAGGTAATTTTTAGGAAGGTCAGCATGTTGTAATTATTTCATTAAAGCATTGACTAAATCCCCTAATTGTGTTTGGTTGTACCATTCAAGTGCATCACGAACAAAAGTTTTGGCTAAGATTTTGGTGGTATCAAAGGTGTTATTTTGGACCCATTCCTTATAGAGATTACCAAAAGACTTAATAAAGATAGTAGGGTCCTTAGTCCCATTATATGTGATAGTTGGAATTTTTTTTCCAATATCAATAGATGCAATAAATGGGGCTAAAGGTTTATTTTGAAGATGTTAAAGAATTTTGTTATTCATTGGAGGTTGAGGTATGATATTCCCATTGGCATCTCTACAAGGAGGGACAAAATTTTGATTTGGTTGAGACATGATTACTTGAGGTGGTTGACTAGTCATGTTTAATAAATGTTGATACATGTTCATCATTTGATAGGTGTTAGAATTTTGCATTATGTTCATTTTTTGTATGACTTGTGTAAGAAGTTAAGTTGTATCAATACATGGATTGGTGTTTGTAGGAGGGGTATTAGTATAGATAGGATCGGGATTATTCGATGGTGGAGGACTCCCAACATTGGTATTGGGAAGAGGATTAGGATGAATGAGCCCAAATATATTACATTGTGTAGTGATTGGTTTTGGTTTAGGAGAAGAAGAAGGAAGAAAGTGTATAGTTTCATCTGAAGTAATAAAATGAGGTTATTATCCAAATCCTTAATTATGCAATGTTCTTGACTAAAAAAGGTTAAAGAGATGTCATCATGATGAGGTAAGACTAGATAAACACACAAGGACATAGGAAGTGATAAGAAACTGTATAGAGTCGATTGGGTTAACCTAACATAGAAAATAGGGCCTAAAAACTATACAAGGTCGACTGGGTTGACCTAATATAGAAAATAGGGGTTGAAAAAGTGTACATGTCAACTAGGTCAAACTTGTACAATATATATGGAAAATAAATAGCCTATAAGAGACTATGTCGACTGAATCAATTATGCATTGAGACAAGAATTTTTTTTAATTATTTTGAAAAGCAAGAATTGAAAGGAAAAAAATAATCAATTGGATCAATGAGGTTGGTCCAATTGAGGTAGACATCATAAAACCTTACACTAATGCTGTCTAATAGTAGTTTTTGCAATACAAAATACAAATGAGCAAAGAGCAAGCAATCAACTTGAAAAGTAAAAGCTAACTGGATGGTCAACTTGAATGTTATTAGATTATTAGAATATAATTTTAAAATGTGATAGGTAGTTGGTTGTAATAAATGAACTAAAAAGTAATCTAAGGATGGTTTCAAGATGTTTGAGCTAAAAGGGATCTGTATTGGCAATGGTATAGGCTTGGTATTAGGGCTTACCCCCTCACTTCACACACCATAGTGATAAGAGTGTTGGGTGCTTAGCCAGAATATACCATTAACCACCTATTTATACTTAGCTAGAAAACCAAGTCAGTTTACCCCTTAGTGATGAAATCCAAGTAGGTTGGCCTTGGGTAGACAATTATTAAAGTGCATGTTTAATAGTTTATGATTTGGTCATGTGTGCATAAAATAAAAAATAGTGAAACTAAATGGTGAATTGAAAACCACCTAATTAGACTATGTGAATTATTCTAAGCATGTAAGTAATAAGAAATGAAAGTGTGATCTAATTACTAGCATATAAGGGTTAACTCTAACTTTAAAACATGGTATAGTGTTGATACAGTTGACAAAGTATGCAAAGAGCACAAAAAAGGGTCAAAAGTGTCACCTTTACATTATGGAAGCAAAAGTATGAAAATGAATAGGGTAGATAGAGCTGACCTAGTTATCTAGACATCACATAGAATATAGAATTAGGTCGATAGGGTTGACCTAATTGACTATACAAGGGAAGTTTTAAAGACTACAAACTATGAGAGAAAAGACTATAAGAAAAGAGAGAAAGGATATAAAGGAACCTTGTTGAAACTAAAGATGTATAGAAATTAGATTGTCGTCAAAGAACTCTGATGAATGCTTGTAAATCCTACTAACAAGGTCGATCTATCTTTGCATAATATTATTGCTAAGTGCTTGAAATGTACAGGGTCGGCTAGGTCGACCTAGTAGTCTATTGAATGTCTAAAAGTATAAAAAATTGTACTTGGTTGATTAGGTCAATATAGTAGCATATACCTAAAAAATAACCTAAACATAAATATCATAGTAATATGGGTGCGACTGTGTGTTAAACTTGGACACATAAGTTAGAACTATGGTGATACAGTTGAACTAGTATTTCAAATATATGATAAAATAATGAAAAATAAGTGAAGAAATCCTACAAGGGTTAGTTCACATTGAGTTTACCAAAATGTATCCAATCAAAAATTTATCATGTCTATAAATCAATCCTAATTCAAATAAGATAAAGCATACCTACACTTCTGATTGGGAATACATTTGTTAAGCGGGGGCATGACCAATATAGGGATATACTAGACCCAATTAGGGGATGATTTTTTCACAATACACTATGTTAAGGAGGGTTCCAAATCCTCCATTATAACATATTTACACAATAAACCTAATGGAATCCTAGGTTTTGATATTTCACCTATTATAATAACAAGAAAATTAAATCTAATCTAGTGCTCACTAAAGCTTATGGAACAAAGTGGGGGTTATAAACAATAAAACTAACATGTATAAAAAATATATACTCACATAAATGTATATGTAATCATAATACATGGAAGAGAATCACAAATTCATTATCTATCTACTCTTACAAAGGAGAAATAAAGTCAGGAATACTTACCTTTGAAGATGAACCCATTGATCCTCAATCTCTCCCTTGTCCAAGGTGATTCACAATAGGTTTTTTTGATATGTAAATATGACAAAGATAAATCATCTCTAGGATATACAACCTATCAATGCATCCAAAATACTTATCCACATGACAAGATCCATATCTCCAAATAAATTATGGAACCATATGCTTTACTTCTCAAGTAGAATGGTCAATAAGCAGATGTTCATTTGCTCTTACTTCTTCTTTTGCTTCTCTCTAATAAATGATAGAAATTAAATTGTATATATAGGTGGATTTTACCCTAAACCCTTCCAAAAATCCTAATCTATAGGGTCAACCCAGTTGACCTAGCACAGTTTCAGATAATATTTCACTAGGTCAGCCAAAGGTCAACTAGACGTAATTATCTAACCAGTTTGGGAAGGATCGACCATTGGACCTTTCCCTCTGTTAGATGAAGTGATGGTTAGTTTTGTAATTTAAATATGAGGTTTCTCTTATGGATGATCCTCTACTTGGATAAGGGTATGCAAGTATTCTATTTTAAAATTAGGTGGGAGCCTAGCTCCTTATTCTATCATCCTTAAGAGAACCTCATTATGATCTTCTATAAGTTAATTTTTGATTTGACCTTGGCTTGGTCCCACAATGGGAGGGAGGTCTTTGAATACTATAATATGGTCCTCATTTTATTCATTATACTTATAATTTTTAAAGTATCTTGAAGGATCATGGAATCCCTCCTCAAATGTAGTTTCGTAAGAGTCCCCACATCATGTGTACCTAAGCATGCTTGGAATGGTTACTTGTTCTTGACAAATGTTTTTGGTTTAGATTGTCTTGTCTCTATTTTGAAGTGAATTTTTCTCTATTTTTCTCACAAAATCAAAATTATAAATTAATACTTTAAAAACCCATTTATATTTTAAATTTAAATTTATTTAACTATCAATTATTTTCTACCAAGTTATATTTTTTCCCATAAATATGTTTTTACTGGCTCTTTTTCTAAACTGAAATTTATTCTAAAGTCTTGATATTATGGAGAATTTTTCTACATATATCACATATTTTTGTAAAAAAATAAAAGCTTCTCTTATTTTTTAGGTATACCTAATGACCCCTACATTATATCCCTCTTCATTTCTCTCACATGACTTCTCTTCTACAACAACAAAGTAAGTAAAGGTATGTATTTCTCAATTGTTGCCTTCTAGTTAATTTTATATTTCAAACTACAATTTTATTAGCTCAGCATTGTGGGTTTTTATTTTCATTTTTTGAAGCACCATCCCATGTTACAACTCTATGACATATGATGAGATTCAAGTGGGACATATGTATACACATAATATTTTTAAACTTTCTCAATTATTGACGCTTTCTCTCTTACAAGAACACATTGAGTCTCAATCTCATTAAGTGCATGCCTTAAAGGGTACACCAAGAAAGGTTTTGGTAGACTTTTGGTGATTTACAAGATTTTGTCCCTATACCACCACTTAAAACCAATACAAGTTACTCATATCCATTTACCTAAGCTTTGAAACCTCACATATACTCTTCCCTAAGTAACACACCACCCAAAATATCCCCTACCTAGAAAAAACCCTTTTTATCACTTTTCTTACTATGTCAACCAAGTTGACATTATTTTAGGTTTAGTGCACATTACATAACTTTTTCAGACTAAGTCAATATAGTTCAAGACCTAATGGATCTATTTCCTACCTAACAAGGTCAACCAAGATGACTATATCATCAAAATTCCTAGGAGGTTTTAGGGTCAATCCATGGCTATATACCCCCTTTCATTTCATTTTTAATAGAGTATGATTTAATTGTGCATCACTAATACTTGAAAATATACTTATACAATTAATAAGATGTTCCATCACTTAGTTTTTTGCCTTGTAGAAGTATCACTTGTCTTGTGGAGTTCTTGGATGCATAAGAGAAGTCTTGTAGCCTATAGTTGATTTATCCTTATGATCCTTACAAACCCACAACAACCTCTTACAAATCACCATTATCCAAGGGAGATATTGAGGCATGATGGGTTCACTTCAAAAAGGTAAGTATATTCATAGAGCTTCATATTTTGATAAGTAGATGTTGTAGAGTTAATATATATTGAATTGTATCTCTCCTTGCTTGGATCAATTATATGTTATAGATAGATTTTTATTTACATGTTTATTATATTCCCATGTGTGTCATAAGCTTTGTTAAACACTATATTATATTGCATATGAATTCAATATATTAGCTTCCATAGTCTAGTAGATTAATTTGCTTAATATTATTTACAATCATAATACCTAGCTAGGGTTATCATAAAATGCCAATTAACTAGAGGCCTTGGAAACCTCTTTTTTGCCATAGTGTGATAAGATATCCCTTAGTGTAGGTTTAGTGGATCCATTATTGGTCATGACCATAATTTAAATGTATTTCCAAGTTTACTTTTTAGTTTATTACCTTCTCCAAGCTTAAATAGTTTTTAGTAAGATAAGTTATAAAACTTTCTAGTTTCACTTGCATATAATCAACTATATTTTGAATCCACTATCAAGTCATCCATGTAAATGATGATGAATTTTAAAATAATTCCATGAAAGGTGAATTCCATCACTCTCTAAAAGGTTTCTCCTACATTGATTAGTCTAAAAGGCATCCTTTTGTATGAATAAGTTCCCCACATTGTGTTAAAGGTAATCTTAATTTTGTCTTGTGCTTTCACTAGCACTTGGTTATAGCCTAAGAATCCATCCAATAAGGACATCATCTCAAGGCCACTAACCATATGAATTACCTCATCTTAAGAGTAAAAAGTATAATTATCCTTTTTTGATGCTCGATTTAGGTTCTTGAAGTCAAAAAAGAGCCTGACTTCTCTATTCTTCTTTCTGGTTGGCACTAGATTAGCTACCCAAGTAGAATGCTTGATTGGAAAGACAATCTTGGCATATAGTATCTTATGTACCTCTATTTTTATGATTTTTTTAGTATTAGATTAACTAGCCTCTATCTCTACCTGAAAATCTTGTGTTCTAGCTGCAATGGAATGATGTGTTTGATGACTCTGGGGTCAAAGACTTTCAAATATTCATATGTCCAAGTGATCACATCCTTGTATTTTGTTAGTAGATTCTTCATTTTATGTTTATCACTTATAGTGTAACTCAAAATAATATTCACATATTGAGTATAATGGTTAGTTCCAAGATTCTCATCAATGAAATTATATTTAGTTGCTTTGAGATACTTCTAATTTTGAGCTTGTGGGTCTACATCAAAAGTTTGATCTAGGGAAACTATCCCTAGAGGGATGAAATTCTATTTTAGTTTTAGGACACCATCTACTCCTAGATATTTGATATGCATAGAATTAACATATTTCTCATATATCAACTGATATTTGAAGGTATCAGATCTACTCATGACTTGGACAATCTGCTGATCATCCTCAAATAATTAGAAGTTCCACATTGTCTAGGATAGAGGGATAAATAACCAGCTCAATAAAGAATATATACATCTTGGATTCTTAGAACAGTATTAAATTAGTATCTAAAGTTTTTAGTTAATTTTTCATTTAGTTTTGTTCCCTTAGGATAGCCTTGATGTTAAACACTGATGTAGAGGATATCCCATTCAAATCTTGAGTAATAACTCCCTCTACTTAATGATCTGAGCTAGTTCATGCAAGGTGATATTAGCCTTGATTTTATTTATATGCTCAACAATGTTGTACCTGAATCTACATTGTAGTTATATTCTCTACAAATTATCATCTCTTTTGGGGGGAGGTAGATTATTTTTGGCCTTAGAATATGAAGGAGTAGTAGCATTATTTTTTAGAGGAGTTAAACTAATGATAGACTGCTTATTCTTTAAATTGTAATTGATCCTCTAGAACTATGAGAATACATGAATCTCATATGTATTATCCTCTAGTTAATTTTCATTTTCTACTAGGAATGGGAAGTCATTAGTCTCATAGACCATTATTTTACTAAGGTTCCCTAATGCATTAGAGGAGTATGGCTTTGACTAGTTCACAAAACTCTCTTGTCTTTCCATATCTTTCTAAAATATTTCTAAAGTAGTGCATAACTCTATGTATTTTAGTTCTCCATATTGCATTGTGTTATGAACCAGACACCAATTAGTAGTGTTACTTATAATATATTTATTTCTAACACCTTTTTAGGTGGCTCTGCATTATTTACATGTCTGTTTAAAGTCTTTGGAATTTGAAGCCCTAATTTATATTTCATCCACCAATACTCCACATTCTTTTTTGCATGTTCAAGAATTCATTACTTAACTTCTACACCATCCTCTAGATGGCATGAAACTTAGCTTTATTAGAGTTTACAGTTGTACCCTAAGTGGTAGAAGTATTGATTGGAATTGAATTATATCTTTGATGCTGATGGGATGTATGAATAGGGTTACTAAAAAATCTCAAGATTTAACTTGGTATAGCATGGGACAAGGACAACTGTGGGTTTGTTTCATTGTGATTGTAAACCATAGTTTTTTGGTTAGCATTTGGAATCAAATTTAACACTAGATAATTTTGGTAGATATTAAGTCCATCTAGGCTCTATAATTGGGAATTTATTTGCCTATCAATGTTGATAGATTGAGCATATGTCAATGGTAGTTCATTGATGCATGTTTCTCTATGCAAGGATACTGAGGTTGTAGGATCTAAGGCAATATTATACATCTCAAGGGTTAGCACAACATTGAGTTTATATTAAATTTATAGTCTACTAAACATTTTTTGGAATCTAGCATTAAAGTATTGGATGGGTTTGTTGGGCTCTCTCCTCATACTAGCAAAATGTTAGTATATTACACTAGGACTGGTAACCTATCCAAATTGACCTAATAAGGTGCTTTCACATTGGGACTAAGAGGTAATTAAACTTGTGTAGGGTGGAGAAACAAATCATAAGCAACTTATTATAGTGTGAAAGGGAAAATCTGACATGCCACATCTTTATTGACCACATTCATTAGCCCTAGAGTTGTCTTGAAAGACATTAGGTGTTATTCAGCAGTCCTTCCAAAAGGAGAGGAGGGATGATATTTTTTAGGGTTTATAGGCAAGTCATGGGTATCACATGTAACAAAAATAGAATAACCAACTAACTAATATATGGCTTGAGTAATTTTAGGGAGTGGGCCTCTTCTGGTAATGGAAATGACCAAGTTTAATCTTTCTTTATGGTGCCTTTGTCTAACCTAGGTCTTTTTTGGAGACATAAAGGTGAAACCAATAGATCAATGTTAGAATTAGACCTCATTAGCCTCCTTGGAATATCCTATGAAACCCAAGTGATTATTTTCAAATAAAAAGAGGTAGAGGTTTATCCCTCCTAGCACTAGACAAATTCCTATTTATGTAGGTTTTATACACACCAAGGAACCTTACGAGGTAGACTATAACATTTCAAGATATATGAATTAAAATTCATTCCAAGGCATGATTTATAGGGTATTAGGTTTTGTAAATAACCTATTCATGGAATAGTAGTGAGTGAAGTAGTTGTTTACCATGGATGAGTTTATATATGGATGAATATAAACCTACTTGAGATCGGTGGATTGATGATGGATCTAACATAAGTTGGGTAGGAACAAAAAAAACTCAAAAAGGAGGGAAAGATAAAGTAGAAAATAAATCTTGTGGGTCAAGCAAAATGAAACTGTTCTAAGCCAACACTTGAACTAAAGGTTGAATAAGTAATCAGAAACCAATGTTTTCTATAAGATGTTATGAGCACACCAAAAATCAAACACAACTAAAATTAAAAGGAAACAAAAACATAGTAAACTTAAGTATATATAATTAAAGGTTGCCGTGTTTTTAAGATTGTGTTTGCACATCTACAAGGGGGATTGTGATTAATACATAGAAAGCATTTAGATTAGCAATAGCATAACCAAAATACTAAGATACTATAATGATATAACTTACTACAAAATCCAAAAGTTTGGATAATAATCAATATTTATAAATCAATAAAAATTCTAGAACATTCCTAAAATTTTCCTATTAAACTTAATTTCCAAAATTATCCTCCCTTTAGGATTAGGAGGATACAAATATATATAATATTGGGATGGGGGTGCCTCATCTCTCAAAAAAAGTATAAAATTACATGTCCAAAAATATAATGATGTGTCAATTCTCATGAAAAGTATGCATGTACAATGACGTATGCCCATAATAGAATTATTTGACTAAAATATAATAAGTGTATTAAATACATTAGGAATTATTAGTTCCAACTTAACAGGACCATGCAAATACACACATTTTTTAAGGGGTGATAATGTGGAACCATTGTAAGAATAAAATTATGAGGTAACATCTATAAAAACTGAATTGGATGAGACTATTGTATAGCTTGAGTCATAGCTAGAATAAACATAGCCACTACAACTATGCCAGAAGTCATCACCAATGTAGTTGTAGCAGTGAGTATTTCAAAGTAGAAGTAACAAATGCACTGGTCTTGCCTATATTTTCACTAGTGTGTATTTCAAATATTGAGTACCTTGAGGAGGTGCTTTTGGTTCTCTTGAAATTGAACTTTATTGCTTTAATACTTCCATTTGTAAATATAACACATGGCTAGCCTAGAAGTCGATATCAATAGCTTCAAAATCATGTAAAGTCCTTTTTAATAATTTTTAGATCTTGTCCATCAACTTATTATGTGTGAATTATAAAAATTTTACCTCCACATGAAGTATCGTAGATTATATAATTTAGTCCCTAGAAAAATTCACTAGTTACAAAATTTCATCATCAGTTTTATAGAATATGCCTTCAATTTCAGCTCTAAAGTTGTCAACTATAACTCAAAGGAGATTCTCAAAAATTGGATAAGAAACCAATTTCCCAAGAGGATTTCTTACCTCATTAACTCTCATATCCTTCAAAATAGAGACTAATTCTTTCTCTTGATTCATGAATTATTACACTAGAGTTCACATCTCTTGATGGCATTCAAGCAAGTCATCCCTCTTGGTAACAACATAATTTTGGGCCCATGTAGATTTTTATTGTTGTTATTATATTTATGTGGGCATATGCCTTATTTATGGTATCTTGTCTTAGTAAGAAAATATTACCATAAATATCCTTCATTTTATTAAATAACTAAAGTATGTCTCCCCACTTAGGCTGGGATGTGGTCTTAGCAAATATTATTAAATGAATGGTGTCATACAATTTTTTAGCTACCCCTTATAAGTTATCTATTATTTATTTAGGATCTTGAATATTGATCCTCCCATGTAACCATTGAACATATTGTTCATATATCTTGAAAATTTCTTTGATTACTCATCTTATAGCATCCACAAAATTTTAAGAGTCCATGTATCTATCCAAGTCAGAAGGATTTAATTTTATTCTTTTTTTTCAAAGAGAATGTGTCTTATCTCTATTCCAAATAAACATATTCTCATTTAAAAACCATATTACTTATTTTAACCTTTCTTAAGGTATTAGTTTATCTATTAAAATGGAACTTGTCTATTGGTTTCTTAGCAACTAATAGATCCTACCTTCCTAATTCCTCTTGTAGTAATTATTTAATCCATGGAGGAATGCTTACTATAACATGTTGCTCTACTTGATATATTTACTTTAAAACCAAAATAATGGAAGAATATTTCCCTAGAAGATGCATCATTATGGGATAATATTTCCCTAATGCATGGAAAAGAGGTATATCCTTCCTCTATCTATTGACCTACTTTGTGTCGACGTACCAATAACATATTTTGTCTTCCTAAATTCCATATGCACTAAACATGTAGGGGAATTTTTCTAATCATCTTGGCCAATAGGCATTCCCAATTGTGTAGATAACATGGGGGATGTGGCCTATGCAAAAAAATAGAGATGGACACTATGATTTCAAAATATACACCCACTTATATTGTAGGGGACTAAGGACTAATTCTACTAAAGAATGAATAGGTCATTAATATGCTAAGTATATTTCATAAATAATTTTGTATTGATGTATATGCAACCTAAATATTAATGGCATTAATAAGAGGACCCATAGTGGAAAAATAGGTTATAGTGGATAAAATTAGCATTTTACATGCCTGAGGCTTTTTTTTAGCTCAAATAATGTAGAAAATGAGTAGTATTTGCCAGAACAATTATATCAATAGTAATTAAGGAAGATATAAAAGAATGAGGTATTATTGAACATACAATCTAAGATGGAATATTTTGGGAAATAGTTATTTTAATAATCACCATTGTAGCATGATATGGAGAACTTGGGGGGTATTTGATGATGGCCCCTATGTTGAGGCTTGTAATTTTGACTCTACACATCTTTATTTATCTGACAATAATTTTGTGGCCATAAATCTAACATCTCCTTGATCAACCTATTAAAATTCACCCATATCTTAGTTCCTTTAGACTGAGTGATTTCTTAAGTCATCCATTCATCTTCTTCATCTATTTTATTTGTCTCACAAAATAAATATGTTTCCTCAATGTCCCATTCCTCTTTAGTTTCCCATCCTTTGTATTATTCTTCACTATCATAAATTTGATTAGGGCCTAATCGTTGCCTACCCTTTATTATATCCTCTCTTTCCATGGGTACCTCTACCTTTGTTCCCTTCTACTTCCACCTTTTTGGGTGAAATAGGAGTCTTGGGGTTCCTTTTATAGATTATTGGTAGTTTAAAAATAATAGGGGTTAGTCCTATAGAAAGTGGAGTAGGAGATGTAATAATTTTAGTGGTGGAAGATGGTAATGAAATAGGGGGAGTAGTGACCACTGGAGGAATCATGGGTGGTGAAGGTGGTTTCCCAATAAACTGAGGTATAATTGGAGGAGAAGCAATGGAGCCATGAGACAAGAAAGCAAGGAGACTTGTGTTAGAGTCAATGGAGGAGTAGTAATATATAAAATATCCTAGTTATTGTAGTAGGACTTATAGGTCCTTCCATAATATCTATGTGTTGAAGATAAAAATAAACAATTATGTATATGGGGGAGCTTGGAGCATTCTCAATTCTTTGTTAAACATCCACTTCCCTAGATGGGCCAACTTGCTCTTGTACATGTTCTTCTATGTGAGGAGGAAGTCCATGAATAGGTTTAAAAACCCATTATTCATTTTCTATTAGGTTGTCATCTTCCTCAATAATTATGGGATCATAATGGATCCATTGTGTTATAATCATTGACATTTTTACCCTTCACATCCTGATGGCAACCTCAATGTCATCCTCTGCATTCATGAGCACATGATCATGACCATAAGGTTGGTGACCATAGTTTACTCTCACTTTCCTTTCATATCTCTTGATTTGTTCCCTAGCCTTCTTTCTAGGGTCCTAATGTCTAAATGGTGCCCATTTTAATCCATAATGCACCTTTCATTTTCCAAGAGACTGGAAGTGTTCCCACCTTTTATATTGCATCTAACCAATTTTAAGAGGGGTTGGGTGGATATATTCTTGATTAAACCTTCATAAATAAACATATACACTTTCAAATAATTGAGTAATAATTTCTTTCTTAGCCAATTTGTTAGTCATTATTTGGAGTAAGTACAAAGGGTGTTCCTTGGTACCTTATATCCTGATTATAGTGCATTCAAGATAAAACTAGTAGTTACCATTTTTTGAATAGTTTTATTTATGGGATTTGATATCCTAGTCATGTTATTCTCATTTATGGATTGGTACACCATACGATGAGTGATCAAAGACTATCCAATACTGATATGTCTTCTCCCCTATCGAGCAAGAGGTGAGAAACTGTGTAATGAGAGAAACAAAATCAAACTAATATTATTTTCTCCAAGACATGAATATAAAATATAGAAATACAAAATTTTAACTACAATAAAGAACACAAGCCAAAAAAATATACTACAATAGATCTCAGTCTTGATCCTAGTATTTCACATAAGATGGGTGAATCACTTATCACTTAGAATAAGTTGTTAAGTATAGCAGGACCATAGACCTCAGCGATATAGGATGCCTCTTGATCAAAGGAAGTATTAGAATAACTAGAATAGCTAGAGTAACTAAAATATCTACAATTATAATTATCCTCAAAATTTACCTCATCTTTCTTTTTATGTGGAGAATGGGGTCATCTAGAAGGATATACATCTGCAAGATGTCCAACACCACCGCATTTGAAATATTTTAGATCTTTCTTATGTTATAAAGATCTATAAGAGTTTAAATCACTAGAATAACCACATGAGTGAGCATAATTTTGATGGTGATGTTTGCATTTTGAATATCCTAGAGAGTGTCAATGAGAATGTTGTGGAGACGTTATATAATGGTGTGAAGAGTGTCTCAGAGAATGACTCAGAGAATGTATTAAAGAGTGTTTTAGGTAATCTTTCTAAAACCATCATTATACATGTTGATGCTCTCTATAATGGGAACTATTTTTTATATAGTGAACCTCTTCATTATGCATACTCTTCTTCTTTCAAAAATATCACTCATTCTAAGTCAACAACTCACAAATAGAGTCAAATGTGGCACTTGTAATCTTATCACTAAGTTGTAGCATTTCAACCAAATTAGTTTTTATATAACTAAGTCCATGAAATGTGATGTAAATCAACATGTAATCATCAATTTTACCCCCTATAGTATAATACTCTTATTTTAGAGTTTTCATGTGAGAGATAGTCAAATACATCTTCTTTAGTGCCAAGCTTATTATAAAAAACTACATTAAGAGATCAATCTACTTATAGGCAGGTTATTTTTCATACAAATATTTTAATACTTTTCATGATTTTCATGCACTAGTTTTAATATATTCAATATGAATAATCACTTGTGTAGAACATGAAATTTTTAATAAAGCAAGAGCACATTTATTACATCTTTGATACTCAAACAATTTTACGTCAGTGGGTGGCATAGTGTCTTTTTTAGTTATTTCCCAAAATAATTAAAAATGAGTGTATTTTCGATGTTTATTGACCATTATTTGTAGTTTTTCAATGTTAAGCATCCATTTTCAGAGATTAAACTCAAAAAATTTGCCATGGTGTAAAAAACAACAATCGACTCAAAAAAGGGAATGTTGTTGGGATTTTGCCTTTACCCTCAAAATAACTTTCAATTACAAAGATTTTGAGACTTGTAAAAATTTCACTAACTATGCCTTATATCTTCTAGTACACCCTCATATCATCCAAAAAAATTATTCTAATTCTTTCATCACTTATATAACGCTAGTTACATGAGATAAGAAAAAAACAAAATTTGATCAAAGTTGAACTTATGACCTCCTCTTAATCACATGATAACCAAAATTTCATTTTCTAATCCCTCTACAAACAAATTTATATTATAGATTGACAATATTTTAAATAAATTGAGGTCTTAGATGTGATGTAAAATAAAATAACATGCACCAAAGATGTTTCACCTAGTTTTCTATTGCATATAAAAATTACATTTGTCTATTTTTTTACTTTCTTAGAAAATGAAATGTAATTAGATGTTGGTGGATCCCATAAAAATAACTTTAGTGTGACAATATTATGGTTTGATAATTGTGCCCAACATTGAGTCTTGACTTCCATGGAGAATAGAATTCAATCTCAACTGTGTCTTTGATCAAAATTTTGATCTATTATGCCATTTTATTTTGATCTCCCTATAACTAGCATTCTCAGATCTATGTCTACCTCATTCTCTATTTTAAGCTTATGCTTTTGATGTAACTATGTTACTTATATCATTTGTCTTCTTTTTTTAGGTATGCAAAATGTAGGTGAAAGATATTGCTTCTGCATGCTACAAGAAGTGCTAAGATTTCACAGAAATTTAATAAGTTAGAATTCATTGGTTGTATCATTGTTTCTCTTGTTGACATGGACTTTTTAGATATAGTTCATGCACCATAAAAATTTAGATAAAAAAAAATTTTGATCTATTCTCTCCCTTTTTTTCTTTGATATCTAGGTTGTTACCTTTCTCAAATTAATATTTTGGTTCCTCATATAAGTTATACGAACTATAAAAGAGGCATAATAAAAACTCATGATTCTAAAAGTTTATTAAGACAATCTTGTCATAGACTCTATCTGTAGACACCTAAATAGTGTCTAACCCTTGGTCACTTTCCCCCTTAGTCCATTCCTAACAATTACTAATTTAAAACATTAAACTTATTTTGAATTAACCCCCCTCTTTGGACACATCTCCCATGACACCTCACCTGGGACACCTCACCTTGGACTAATTCTCATCATATGACTCACTCAAGACCTATTCCTACTTCTCTCTAACCGCCTAACAAACTCTCGTGTGTATTTAACCGAATCCTTGACATTCTCCAATAGATAGTGCACTTGGCGGATGAAAAATGGGCTTAGTGGCTCTTTTTACCCGTTCTAACCCCGTTGACGTCGGTCACCTGTCGACCGACGCCGGCGGAATCACCGACGTCGGTTATACTTAACCAAATTTTCAAACTCTTTGAGGATCCCAATCAAAAATCAGCTAATCTCCAGAAGCAAACTGACGAATCCTTCAATCTTGAGTCTTCAACCATCTATCAATCTACAAAATCTCTGAGTCAAGCCATTCACTCTCTCCCTCAGGTGCAACAACAGCTTCAGGGTTCTCCATCAGCAACAGGTTCTCCACACAGGCTACATCAACAGTAGGTACGAGAATCATCGGTAGCACACCTTCCACAAGACACAGGTAAGTATACTATCTGTGTTTTTATTCTCTTTTCAGTTATTTGCTTTCAAACAATATCTCCCTAGACCAGACTGTTAACCAACCCAGACTCAAATCTTGACTTATCCACCTCCCTATTTCCTCCATCCTCTATCGGAGCACACACTCTTCCCATTCAACCAGACTCTCAGACTCAGACCCCAGACCATTTAACCAAGCCCAAAACTTTGTCTCAAGACTGTTAACAAACCTAGACCCTTCCTTGGCCTTGTCTACAGACCCAAACCCTGATCAGACTCTGTCCACAGACCACAAACTTAACCAGACCTCATCCAAAGACCTCTACCCCGACCGACGCCGGTCACTACCCCAACTGACATCGGCAGATTAACCGACATCGGCACCTTAACCAACCGATGCCGGTGACTGTGATCAGTTCGACAGCTTCTTTCAAGTAAGTCTTTGCTTCCCTTTTTCATTCCATTTCTTTATCATTTCAGTTCTTCATCATTCAGCTATTTATCAGACATTTCTTTCCATTGATTAGTGGGTTTATATCCCTTAAGGAAGTTTTCATACTTCTGGGATCAAGCTTTCTCTTGACAACCCACCATCTATCCATTTAACACCTTCTTTTGTCTAAGCTTATTTTCTTTGCAGGTGTCATTCCTCCACAGCCAAAGAGGAGTACTCACAGCGTCTAGATTATGGTGCGCAGACTATATCCAGGTACACATCAAGCCTTGACCATTCTTTCTTTAGTTTCTTAATTCCTTGAAATTGAAAGCAAAATTTGAATAGAAACATTCAGGCACGCCCGGTGGGACCCCTTTAGGGCCTTCCTTGGGTTCCCTTTCTTCTTCATTCATTTAGTTGCATTAGGCTTCTTAACCTTCACCTCTTTCTTCTTTTCTAAAAAAATCATAAGTAGAAAATAAAAAGAACTCCTTTCTTTTTCTTGCATTTCTAGACTAGTAAAAAAATCATTTTCTTCAAACCCTTTCTCCAACTTGTCTTCATTCCAAGATAATATTTTGATTTGGGACTTTAAAACTTACTGCATTCCATTTCTTGCTTGCTTGCATCTTCTAGTCCACACTTAGTAATTATTAAAACGCATATTGAATAAATCGTAGATCACTTGATGTTACACTACCAGACCACGTGCACTCAATAAAACATCAAACTCACTTGAGACAAGGCCCGACTGAGATTTCATCACCCAGCGGACAACCTTACCCAACCCGGCAATCCTACTTGGATTTCACCACCAAGGGGAAAGCCAACTCTGTTCTCTGGTAGAGTCTAAACTATAGTGAAAGTATATTTTGGCTAAGCGAGACCAGCTAACCATTGGAATCGTGAAGTGAGGGGAGCTTGCTCCTTAGCACCAGGCCTATACGGAAGCTAATACAGATTTTTGAGCACCTTAACATACCTGAAACCATCTTTAGATTACCTATTCTAGGACCCTTCTTATAGCCAACTTCCTCAAACATCACATCAAGGCATAAGCCACACGATCTTTTAATAAAATTATTTCTAGGAATTTAACGCTAGGCTCTGTCTGTCATCATCATATTTTCTGTTTTTATTTGTCTTTTTTGAGCTGGTAAGGACGTCTTTTCCATTTCCAAAAACTTTTTTTTTCTGAGTTTTTGGAAAACACAGTAACCGACATCGGTCCTATAATCGACGTCGGCAACTTCTCTGTACCGGCATCGGTCATCTGACTGACATCGACATTCTTCTTCACCGACATCAGTTTTTATACCGACGTCGGTCTCTGTCTATTTTCTTTTTCCAAAAAAATAGCAAGCTTAAAATCCAACCTTCTGACTGTCTAAACATCTATTCTAGTTTTTTGAGACTGACAGAACACAATTTTTTGAAACCTGATCCTTTCTTGCCTTGAATGGTTTTGACACGCAGTCAAACCAAGGCCCTTCTTGACCACACTAGCCAACAACCGCTTCCACCTTCACCATCTATAACCAGTCCTATAATGGAGTTCAACTCGGAGACTGAAAGAACTCCTACTCGCCCAACCCCGCCTCAAACTCCTATCGTCCCAGAAGGGGACCAAGACTTTGCACGATTCTTGGACCTTAACGTTAAAGCCTTACAACACTATCTCGCGAATAGCCAAACGCGAGACTCCCTAGGCAACCCAATCTATGGGATGCCGACTTCTTTAGTTGACACAAGCATCACATCAACCGCGCCTACAATTCGGCCACTAGACAACACCTCCACCAATAACCCACCCGTGTCTTACCTTCAAAACGTAACCTCTCCATCTAAACCTACCTCTATGGGGGTTCTGATACTCCCTCAACCTCAAGTCACTCAACCAAACCCCACACCTTTCCAAAATCTACTAGTTTCTATTCCCCCTACTCTTGCACCTATAAACACAAGAGTAACCGTTTACCCGTCAACAAGCGTTGCCACTCCTCAACCATCCTTGACGGTTCCTATCCAACTTGTGCCAACCAACCCCATAACACAAGTGCCCTTGGCTCCAACTTTTGCTCCCATAACCAGCTATCCATATGTTACTTCTATGCAACCATCCACGTCATACGCCCCTCCCAATATCTTCCAAGTGCCTTATAATCTAGGGGGCGCTCCACCCACCAATCCGTCAGCAGATATCATCAAAACGCTGATGGATAAGATGTCTAGCTTAGAGACATCTGTTTCTAGCTCATACAATGCTCTCTCATACGAGCAAATTTGAAATGAGCCTATTCATCCTTCCGTTCCAATTAGACCATACCCCAACCAGTGGGAGCTTCCCAAATTTTCTCACTTTCAAAGCAAGGAAGACCCACAGCAACACTTACGGGCATTTAGACATGCCTGTTACCTTATCGCCCATGATGACGCATTACTCTTGCGTACATTTCCTATGTCCCTTTTTGGTGCTGCACTTGACTGGTATAGCTCTATTGTCAACCATTCCCTCTTCACATTTACATAGCTGGCTCAGCTCTTTCTTGACCACTTCTCCATTAACATCACCAAAAAGGTCTCGATCACGGACCTTTACACTATCTGCCAATTCGAGGACAAATCAGTAGCTGACTTCATTGCTCACTGGAGAGGTCTCATCAATCAACTCTCCTTTTCCTTACCTCAAACTGAACTTATTGAACTATTCTCCTGAGCTTGCGCCAAACACATTTCTTCCACTTTAAGGGTTTAGACCTTCCGTACTTTCGACGAAGCCTTCACGATGGCCTGTAAACTTGAATTACGTGCCATCAAGGAGAATAAAGTCAAGTTGTGGAGCAAGAACCCCAACTCTAAGACTAATGACTCTTCTTCTTATAAACCTTCATCATCAAATCCTAAGTCTAAAGCTTCAGCTAACGCTGTGGCCGTTAGACCTTCATCCTCTTCATCTAATCAGCCTGAGCCATCCACATCTCAGAGCGCCACCCATCAATTCTAGAAGAGGTACGTTCAAAGACAATATACTCCTCTTGGAGAATCTTACGCGTCTATATTGGAAAAACTTGTTAAACAGGGGATTATCAACCTCCCCCAGATTCGACCACTGCCACAATTTGATCCCTCACGCGCCATCCCTACGTGGTATAGGGAAAATGACTTCTGCAATTTCCACCGTGTCAAAGGTCATGACACAGGAAACTGTAAAACCTTCAAAAACATAGTCTAGGACATGCTTGAAAAGGGAGAGCTCATTCTAGATAATCCTAATGCTCCTCCAAACCAGGGCATCGACATATTCAAGCAACCATTCCCCAACCATCCACCGACCCAAAATAATGTCCAGACCTTAATTGACAACACACATGAACATGATATTCAAACAGCCAATACGGTCTCGCCCTTCATCCCCAACCAACCTCAAGAGGTTAGCCCATCTACCAGTCCATCACGTGTGGATGAACCTCTTTCCCCAGTTAGTTCTCCATCAATCTCTCTCATCTTGGAGGATGCCTCAACCTTATCGGCACCACCAGTCTCACCATCCTCCTTTCTTCTGCCTATGGAGGACCTGACCATACCCACTCCTCGACCGTAAGTGGAGGGCACCATAATCCCTGCCCTTTACCCGCTTGAGGAGTCACACTCTCCAGTTCCTTCTCCACCAAGAGAAGAACCTGACTCTCCATCTTCCTCGACCAACGATAATCCAGTTATAACTCCCACACACCTTGGGTCTGAAACTATTGCCACACCTAACACATCTTCTCAAGGATCTCAACCTCATCCAATATCCTCCCAACCATTTTCCTGATTAGTGGAGAAATTAGAACTTCTCCCTTCAAGGAAAGTGGAGCATTGGGGATTGTGGGAGCATCTTAAAGTTATTCAACATTCCCATGCCCTCTCGTCCCATGCTGCCAATCCTCCCAAGGCAGAATCGCCCAAGACTTCAAACAAAGACCAAACTCCCACTTCTAAATCTGCATCTACCTAATCCAAACCAATCAAGCCACTTGGCATTTGCCCTCTCTCTACCCTCACTCACCCGCAAGTGAAGGTGGACTTGAACCAAACCTCGACCAAAAGTAGTCTTCCAACCAAGTCAAAGAAGACTGACAGACCACAGAAGCGAACCCCTCCTCCACCCTCAACATTGCCCTCCATCTTAGGTCCTCATCCTTCTACCCTACTTGGCGTGCTTCCTACTCTGACCCTTAACCAACACAAATTACCTCCATTACTTCCTTCGCCAACCACAAGTCAACCTCCTCTCAAAAATTTGGCACCTCTCACAAATAAAGTGTCATCTTCACCTGTCACCGCACCACCAACCCAAAAGGTGGTACGAAAACCTTCTTCAGCATCCCCCAAGCAGAAGTCAACAGCGTGTCATGCGTCAACAAGCGCGGACCCCTTAGTAGGTTTGTATGCTTTAATATTACGCCAACTTTTGCAAACTTCTAGCATTACCCTTCCTTCCATCAAGCCATTCCAACCCCTCGGGTCAAAACCATCTTGGTTCGATGATACAAAGATTTGTTTATACCATCGCACGCCAGGACACGATACTGAGACTTGTTGTGCCCTCAAGGCAGTCGTTCGCCGCTATATGGAGAAAGACACTCTTCTCCTTGAGGACACTCTTTACCAACCCTCGACACCTTCCCATCCAACCTCATCAACCACATCAACGTCTCACCAACAGACCATAACCCCTTCTTCACCTACTATATTTGAAATCAATGCTATCCATATCACCACTAGGTCACAGAAGGACAAGGTAAAAGAAAAAGCCGCTATTCCTTGGACCTATCCTTTTGTCTAGGCACCTCAACCACTGAAACCCAAGATTTCCATCTTAGGTGCATCCCAACCCACTTCTTCAGAGGCAATCATAGAATCTATGATAAAACAACTTCATCAAACGCCTGTGAAGATGACTCTATATGACCTTATCCAAAGTTCCCCCTAGCATCGCCAGGCTCTAATCAAAGCCCTACAAGCAGCGAAAGTCCAACCAGAAGACCCTCAACCACTCGCTGCCTTAGTCCATTCTTTATCCCCTGTTGCCTCCATCACTTTTAGTAATTCTGAGATTCCAACATCTATCGTGGAAGATCAGGATGCCACCCTTTTCATCACAGCCTATGTTGATCAAACTCGTATTAAACGAGTTATGATCGACGGGGGTACTAGCATTAATATCATTTCCTCCCATGCCTTTGACTAATTGGCCCTTCCCAAGAATTGCGTATCAAAAACTGACGCAATCCTTAGATCCTTTAATGACACCACCGCTAACACTATTGGCACTGTTGTCCTTCATATCTGCATTGGTCCACGCACAATCCTGGAGCTCTTCTACATCATTGAAGGAGAGTTCCAATATAACATCCTTTTAGGGTGACCTTGGATCCGTGCCATGGCTTGCGTCCCTTCAACACTTCACCGTTGTGTCAAATTTGAACACGACAAACAAGTCCATGTCATTCCCACCGACCCATCTCCTTTTAAGACTTGTAACATGACCTATAGCCCAAATGACGTTCTTATCCCGCTCAAGGCATCAACCCAAACATCACCTCCATCCGTAGAAGCGTCAACTAGTGCGCAAACAGTGGTTGCCACCACATCATCTTCTCAATTAACAACCAAGGACCCCATGGACGACATCTTCCAAAGACTTTCACTAGGAGAATATCATCTCCTTACTCTAGACATGTTCCAGACTCCTCAAGAGTATGGACAACTTCATCAAAACCCAAGTTATGACTTTCGGATCGGAATGGTCATTCCTTATGGTCCTCCTAGCCTTCGCACCAATCTCGTCTATGGGGGGCTACATCAAGCTCCTACTGAATCAAATCCTTCCTCCTCGCCTCAAATATTCACATCCGATTTCTCCTTTCTTAACAACCCCACCTTTGCACATACCTACCTTTATAGGTGTGCATGGAAGGGTTTTGGCTTTGGACGTTACGAACAAGGATCCCATCAGCCTGTCAAAACACCCAATGACGATAATGTAAAGAAACGATATGGACTGGGTTTCCAAGAACCCACTGAGGCTTCCACAAACCTTTCCCCCAAACTAACCATCGACCAATTTCTTCTAGACTCACCTATTCTTCCATCCTCACCTACGGAGTCGGTGGTTTCCATCCCTCCTAGTTTTTTTTTTGCATAAACACCATCTACTTGGAACCCCTAACCTATCCGCTCAACGGGGTTCCCAAGTCTCTCCCTCTCGTTTATCCCAGCATGATAGACGATGAATCATCAACCATCAACATAGTCCACTGCATAGATGACGACGCCATTCTTAGCTATATGGGTGCCGATGATTATTTTATTCAGTGTTCCCTCCCTTCTAAAACACAAGTTATGTTAAATGAATCAACTATTGACATTAACCTTTCATCTTCTGATGTTCCTCAAGTCTTAAAGATTGGTCAGTCTTTAGACACTCAGGAGCAGATCGACTATACCACATTTCTCTCAGATAATCACCAAGCCTTTGCCTGGACCTATGCCGACATGCCTGGCATCGACCCTAACATTGCCACTCATAACATTGTCACAAACCCAGAGGCTAAGCCTGTTAGGCAAAAGCTTCGCAAAATGCATCCTCATGTTGCACTTCTTGTCAAAGAAGAGCTTCAGCACCTTCTTTCTGTCTCCTTCATCCAACCCATCGATTATCTGCAGTGGGTCTCTAACATCGTTCCTATCACCAAGGTGACTGGGGGGATCTGAATCTACACAGACTATTGTGACCTTAACCTAGCTTGTCCCAAAGATGACTTTCCTCTTCCAAACATTGACCAACTTGTTGATCTTACGGTTGGCCATGAGATGTTATCACTCATGGATGGATTTTCAGGATACAATCAAATCCTGATTGCTTCGGAAGATCAGCACAAGACCACTTTCATTACCCCATGGGGGACTTTCTGCTATTCAGTCATGCCTTTCAGTTGAAGAACATAGGTGCCACATATCAACATGCCATGACCTACATTTTCCATGATCTCCTCCATAAAATCATGGAGGACTATGTGGACGACCTTCTCGACAAGTCCAAGCTTCGCTGTGACCATTTGACCAATCCCAAAATCATCTTCTCTCGCCTTCTTCAATACAATGTCTGCCTTAACCCCAAGAAATGTGTCTTTGGGGTCCTCTCCAGCAAGCTTCTCGGCTTTATCATTTCTTTCTGTGGCATCGAGATAGATCCCGCCAAGATCCGCGCTATCCTCGAGATGCCGCCCCTGACCAATCTCAAGCAGCTTCACAGTCTACAAGGGAAGCTCCAGTCTATTCGTCATTTCATCTCGCAGCTTTCTGACCGCTGCCAACCTTTTCATCATCTCCTTAAGAAGGACGTCTCTTTTACATGGGATAAGGACTGTTAAGAGGTTTTTAAAGCTCGTAAATGCTATCTGGTCTCTCCACCAGTCCTCATTCCACCTAAAGATGATTAACCCTTCTACCTTTATATCTTTGTCACCAACCATTCGTTAGGTGCCATGATCGCGCACCAAGATGAGCATCACCATGAGCAAGCGGTCTACTATATCAGCCGAACACTGGTCGACTATGAAACTTGGTATACTCATACTGAGAAACTCTGTTTGGTGTTAGTCTTTGTCGCTACCAAGCTCCACCACTATCTTCTCAACCACAAAACCTTCGTCATCACTCACACTGACCCTCTCAAATATATGCACTCCAAGCCATATCAGAATCAACGTATGGCTTGGTGGCTCATGTTGCTTGCTGAGTTTGACCTCGAATTCATCCAATAGAAATCTATCAAAGGGAAAACAATCACTGACCAACTAGCGGATGCCCCTCTTCCCGACAATCAACCTTCTCAATGCGAGTTTCCTGATGAATCTATTGCCACTCTCTCGACTGATGGCATATTCTACCAAATGACGATGTTCTTCGATGGCTCTAAATGTCAACTCGATGGGGGTGCGGGGGTCATCCTCATTCCATATGAAGGTGAACCCATGCCCCTATCTTTTAAGCTTGACTTTGAATGTACCAATAATATGGCCGAATACTAAGCCTTAATTTTGGGACTTCAAACTGCCCTTTCTTTAAACATCAAGACCATCAGCATCTTTGGTGACTCACAACTTGTCATCAATCAAATCAATGGTTCATATCTTTATAAAAATGAAATTTTACAGAGGTACAAGCACCGTGTTGACATTCTTCTAGCATCTTTCGATCATCACTTATTACAGACTGTTCCTCGATCGACGAATAAGTTTGCTGACACCATGGCCTCACTCGCCTCACATATTTCTTCTTCATCATCGTCCTCATCAAGAATTTATGTCATGGTACATCGTGTGCCATTACCTTCATACATTTCCACTAACATCAATCTCATCCACACCATAGACTCTAGTTCACAAGATGTTTGGTATAAACAACTTGAGGACTACTTGGCTCATTCTCTCGTTCCTCCCAACCTCTCTAGCAATGCACAGCGGGCTTTCATCAAGCGCACCACTCGCTATACCATGCTAGGGGGCCTTCTCTATAAAAGATGTTTTGACGGCCTTCTTCTTCACTGTTTAAACTCCACTGAAGCTTCTCATGCTGTTAAACAAGCCCATGACAGGATTTGTGGCAGACACTTTAGTGGTAACTCAGTTGCCAAACGCATCCTTCGCCTGGGTTATTATTGGCCCACTCTTCATTAAGACTGTAGCGATTATGTTTGGTGTTGCATCAAGTGTCAGCAGCATGCTTACTTGCTTCATCTCCCTAGTCATGCCTAACAAGTTGCTCAAGATTTCTGGCCTTTTTCACAATGGGGCTTAGATCTCATCGGTGAGATTAACCCTCATTCGTCTCTTTGTCATCAATCCATCATCACTGCCACCGAGTATTTCACTAAGTGGGTGGAAGCTATCCCTCTCATCTCCACAAAAGCTGACAAGATTGTCGACTTCATCAACACCCATATCATCTATCATTTCAGTGTACCTCACAAAATCATCACCGACAATGGCAAGTCCTTTAAAAACAAAACCGTCCAAAAACTCTGCGATTCATTTGGCATCAAACTCAGCTTTTCTTCGCCTTACTACCCACAAGCAAATGGGCAGGCCGAGGCTTCTAATAAAATCTTAACCAAAATTCTCATGAAGGTGGTCAATGACACTGGAAGGGATTGGCACGTTCAAATACCCTTCGCTTTGTGGGCCTACCGCACTAGCATCTGAACCTCTACAGGTGCTACCCCTTTCTCTCTAGTGTACGGAACAGAGGTTGTCTTACCTCTCAAAGTACAAATCCCGTCTCTTCACATTTCACTCCATGACATTCTTTCTAAATGATGACTTTCGTCAAGATCGACTAGGTCAACTTGAGTTACTTGACGAGCGTCGTCTCGCTGCCCTCAATCATCTCCATGTCTATCAAAATTGTATCAAACGCGCCTCTAACAAAACTCTGAGAGAACGAGATTTCAATATCGGAGACCTAGTCCTCAAAGAGAACCAACATGTGACCAATATGGAACGGAGTAAACGAGGCAAATTTGCTCCTAATTGGTTCAGACCTTATATCATAATGCACAAGTATGGATCAGGGACTTATCATCTATCTTCTCTTGAAGGCCGACCAGAACCTGAGCCTCTTAATGCTTTACATCTACGACCATTCTACTGTTAGTCGAGTACTCATCCACTTGACATTTTAACTTGAGCTCGTCCCTTGAGCAATCCTTGTCCTTTTAATCCTTAATCCATTTCACCCTTTTTTCCCTTAACAAAATCCTCTACAACCCTTTTATGATGTACGGATGCTTCGTCCTAATAAAAGGGAGCCCTTGACCTTCTATAAGTCTTGTCCATGACTCAATATTCTGTCAAAACTAAATAAATTGATATCCAAGGTCACAAAATCAAGTCAAAAAGTAGACTGCTCCCTTGAAGGACAGCTGCACTATCATTGTTGTAACTAATAGACTGCTCCCTCGAAGGATAGCTATTCAAAAACCCTTAAATCTATAAAGCAAAGTCTAGACCAATCCCTCGAAGGATGGCTATGACTAAATCTTGCTATAAACAGCACTTTTTTTAGAAGCTTCCCACATCGATCAGCTTCACAAATGACCACCAAACAAATGACATCTTTATGTGGACTTCCCGCATTGATCAGTCCGCTCTAAAAAAAAAAAAGACGGGTCATGGACTTGACTTATAGTTGTCTCAGGGTCTCCTATATAAACGGGCAAGGTTATCCATACTCTAAAAATGGGTTACCCTTTTCCTCCTATCCTATCACCTACTCAAGGGATTTTGAGCTCACTTTAATGTCAAAAGTGATTCGATTACCGCTCTAACATAACTATGGTCAATGAGGCAACACATAAATGGGGCTCTTGGTTCTAACAACCCCTGTCTATGTTGTCTTTTTAGTCCTTGTCAATAAAAGGGCACTTATGCCTTTTAATTTTTGCCTATACTTTGGTCACATTCAACCACATCATTTGTCAAAAAGACTTATCCCGACTCTTTTCAAACCATTCACATAAGCCTAATCATTCTAGTTTCCATGGACAACAATACACATGAAAACTATCAACCACCCAATTTATGTTAAGCATAAACCAATACTTGCTGAAACATAAATAGACCTCAATTCATTCTTAGCAAACATCCATCACGAATATGGATAAGTTGCTAGGGATGAAAAATCTCGACCAATGTTACAGCTTACACCATTTGGCAAATGTTGTAGCGTCATCTCCTCCTCATCATTTCAAGCATGTTCTCTCAGACATATGAACGTGGTAGACCATTCTCATGACTAGACCATTAATCAACCACTCTGATCTTTTTCCTCCCTTCTTGGGAGAATTGCATTGGCCTGAGGCCCTAACGACAAGGGCTATGTAGGCAGCACTCAGTTGACATGGGGTCTTATGGGGTTAGCTCGGCCATTTTCTTCATCACTTTCTTCCATCTCCTTCTCTCATCACCTGTCAATCACAGCATATTCAATCACATATTCACATAATCATTAGTATACTCTCATTTTCATTATAACAACATAAGTCATTAGTCATAAATTTCATCCATCATAACTCATTAAACATTTGCATCATCCACAAGTTAAACATTCAATATCACATCTATCATCATCTAATCTAAAGTCATCATCATATAATCTATCATCATCTAATCTAAAGTCATCATCATACAACCATTTCATAAACATTGTCATTATCGCATTAATCATTAGCATCATCTTAACATAATCATCATAAATATCATATCAAAACATGCATCATGAAACACATGAAAAATGCTGCAAACATTAAACGTCTACAACATCTCCATAACACATCAATAGCCAAAATCTCATCATATATATATATCAAAAATAGTTTTATACAAAAAGACACAATCTGTGTCTGTCTCTCTCTCTCATCATACATCTCTTGTCTTCAGCTCGCAGGCCGGTATATACATCAAAAATAATCAATCTCTAGGGCTGCCCTCAAGGCTGTGGCTGTGGTGGTGGTGGCGGTGGCCGAGAAGAGGCTGTATCCTCTCCTCCCTCTGATCTGTGCCATCTGCGTGACCCTAAAGTTGTTGCTCATGACATCGATCTATGTCGGCTCTACTCCACCCTCATCTCTGAGTATCACTGTATCTGAGGGAACCCCCTGATGGCCCTCTCATAATATGCGATCTCGTCCAGTGCATCAGTGTATCTAACCATAGATACAGTCTGTGGTGGACCCATCTACCCTACTCCTATGGCCTGTCCTGACCCCTATGGCTATGGCTAACCTCGGTGTACTAATACTGATGGTCCTGCCCCCTGTGAAAATGACAGCTGCTACAGTGGGCCCTACCCTCCAAAACTCTAACCTGCCACTCCCTGTGCCTGAGCTGCAGCCAGCTATCCCTGTAGTAGAGTGACCTGCACTGTCAAT
Organism: Torreya grandis; assembly: GCA_037957365.1. Classification (NCBI taxonomy): domain Eukaryota; kingdom Viridiplantae; phylum Streptophyta; class Pinopsida; order Cupressales; family Taxaceae; genus Torreya; species Torreya grandis. The sequence goes on along the minus strand of JARHVA010000501.1, from coordinate 4,496,397 downwards.
GCTACCACCTGACCTGTCATCTCTGCCAGCTGCCCTGTAACCCCTGCCAATTGTCCCTAAAAAACTAAGACCTGGGTTTGAGCCATGTCTCTCTCCTGTCGTGCAGTGTCCCTCTCCTCGTGGGCTGTATCTCACTCCCTCGTGATAGCCTGTAGATCTAGCTAGGGACCCACCTGTATGCCTCGATACTACCCTGCCCACCATGCCATATAGGCCTCTGTGCAACCTGGGTCAGCTATCCTAGGTCCTGCTGGCAACTCCTCAAAATTTGGGTCCTCTGTCTCCTCTGGCAGTGGAAGCGGCGCCTCTATGTCATCATGCCTGTACTGTGGGAAGGCGGGAGGTACATCCTATAGCAACACATACTGGCACCACACTCTCTCAGATGGAATCCTCTCGAGCTCACTGGCTCATCTACCTCTGATCCATCGCCTGCTCTGAACACCAACCAGCTGCTCTCCCTAGTCTCTAAATGCTGGATAGACCAAGTATGGTCTCCAAATGATGTCTACAAGAATCAAGGCCTCCAGTACGCCTTGGTAGTAGTCAATGTCTCTGACCACTCCGTCCATCCGCGTCTGTGCCATAACCTCATGCCATCACCTGAATCCAACCCTGAAACTAGCCTAGATCGCCACTGGGAGGCTGAGAGGTCATGTGACTATGATGTGCTCGTAAGCCCAACAGTGCAGAAGGTGGCCCACACATAGATTGTATCGCCACCACCGGCTGATACCCCACAACTCTCTGTATACCTGGGCCAAAAACACAGGCACCCAGGCAAACACTGTCTGCTGCTCTATCATCTCAAGAAAAACTCCAGTCATAGCAACCAAAAACCTACCACCCTCTACATTTGGTAATGCGTACACCGTGATGCCTATCATCATCAACACCACTAGCCAATGTGCATCCTCACCTACAGCGTACAAAGGCTCATACGCAAAACTCACTGAGTGGTAGCTCATCTCCACAATGTGCTCTCCAAACAACGTAACCATATGAATATCGTGCACCTCTCTCGAGCACGCATACAGGTCTGCTCTGTGCACCAACAGCCACAAAATCTGGTACACATCCTCGATCGTGACCGTCATCTCACCAATAGGTAGGTGGAAGGTGTTGGTGGCATGGTCCCACCACTCGATCAATACTACCATGAGGCTCACGTCCCTTGCCACTCTATAGTAGCATCTCAACCCGCCTAACCCGACTGCGCTCATCTGCGCCCACTCCTCAACGGACACGCCTCTGCGCACTGCATCAGCAAGGTCAGGAGGCGATCCCACAACATCAGAGTCTGCCTTGCTTGCATCCATACAGAGTCAATCTCATGTTAAAATTGTTCCTACTTTTCCTATTTTACCAACCATTCTGACTATCTATACCTAACCCAACGCCCAAGAAGCCCTTGGTGTAGCTTCGACCTCTCGACTTGACCATTTCTTAGAATCATTTCTGACCAGGCAGCCACTGACATTGGTTAGCATGCCGATGACGACACTCACCTAATCGACGTCGATCACTTAGTGACTGACGTCGATAGGTTAGTGACCGACGTCGGTCGCTTGTCGGCCAACACCGGCGGGATCACCGATGTCGATGACTGGTTCGGCCCTAGGGCCGAACGGGGCGAGCCCTAATTTTTAGGGCTTCCCCATTTTATCTCCTAAACCCCCCCCCAAAAACCCTCTAATTCACTCTTAGCTATCCTAAACCCTTTACCCACCTTCCTAGCTACCCTCCCCCTCGATTTCTGCCTAAAAACAACTAAAATTGCATAAACTAAAATCACAACCAAATTCAATCAAATCGGGTTCAGAGACCCTCCTACCTTGTCCCGGCATCGCCAGCATGGTGGCACAATGGGTGCCACTAGTGGTGAACCTCCCGCGGGTCCTCTACTCCCCTCTACCATCTCTTCTGTCCCAATGGCTCTGCACGCTCCTGCTGACTCAAATGCATCCCTGCAGCGTCCAATCAACTCCTTCTCTCCACCAATGCTCCTCTGCCACCTTGCACCACTCCTTGGTCAGCTCTGGGTCACTTTCACTCAACAAATTCCAGAGCTCTTTTTAACTCTCTCAATCAATTAACAAATGACTTTTGGTGGGCCGCCAATCTGATTTTGTCAGATTTGGCAGGCCGCTGATGTCGGCATCGGTGTGCCCTAATCCACTGATGTCAGTCAATTTCCACCGATGTCAGTCTCTTTTAGACACCGACATCGGTTATATAACTGACGTCGGCAGGATTAAAAACTTCAAACCTCTTCAAAATGACCAAAATCATGTCCCTAATCAAGTCAAGTCCTTCAGACCATGTCATTTTGGCCCCTTGGGGCACACTTGGATCACTCTTACCACCATCCATCGACCACCAGACATTGGAGATCATGCCTATCTCCTAAAATCGAGACCACTTCCAAAGCGTTTGCCTTGGTTGCTTTTGCCTGTATGCTATCTCATGATTGGTTAGCAAAATTGTGCGCAACCTTTTGACCTTCACAAGTATAGGATCGCAAGCCAGTTGATCCGCACTACTTGTCACTTTTTTGTGTTTTTGGGAGCACTTCCTAAGCCTGGGATACCTAGAAAATGATGACCATTAGAGCTTCAGCTTAGATTGAATAACCCAATCAGTAGATGACTAAATGCTAGGGCCTAGTTATTTCAATTTTGGCACTCCTTGACCTTTGACCTATGACAATTTGACCTGATCATCCTCGTGAAGTGGTGTACATGTAATCACAACTTTTGTAGCGTTCTCACTCTATTTTCCCCCTATCTCATCCACTCTCTGTCAAATCAGCACCCGATTCCAGGTTCCCTTCTCTCGACTCCTGCTTTGAGGGGGGATACCTCATCCATAATCGAGACAACCAACCATCGCCTATTTTTGTCTTGCAGTTCACTTGAACAACCAATAAGATAAAATCAACCTTATCCCATACCTGGGGCAACCAACTCCTATTTTTGTCTTGCAGTTTACTTAGAACAACCAACAAGACAAAAAGGGGCAAATGTAGACACCTAAATAGTGTCTAACCCTTGGTCACTTTCCCCCTTAGTCCATTCCTAACAATTACTAATTTAAAACATTAAACTTATTTTGAATTAACCCCCCTCCTTAGACACATCACCCATGACACCTCGCCTAGGACACCTCACCTTGGACTAATTCTCATCCTATGACTCACTCAAGACCTATTCCTACTTCTCTCTAACCGCCTAACAAACTCTCGTGCATATTTAGCCGAATCCTCGACATTCTCCAACAGATAGTGCACTTGGTAGATGAAAAATGGGCTTAGTGGCTCTTTTTACCCGTTCTAACCCTGTCGACGTCGGTCACCTGTCGGCCGACATCGGTTATACTTAACCAATTTTTCAAACTCTTTGAGGATCCCAATCAGAAATCGACTAATCTCTAGAAGCAAACTGATGAATCCTTCAATCTTGAGTCTTCAACCATCCGTAAATCTACAAAATCTCTGAGTCAAGCCATTCACTCTCTCCCTTAGGTGCAACAACAGCTTCAGGGTTCTCCATCAGCAAAAAGTTCTCCACACAGGCTACATCAATAGCAGGTACGGGAATCATTGGTATCACACCTTCCACAAGACACAGGTAAGTATACTATCTGTGTTTTTATTCTCTTTTCAATTATTTGTTTTCAAACAATATCTCCCTAGACCAGACTGTTAACCAACCCAGACTCGAATCCTGACTTATCCACCTCCCTATTTCCTCCGTCCTCTATCGGAGCATACACTCTGCCCATTCAACCAGACTCTCAGACTCAGACCCTAGACCATTCAACCAAGCCCAAAACTTTGTCTCAAGACTGTTAACAAACCTAGACCCTTCCTTGGCCTTGTCTATAGACCCAGACCCTGATCAGACTCTGTCCACAGACCACAGACTTAACCAGACCTCATCCAAAGACCTCTACCCCGACCGACGCCGGTCACTACCCCAACCGACATCGGCAGATTAACCGATGTCGGCACCTTAACCAACCGACGCCAGTGACTTTGATCAGTTTGACAGCTTCTTTCAAGTAAGTCTTTGCTTCCCTTTTTCATTCCATTTCTTTATCATTTCAGTTCTTCATCATTCAGCTATTTATCAGACATTTCTTTCCATTGATTAGTGAGTTTATATCCCTTAAGGAAGTTTTCATACTTCTGGGATCAAGCTTTCGCTTGACAACCCACCATCTATCCATTTAATGCCTTCTTTTGTCCAAGCTTCTTTTCTTTGCAGGTGTCATTCCTCCACAGCCAAAGAGGAGTACTCACAGCGTCTGGATTACGGTGCGCAGACTATATCCAGGTACACATCAAGCCTTGACCATTCTTTCTTTAGTTTCTTAATTCCTTGAAATTGAAAGCAAAATTTGAATAGAAACACTATCCTAACTTATTCAATCCTCCTAGTGGCTATGATACCACTATTTAGGCCTAAGATGGGAGAAATAATCAGGTAAAAATATATTCAATGTAAGCATCATATTTTATTTTTGTACAAAGGTAAGATTTAAAACCTTATGGGAGAAGAAGTTGGTTATAAAATCAACTAATAGGTAAATGACTAAAGCATAGAAAAAACTAATAACAAACTAATCAAGCAAAACATATTTGGATCATAACTGACCCAACAAGGTAAAAGGTCTTTGTTAACTTTTTCATTTGCTTTCAAAACTTATGCACATGGAGGATATTGAATTCATCACAAATCTTGTTCTTTGGGTATTATGTGGATGGTTTCCAAGGTTCTTCATATTTTGTTTGCATATTTTTAGTCACAACATCTATCACATAAGACATCATATAAAAGTTATCATCTGGTAAGCTTTCAAGATTTATTATTCATAAAAACAAATTGGAGATAATTATCTCTCCCATGACTATGATTTTGTTGGAGGTAAAGATAATATCTAGTAATGGAACCCATATCTCATTGACATAAGCAATGGTTGAGAAACCATATATTCTATTTAGTAGGGCCATGGTAATTCTTGCCCCTAGTCTAAAGACAACAATGGTGATATTGGAAGTAGGGGCCTAAATCATAAAGATACTTGGTTTGCCATCTCATGTTTTCAATTTCTTATGGATGTTGTTGGTGATGAGTCATGAATCAATAATTTATTGTCTATAGGTCATTTTTCATAGAGGGAGTCTATAGTACCTCTCAAAAGCATTTCCAATTATGTATGTTGTTAGAGTTTTTCTATGTTTGAAATGTAATATGTTACTAGATATTTTCCCATTCATAAATAAATCATATAGCATGTCAATGCAAGGCATTACCTCTAGTTTGGCTTCAAAATTATGTAGGCCAATAAATTTTATTGCCAACAAGTCATCTTTATATCTTTGTGTGAAAATTAAAAGTTGGTCCTCAGTCTTGTATGGTTCAACTACATGAATCTCATCCCATATAACAGAGTAATGTTTGAAATCATGGTTGAGAGTTGTTAAATCAAATGATGTGTCAATGTACTTGATTATTCCTATAATTATGTATGTAAAAGGAGTTAGAGTATGATGAGGAGACCATTGAAACTTTACGTAGAAAATGTATATTCTATGAAGAACCTATAGTTTCTTGGTCATAATAGAGTTCTAAATTCACAATGTGCACTTGATATCTAAAAGGTGATATGATTAGATTATATATGGAAACTTGAATTATATTGATTTTGGATATGTTAGCCTTGAGAATTGAATGTATTAGTTCACCAATTCTTGCAAATCAATGGTAGCAATAGATTTTGATCCATTTCATGTCTATTCTTTTCATTTGAATTTCATAACACCAATATCCATAGATTTTATTTCCATGTGGCTTCTTCCACCTACTCTCAGATGCTTAGTCAACATAATGAGATAGATGTTTCTTTTTCATGCTTTTAGATTAGAATTTGTGTCTTTATTATTTATTTATGTGGTTGGGAGACATGTGTCTGAGTATCACTAATCCACTCATAACTAAACTATGGTTTGTTATACTTTGTTCCTTTTGGATGCGGATTAGTGGGATGATAAAACATGGATGGATCTCACTACTCTACTTGCCTAGGATAGTCTATTCAAGGAAATATACTAACATCACCTTTGAGTTAGTAGGATGGTGACACTTGGCAAGATCCCATAGATCTACTTGTTTGGGTGACTTATGTTCTTCACTTGAGCTCTAGGTTAGTAGAATGATGCCACATGGTAAAATTAGATGATCTTTGGGATGTCTTGAGAGAGACTTAAGCACAAAATAACCACTTTTAAGATAAAACATAGGGAAATAACCAACTAAAAACATAACACATCAGACTAATTAAATGTTAAATTATAATCAAATATGAACATGAGTATTAAGTTAAATAAAAATCAAAGGTGAAAAGTGAATCATATACTATGAGATATACACAACTTCAACTTTCTTATAACCTTGAAACATACTACAAACTTTGAAATGACCTTAAGTTTATGCTTTTCAAATTTTAATTCATAGACCTCTAGTTTGTAAGACCTCAAATTAGGATATTCAATCAATAGTGGGTCCCTATTTATATTTTAAATTGGGTTGTGTGTGTTAGGGCACAACAAAAAACTCTTGAAACCAACTTTAATTAATAATCTCCTCATGATTGTTTATGTTTTTCTTCTTTTTTATGTTAATTAATAAATAAAACCCTCCACTATTACCAAATGAATATTCTTACATCATGAAGTTGGTTATTGACCAATTTACCAAAATATTCTCCCACCACACTCTTTCTAAATGTCCCATATTATGAAATATAAGCCACAAATAAAAAAATCACTAATAAATTTTGAAGAAAAGGGTTATTTAGGTTGTTGTCATAACATATATTTTGCTGGAAAATCATTATAAGCATGTGTTTTCATCTTAATTTACCAATTATTCCAAATATAATTTGCATATATACATGCAAAAACAAAAGGATGACATTTTATTCATTATTTTGACATAAGTAACACAATGAAGACCCACAATAAACAAGTAAGGACCACAGAGGGATGAGGGAAGAGGGAGCGCGGCCGTAGATATGGCCACACTGAAACCCTAACCTTCATGGCCATGGTTTTTTGTGACCAGTTCCCAAATACAAAGGGATCCATGGTTGAGCATAGTGTAAAAACAAGAACCCATTATTGCGTGATACTTTATTTTGCTTCAAAATGTGAAGTAAATAGTGAACAAATGGGGGAAACTTTGTTTCCCTTTGTTTGAAATGCCAAACCAGCACATGGAGAGGATTTGGTTGCTGAGATATTTGACTAGCGTACGTGGTGAGGGTTTGGCCATGGGGAGTGCCTTGTCAGGATCCCCGTGGTGGCAGTTGTTGTGATGATAGAAAATCAGGAGGGGCTCTATTTCTGCTATAACCCCAGGGTCTAGATTGAGGATGAGTATTTTAGGGGTGGTTACCAAATCTGGTTATTTGTCATTGCCTTCTGTCTGAGGGGTTATGGCTCATGTAGAAGTGCTTCCAGATGTCTTTGACAAAATTTTGATTGCCAAGGTGGTGAATCCTCTGAGTTTAGCAAAGGGAGAGATTGGGTAGACGATCGGGTGGACGGATTGGGCGATAGCGGTGCAGTTCTGGGGATTGTTTCTTTGAATGTTTGGTTGGGGTTATGGATTGGGTGCAGACATTAAGGTGGCTCCCTTAAACCCTTACTCGTGAATACGTGGCTCTGTAATGTGAAGATCTATTATTGCATGGAATTTTTTAAAGGTTATAGGTCCCTATAAAACCTAGTTTCTTGTTTCAGGTCGTAGAGCCTGGTTTTTTTGTTTAGGTTTTAGGTCCTTGTAAAACTTGGGGAGCTTTTACTGGGTTTTTTTGTTGGTTTCAGGTCCCTATAAAACCTGGTTTAGTTACTATTTTTTAGTGGATTTGCCTATCATGGCAGTTTGTATTGCTTTATCTTTCTTGATCTGTAAAGGGTTTTGGGGCCCCTTCAAAACCTACTTTTACCTTAATCTAAAACACAATGAAGACCCACTGAGTCCTCATTTATGCATATTATCATAAGCATTCAACTTTTCTATGCACTAATGTCCAAATAAAGATAACTATTTTAGGACATAATACCTTCTCCCATAGCTATTTATACCATAATCTTGTATGATTTATCTATTTTTAGTATTTGTTTCACCCTAATTTATATTAATGAGTGGGATTAATCTAATTAAGATAGAACTTTGAAATGTAATTCAGATATTAATATATGACATTCGAGCATACATCTAAATGTAAAATACTAAGAATGATTTTTCTGATTTGAAAAGGACATATGTTAAATATAGAAATTAATAATATATCATGATTCTTAGCTTTTCTAGTTGACTATCTGATGGTGACTATATTTTAGAAGTGAAAATTAGAGATATGAAAGTTTTTGGTTCATTAAACTCTATAAATGATTAGTTGTTTATTTTAGGTCAATTCTATAGGATTGGGTTAATATTACCAATTGATATTGACATATTGGTCTTTAACAACATGCATGGAAGTATGAAACATTAACTATGTGGTCACTTGTGATTGTATTTGCAATATAGAACCTTGATGATGTGCATAGATCTAGAATTTAGTCTTGATTACCTTAAAACTCTTAGTGTTCTTATGAGTCTAAAAACCTATAAAAAGGGGGGTAGTGTAATGGGTCAAGTTGTCCCCAATCATTCCCCACACCTGACAATTGACTGCTACCTATGTATCTAATACTCTAAGGGAAATCAAACCACATGTATTTATCCCACCTTATGTGATTGTATAATTGTGTTCCTTTGATATATTCATAAAATTAGTAATGTGGCTTCAGTATTTAACAATTATTATAACTTAGATTTTGAGTGCTTCAGACTTGGCTTATGATTGATTCTAGTGATAGTTTGTAAATTGAGAAGAATAAAGCAAATTTTATTTATGTGAAATGATGTATAGATGTATATTAGATAAGTGAAAAATCACTTTTGAATGAGACCTTTATTTGTTTATATATGGATCCAATTGATTAATTTCTCAATCCACCAAAATGTTAGTCTAATGGGTCCACCCTTGTTAGATGTACAACCCACTAAGAGTGGGGTGAATAAGTGGAGATAAACAATCTAATATAATTTACAAACCCTTTCAATTTCTTAAGCATTCATGAAACATATAGATCATTCAAAATAGTGAATCAACTAACATAAGCAAGATCACATACATAACACAAGGTCTACATGGGAAACCCTATTGGGGAATAAAACCCACTCTCAAGCCTACAAACACATGGAATACTATACTATAATAAGATCACAAATAAGAGACTGATCAAGTTCTTCTAATCAAGAACCTTTAGTCAAGTCCTTTTGACCTACAACCTTGATCAAGTCCTTTTAATCATAGGTATTTAGTGAAACCCTATTTCATAAGGAGCAACTGCCCCTAAGGAAGATCAAATCCTTTAAACCCTCCTTGAGATGAATATTTCCACATTATATCTAATGTCTTTAACATATAATGATGAACCTCTTGATTATCTGACCCCTATACAACCTCTCTCTATCTCAAACAAGCCTCTCACATATGCATGCCACAATCTCTCTCCTTCCTTACTAAAACTATCCACATAAACTTCTTCACATATCCTCAAATTTTAAGAACACTATTTTTATAGTAGGAACATGACCTATAGGTCATACACATAGTCAACCAATTATTCTAATCATTAACTCCACTAACAAGCACACTACATATCCTTTGCTCCACAACCCACACACACAAGTCTCTCTCAAATATCTTACTTTTCCCAATCTAGAACCCAACACATTTTGTTCCACTAGATATAGATAAATCATGAATTATAAGATCACAAAATTTACTATCAACAAAAAAATATGCCTTAACCCTTGAGGCATCTCATATGTGTCACACTTAAGCATAGTTTATTTTCAAAATAGGGCTTAGTTGCTTTTAGGTATTATAGATACACATTCAACTCTTTACATCTTCTTCAAGCATAATAAGAACATAGGACCACTTATAAACATATAGGTTTAATTCTTATGTCCCTTAGGACATCTTGAAAAGAACACAGTCACTTTAGCTCACCTCTATGTATGCTCAAATAACTTAAATAGAGACTTTATACATAGGAACACCATTAACGAACAATCAAATAACTTATTAAGAAATGTTCATACTCAAGATAGATTGATCACACCTCCAAAATAGTCAAAAACCATCCCCATGGAGTCTAAAATACTCCCTAATATCAAATTCACCATGAAACATCAAAACAACAACTACATGAGCTCATATACCTTCTTAAGTCACTTGCAGAACAAATATGGAAACATAGTCAACTTTGGAGCTTAATAACTTTGTATGTACATACTTTTAAATCATTAAATCCATATAGCCAGATGTACCTTGGATTCCTCTACTAATTCTATTTTTAGTTTAATATTAAATTTGATTCTATCAAAAGTCATGGTCCAAAAACCACTAGTCTTTCCTTCACAAATTCAAATATTTAAATGCAAATGGTCACAGTTAACCTTCAGACACTAAACTCAAATCTTATGAACTCTCATCTTAGATCAAATATTGTCTATCAATCTTGATGTAATACTTAGACATTAAACTTCTATCACTTTGACCTTATCTCATGCCATCTCAAAATGTTGACTCAACATGTTTCATTAATCTCTATGGATCACTTATGACTTTCATGATCAATTATCACCATTCAATCAATTATATGAATGTTCATTCACCATTGAATCATTATTTTTTAACTTTACTAAGATGTTAAACATCATGCACCTATCTTAATCTCACTACATCTTGACTCCTTGGAACAAATGTGCACCATCTATCTTTCTCAAGCTTTAACACTTTCAAAAATGACTAAGTATGGGGACCCTTTCAATATACATGAGTAGCCATTTTTTAACCTCAATAACTTGTTCTGCACTTACCTGCAAGATCTCAAATTTTGACTAGATGATCTCTTCTCATAGGATAATCCAACCATGTGACTTACTACTCTTGTAACTCTTGTACATGCAAGATATAACATCATTAAATTTCCTTCTCATAAAATTCTATCACAGAGCCAACCATGTCCAAATCTACTTGAGAGGCCAAATTTGATCATCTGTAACTTTTATTGCGCTTCAGGGCATGATCTCAAAATTAGCATAAATGAACTAGGATCAAAATGAAACAAACACAAATGATGATTTTCTCTTGAAACCTTCATACATGCAAGATAAAACATCATCAAAATTATCACTTGGCTCTTTCTACCACATTGAAAATTTTGGCTAAGTATGGGAAAATAGTGAATTATGTCTTAGAAGCCAACTTTGCACCCTCATATCTTTTATTGTGCTTCAATGCATGAATTTAGATCTAATGCATGACAACTAAGAACTACTATGATCACAACCAAATGACCAGCTCCACTTGACTTGTTCACATGTGGTGATGGTGACATCATCAATCTACTTACTCAATTTTTTTTGCCACTAGACCCAAAGTGTCTAGATGAAAACTATGGCTGACCAAATGAAAAAAAATTATGCACACAAGATCTCAAAACATAGATAACATCTCAGGGACTTATTTCACATGATCAAATCACTAAAATTATCCCTAAACATCTCTAAACATGCCAAAACTGAAGATCAACCAAGCCAACATAAAGCACACTAGAACAAGCACATTGCACACTTTGTCATTGCTACTTGGGATATCAAATCATATCATCCACTAACTACGAAACCTCCAATACATCACCATGACATCACTAAAAAATATCCAAAAACCCTAAGGATGATTTGATTTTGTAAAATAACCTTTACTAAGAGTGGATCAGTTCTGGTTAGATCATTTAGTATTGAATGGTAGTACTTACAAGGTTTGGTATAACTAACATTTGTATAAGTGGACAAAACTAAGAGTTTATAAATGTTTATGCAAAACATTTAATAATATTGAAATAGACAATGAGATTATTGTAAGTGTTTAACATCAGAATGAAAGTGTTGATTCATAAGGTAACATGCAAGTGTGAAAGAAAGGTAGATTTGTACCTTGTTTGAATGCTCAAGTCATGTGTGGTAAATGTTTGAAAAATTTGCCATTATCAAGAATGGAAGACCAGATTTTAGTATCTAAAAAAATCCCATTTTATTCTAGTAATGGAATTGTTAAAGTTAAAGTATAAAATGTATATTAGTGTGTGCAATGCACTTTTCCTTTTGGGAGATGGATCTAAATGTATAACTTTGCTCTATGTAAACTTGTAATTAAAATAATGTATTCAATGTCCATATGTGCAATCTAAAATTTAAATTTAAAATTGAAAACATTTTAAGAGCAAGGAAGGAGTACATTTGTATGTGGGAAAACCATGATGCCATATAATTTTTTGGAGATGATGTTTTTGTGTCAAATAATTGATGGAATATGCTTCCTTATTGAATCACATGGAGAGTTTGGGTGATCACACTCAAAAATTATGTAACTATGTAGGATCTTGGGTTGGGAAGGCAACATGTCCTAACCCTCATGAATGTGGGGAAAATTACACAACATACTAACCCAAATAACTATGTAGGAAAAATAGAGAACCATGAATCCAAGATGACTCAAAGAAATAAATACATATGTAAATAAGAGAACCATCAGGCCAAGTTTTCTAAAAAAATGTAAATCAACCATTGCAGATGGCTTATAGATTTAGTTGTAATCCTTTCTTGAGTTAGATCAAGTTTTATCCATGTAAAAATGAAAATGCATGATCAAAATAGAATGAACATTTTTCATCCCCTCATCATGTACGTAAATTTTATTTTGTAGTTTCACTCAATGTGGAATAAAAGACATGTTCAAAATAGAATAGTCAATGTACATGTTCCCATCATGACTACAAATTTAATATGTATGAAGTGGAATGAAAAATATTTCCCATTCAATTGCTAATGTGTTTTTGTGTATTTTCATGAATTAATATCATGCACCCTAAATTTTTACCAAATATATAAAATGATATGCCTCTATATGCTAAATTTTAGAACTTGTATCTCAAATGTATGTGTATATGGAGACTTGTAATTATGTTCTTATAGAATTTTGTGTAGATACCCATGTATATGTACCCAAACACATAAGAAACTATGTTCAAGTCTATGTAAAGTGATTCATATGAATGAAATATGCCCATGTAATATATATCAATATGCCAATATCTATCATGTAACTAAACCTTTTGATATATGAACCATTTTGAATCTCTAAAATATATAATTTTATATAAAAAAAATTCATGGAAGCTTATGTCTCTATGGTAAGCCCAATGTAATTCCCCTTTTTGGGATGAGGTATATATCTTGTAAGTCATTCATCTCAAAATAAGAGTTAACTATATCATGTCAAATATAAAGATAATGCTATATAATATCATGGAAATATGTGGATAATATGTCATCAAAGAAATGCATATATTGATCAAGGAATGTTTATAACATATGTAATGTAGGGTATGTAAGTGTATGCCTAGATAGATGTATTAATAAAGTATGTAGTATTAGGATCACTAAATAATACTACATAGTAAAAGTGCATGGCATATATTATCAGACCACTCAATGTCAACAAGATCAACAAGCACAAAAAGCTCAATTTTTAGTGTCACATGTAAGGCCAAGGACCACATACAAGGGACAAAATGTCATAAGAAACATGGCCAAGGGTGATACATAGGATGACATAAATAATGTTTTAAATAAGGGACATCAAGGATGTTACATAATTTAAGGCTAATGGCCTCACATAATAGTCACATACAAAGTAACCTACCAAGAAAAAGAGTAAAAATAATAATAGAGCATAGAATAAGGAACTAGTCTACACCATCCATGTATATCAATGCCACATCATAATATAATGGCATATCATATATCAATATGTATTAATTAGTAACAATAAATTCATGTGTAATAAATATAAGTATCTCAACATGGTACATATGTCATGGAAAGATATAACATATAATAATGAAACATGTGGAACAAGATGCACCCAGTATTGGCATGGACACTAAGTAGAGGGAAAACCAACATGTACATGTCCATGTGTATCATGTATATCCTAAAAATACCTCATATACCATGAAATGTGTGAATAATATGGTGTGTGTGTGTGTGTGTGTGTGTGTGTGTGTGTGTGTGTGTGTGTGTGTGTGTGTGTGTGTGTGTGTGTGTGTGTGTGTGTGTGTGTGTGTGTGTGTGTGTGTGTGACATGTGATAAATAACATATTTAAATAGTGTAAACTAGAAATCATTTCATGTTTAGGTCCTAATTTTATAATTTTTGAAAATTTGAATGTTTTATTGTTTTTATTATTTGATGTTTTTAACTTTTGAAATATTTGAATTTGGGATAAGCTAATCAATGATCTTATCAATGGGAGGGCCATATGGATTCCCTGTATCGAGTAGTAAAAAGGTCCTTTCTTATGAATGGGGGGTATTAACTAGGGATGGGACAAGCTATGATAAGGACTCATGTGGTGTATCATATATATCATGATCACGTATCTTAAAATTTAGGGTATGGTGAGTATATCTAAAATATTTAGTAATTCTTGATGTCTATTATATATTAGGAGAGTGTCTCACTACCCGTGTTTGGTTTGGAACATGTGAAACTACCTACAGTTATAAATGAGTATGTATTATAAGATATGGAAGCCTTTATGATATCTGACTAGCTCTGTGATGTGATCTATGTTTAATAGTTAGTTATATTAAAATATCTTGTATGTTGTAGTAATCAACTATATATGCTTACCCTAAAAATGTGTATCAACCATCTATGAATAATGAACCTAAATAGGTATATCGAATCTCTTTGAATAATGATCTTGGGTATGTGTATCATCCATATTTAAATAATGATCCTAAATATGTGTATCATCCATCTCTAAATAATTATCTTGAATACATGTATCAATAAAACATAGTGGTGGTAGGGTTGGAAGAGTAGATATTACTGACTGTAGTGGATATTGATACCATACACCTAGAACTTTGACCACTTTATTGTAGTATATGTACTTTAGATATTAGTAAAAAATGGAGGGAACTGCATCAAGTCTTTACATCCATGGTCATCTTAATAACGTGTAAAATATCCCATTACTTTGTAAAGTTAGGAATGGTGTGGATAATATGGTGGATCCCACTTGAAGAGGTAATACTATGCATCCTAAGGCATTCTATCTCTATTTGTAAAATCCTTTAACTAATTTTGATGTATTTTATAAATATTGTTATTTGTACCTAAAGGATTGGAGAATTATCATCATTCAAAAATTATTACTTGAACCATTTTCAATCTTAACAATATGTATAGGTTGTTAATTGTAGTCATATAAAATATCAAAATTGGTATCTTGAGTGTGGCTTGTGATACCCAACCCATAGGTATTTTTTGCATGTTCTCATGACCCTTCTAGACACCTTTTTTATTATTCCCAGTCATCTCAAGCTCTTCAAATGGTCATTCTACCTCAACTAGGTAGCATTTCCAAGGCCAATCCTATCCCTTTAAGTCTCACACCTATAAGATAGGAGTGCCCAACTTGGATTATAGTGTCATACCCTAGGGTGTCCTATTTCAGTGCTCCTCTCCAATTATATTTTGAGCTCCAATGGTTAATTTCCTTTTGGTTCCTATCCTTCATCTTATTGGTCTAGCCTGAATAAATTTGACCCATGAACAATAGATCTCTATAAAATCCCATTGAAATTTCATTTAGAAGGAGGTTAGAAAATATTACAAAGTAATCAAGAATACAAGCAAAACCACTGACGTAAATTTCCCTATTCTCTACATACAGCCATCCAATATAGCTAAAATCATATCTAAATCCTCACACTAGTCCCTAGCCACCTCAAGCACACCTAATTTAGCATTTTTGCATCTGAATTACACTATTTCAAAAATTATATTAAGTGGTATAACTGCATATGGCTTGATCCCTCTTTGGATTATTGGTATGTAGGCAGTGTGCCCACACAAGGGGTATAGATACATGTTTAGTGCATCTTACACACACTAACCCCCCCTTCTTCTCAAGTTTTATCAAAGCATAATGAAGTCTAGTGTTTGAAGATTAAATTAGCTCTAAAAGGAGTTTCGTATACTTTTATTAGTTGATATTTCACAAGTAGACTCACATATGGACAACAAATAAAACCTAGAAAAATTAGGTCTCTATGAGTAGTTTGGACCACAGTGGTAGAAAAGGACAATAGAGTCAAACCTTAGGGTGTCCTATTTCAGTGGTCCTATCCTTTCACAAAATGAAATCTAGATCTTGATTTTTGACATTATCCCAATCCTATATAGCCAATATCAGACCCTACAATAGCTATTTCAATTCATTTTAAGTTAAGTCTCATTTTCTCCATATTTATCATTATTTATAGAAAGGTTTAAAATACAAATAAATTATGCAAATCAGTGGTTAAATTATTGAAATATTATTTACTAATTTAGTCAACCTAGAAATTTAACTAAATTAGGAATAAGACTCCAATATTTCCAAAATAGTTGAAACATTTGGTAAACTTGACTTACATTGTTTGTGCACAAAAACCCTATAACCCCTAGGGTAAATTCCTTGTTGATTTTTCCAATATTTTTCTAATTTTTATTGAATATTTAAATTAAAAATTTGCATTTCAATTTTTTAAATTCACCTTAGTAATTTTTAAAATAATTTCATCCAAACCCTAGTTGCCTATACTAGGTCCTAATTTTTTCTAGCATTTTTTTTATTTTTTCTAGCATATTTAAATCAAAAATTCACCTTTATGTTTAAATTTACCTTAGTAATTTTTAAAATAATTTCATTCAAATCCTAGTTGCCTCTATTAGGTCTTGATATTTTTAAACCCTAGCCTAGGGTTTCAAAATTAAAATTCTAATTTTTGTATAAATTTTTCTACATTTGTTTTATTCAATTTTATTTTAGAATTCAAATTATTGTAATAATTTAAAAATTGTAAAACTCCAACCCAAAACTCTAGATTTCCAAACTAGGTCCTCAAACCCCAAGCCTTCCTCTACAATTTTTAGATAAAAATTTTAGAATTTTTGCAGATTGTTTAAAGTGTCAAAAATATTTTCAAAATCTCTATGTTAGTAGCTATTCTTTCATTTATTTGCTTAATAGTAATTTTACATATTCTCTTTGGTGAAATAAATAAAATGGCCACTAAGGCACTTCTTCCCTCTCATCCCATAGATCAATTTCTAATTTTTTCTCATAATTATGACAATGAATGGATAAATTTGCAAAATTACACATTAGCTAAAAATGTGGAAAATGATTTCATTTACAATGAAGATAATTACTATTTTTTTAATGAGGATTATGATGATACATATGAAAGTGATAGTGAAGAAAAAGTAGATACATCTTCTTCTCTCAAACCTATCTCTTTTCTTCCCTCTTCTAAAGAAAATAATTTTGATAAATGGGAAAGGTAATTTTCACCTCATTCTCTTATGCACAATACACCAAATGAATAAATTAGTCATGTAATGCCCAATAAATCTCTCATTGGTGATAACTTTCTTTTGTTACTTCTATGTTCAAAATACAACAATATAAACACAATATAATCAAATTGCCAATGCATAGTACGAATGATACATCTAATGTTCTTAACTCTACTTTGTCATCTCAAACAAAGGAAAAAGAATGTTTAAATGACAACTCTCTTACTTTTACTTCTCATATTGAAAATGAAAATCAAGCATGCACTCCATTCAAGGATAACATAGATGCACATAATATTCCAATTTCACATGATAATTTATTGCATATTAGAAAAAAATTAACATCTTATCTTGCGCCTTGCCTTAGTGATGATGGAAGTGATAATGAATATGATAGTGAACATGCAAATGAATATGAAAATGAGAATGGATTTGAACAAAAATCTGATTATGATAATTCATGGAATAATGATGACTATTATTCACATAGTGAAGAAAAACATGCATCTCATTTTTCTAACTCTTCTCTCACTCCTTTCAATCATAATGCATTATAAAATGTTGTTTCTAATTTTATGCGTGATTCTATTTAAAATAATGCACATGATAGTGATAACATCACATCTTCTACTCAATTAGAATGTGATTCACTAAATCATAAAGATACCAATGAATCTCCCAAGCCACCCCCTACTACAGTAGCACATGTTTCTCATTCTTCACCCAAAGAGAATGGTAGCCCACATCCCTCTGCTAAGGTCTAAGTTACCATTCCTCCAAAGGTTCAAGTGAGCACACCTCCTCTCTATGATCTAATTGATTAATGTAGCATTCCAATGGCTACAATAAATGATCAAATTCAACATTTAATTGAACCACTTCAAGATACTAATATACCATCCTAGAAGATTATTTTTTTAATGCATGAAGTTGGTGAATTACAACAGCAATTACACCTCCTTGAATTACAACACCAATTACACCTCCTTACTTTAAAAAACAAAGGCTTATAAGTCTTGGATGGATGTTAATGACTTGTATAGTAACCCTCTTCTGAAGACATTTGTCAAAGCTTCATTTCCTAAGCATTTATAGATACCAGGATTGCCTCAATTTGATGGAACTAGAAATTCATTTATACACCTTCAATCCTTTTAAAATGATTTGTTATCTCATGTGAGTCCTTTTATTCTATTGAAGTTTTTCTAGCAAACATTAGTGGGTGACGCACAAAATTGTTTCTTTCATCTCCTCCCTATTGGTTCCTTGCATAAATATGATGACCTAGAGGAGTAATTTCTTAGATATTACATATCAAACATAGGCCCTTGTGTTACGTATGAGAAACTTGCCACATTACATTAAAATTCTTCAAAGCTAGTTAGCGATTATATCTTACGATTCAAGACTCATATTTTATGATTGATATATAAACCAAAATATCTAAATATTTAGCATATATTTATTAAGGAGCTTCACCAATCCCTCATAAAGCATATATTATACCAAACAGAGTCCTCGTTCAGGCACTTATGTTATACAGTTCTAGCATTAGAGAAGAAATTGGGATTGAGTGAGGCAGATTTAGTTGATCAGCTTACTCTAGATTTCATAGCATTACATATATCTACATCTCCTAAAACATAGAATCCACTATGTCCTAAAAAAGATAAGAGACCACAATCATAAAAGCAACCAATTTAGAATAGAGAACCAGTCTCTAGAGTACCACCTATAGTATGCACTATAAATAATAGTAGTAGAGCACCACTCTAGTTTGATTCAAAGTAGAATAGTCCATATGTCATATTATCAGCACTAATAGATGGGAGGTTAATCTCAATTCCTACTACTCATTGATGAGATCCACATATCTTACATAAATAGCCACATCGGCCCTTTTTTAACTATCATCGTATATATGAACATAGAGATAATGATTGTTATGGACTTAGAGATTGCATGCATAGATGTGTTGATAATTGTATCATATCATTCACACATGGGGCACCAAGATCTCCTCCATCACGGAACCATAGACCTCACTTCTACATGATTGAGTCATCCAAGGAGATACCTTTACAAGAATCATCAATTACTCATCATGAGAGTAATGTATTTTATAAGATAGAGACTCAGAATAGATATTTTATCCCACCTATTTAAAAGCTTTAGAGACTAGTATATTGAGAAAATCCTACATATAGCATTGTAGTATGAGGATTAAATAGTGAAATTCCAAATATATATCCAACACAGTCACAGGCATCATAACAAAGTACCACTCTAGACAGATATTCACTATAGCCAAGTTGTCAGGGTCTTATATCATGTGATAACCTGTTATGTTTGAGATTAGATGAACCCACATCATATAGTATTCCTCTAGATATATACTCACTATAGCCAATTTTTTAGGGTCCTATCTCACATAGTAATTTGCTATAGTTATGATTAGATGAACCCACATTGTAGAGTACTACTCTAGAGAGATATTCATTATGGTCAAGTTGTCAAGGACCTATTTCACATAACAACCCACTATGATTGAGATTAGACAAGCCCCCATCATATATTATAGTTCCTTATCGATCTATTTCTCAATAATACACATCACATTAGAGGATATAGGGTGTTATTTCATGTAGCAATCCATTAAGATTACAGGTAGATGAGCCTCTTTCATAGCACACAGTTTCAATTATGAATCTATTGAGGTTACATCTTATAGAATCTCCATGTATAGCTATAGTTAGTGCATCATAGATAGTATGAGATACAAGGCATGTTCCTACATATCATGAGTAGTATGGCCACTTATTCAGTTGGTCATTAAGGTTCAAATAGTGATACAATAGCCATGGGGCTGATATGCATAGAGTGATATATTACATCCCCTTCTACTAACAATTACATCAACGATAGTTTCAAGACTCTAGATATTTTTTAGCTACAGTATTCACACCATGGAATCATCATTGAGATCTCATGCCTTTACACACAGAGCATACTTTCAGATATTTTCTTCTACTACCAGATAGGTCCCTAAGACCCTCATAGTTACATCCACTTATTATAGTTATAGGAGGACCCCAAAGTCAGTTTCTACTATAGACATTTTAGAGCACTTACAACATACACAATTTTTAGATTCATAGTCTTAACCTCTCCATCGTGTTTCATGATCATGCACAATCCCTCTCCTCAATACAAAACACCATGATAGGGAGTCTCTCATGAAACTCATTGGTTAGTATCCCTTATTTTCAATTGTTTGTACATAGCTTATTTTCAATTACTTATACATAGTTTCTTTATGATTGTTTATACATAGCTTATTCCAAAAATCCAAAAACATTCAAATATTCTAAAAATCCAAAAACATTCAATTATTCCAAAATCTAAAAACATTCAAAGATTCAAATATTTAAAAACTTTTCAATTGTAAGCATCATCCATGTTTTACATTTCTACTACCATGTTAGACTTACAGGATTAGTTCAAGAAAACCTTCACTATAAAATGGGGGACCTTTGAATATAATAATATGCCTTTTGGTTTATAAAATGTTGGAGCTACATTTCAAAGGGCAATGGACATGAATTTTAAAGGTTTGTTCAATAATTTCTACTTATGTATCTTGATGATATAACTATTTTTTCAAAGGATGCTACTAATCATAAATAACATATAAGGCAAGTGTTTGAGAAATGTAGGGATTATAGAATATCCCTTAATCCAAAAAATTTCAACTTTATTGTCTATGAAGGTAAGCTTTTGGGTCGTACTGTTTTTCTATGTTATTGTTTGTCAATTTATCTACATGACCATGTTTCACTTGATCTTCTTTGATTGTGTCCAGTGACATCTAGATCCTTGATCGCTTTACTCTACCCATTAAGGGGGCATCCTACTTTTACATTTAAGACATACATAGATATATCTACCCATTAGGGTAATCTTCTATATGACTACACCATCTAGGTTTTGTCATTCCTACACCACACACTCTAGTTTTCATGTTGACATAAATTACTTACTAGCTTACACATATTACTCTATTGACATTCAATAGTATATAACACTTGCATATTTCTTAGCATATACCTAGTTTTTTACTCTATGTCTTGCATACTTTCACTTCTTGCTTTGATTAGTTAGATGTGCTTATATTTCTAGCATTTACATGCCTTCCTTTCTTGCTTTGCATAGCTATATGTGATTACATTTTTCAATTCCTATTTGATCTCTTATGTGTGCCTTAAGACATTTGCCAATGTCTTTTACTTGTAATCTTTTATGTGCTTGTGGCCCTTGTGCTAACCTTGCTTATTTCATTTGTATGCGTATGTGGCATTTGAACATGCTTTGTATTTTTGCATTCTAGTTTGAGTCACATGTGCCCATGTCCCTAGTTTTCTTGGCCCCTTGGCCAATTTTGTATGCGTCTTGCTTCTTGCCTTGAATGCTTATTTTCTTGTTTGCTTCTCAATTGTTTGTAATGCCATGATCCACATCATGTATTCTCTTGCTTTATTAGATGCCATGATGGACATCATTCTCCATATTTCCTTGACAACTAACAATTAACCAAACTTCTAGTTCATGTTCACTATATTGCATATGTTATTTTATTATTGCACCTATCTAGGCATACCCGTGTTGATCTAATAATCTCCACTACAAACCATGTTATATCTCAAGATATCTTATCAATTATCATTGCTATATCATATATTTTCATAGTATAACACACTTATAGGGATCTTTCTTCTGAGAGTATTCATTATAGGGTCTTGATTTTTACCATCAAAAGAGGTGAAATAACCAAGGGTTTTTTTCACAGAGATCAATTCCTCTAACTGGTCAAAAATCAGCTTTTAGAACACCCAGAACAGCAACCAGAGTTCAAACAAGGTAGAACAAACTAGATAGATAGTGATAATTACATAAAAGTCTTCAAAATTAGCATAGGACAAGAGTGCCAAGTTTGGAATACAACACTAGATAACAAGGTGTCCTATTTTGGCACTCCTATCCAAATAGCAAAAAAACTAGATTTTCCATAAATAGATAGAAAGATAAGACTAGTTACAGTTTTGTCAGCAATAATTTGGTTTAAAATTAGTAATTTTAGTAAAATTTCTCTTAGAGAATCTAGATATAGGAGGAATCATGCATGGCATGATGGATCTCACTTCTAATTTTAGATTAGGTAGTTGGTATAACTTCTAGATTAGAATCCATGTGACAAACACCATTGATTGGGCACAAAGTGCATAATATATTTGCTTTCTCTTATTTATAGTTTATGAAATTACCTAAACATTCTCAATAGTTGCATGCCTTATTCCATCTATAGGTGGTTTGTATCATTCATGAGTGGCTTCCACATAATCCTATTTCCAAGTTTTGGAGTGACTTTCATACAATCCTAATCTCCACATTTTTGAGTGGCCAAGAGTGGCCTAGTTTCCAGCACACATTCAGCTATCTACACCACATTGTTAAATTATAGGACATTCATGGGCTTTAGGAGCCATCTCATATGACCCACATTCATCACCAGTATCAATTCATAACTTCACCTCATAGGGCAATGATGGATCCAAAGGACTAGCTATCCTTTGTATTCTTGAGCCACCTACTGAGAGGGATTAGACACATAGTCCAAACATCAATTAACACATGCATGATCACATAACTTTACTTAGTGGGTGGTGATGGAGCCAAAGGGCCATCCTTTGAATTCTTGAGCCACTCCCAAGAAATTGAGCACTCAGCTATGTTCATGAATATTAATTTTGGTACAACATCATTCATCACATACTCAGCATCACAATAGGTTTTGTATTGGTTCATGTATCTAGTGAGGTGTATTCATTCCTTTCTCTTCCTCTCTCTCTTACCTAGATTTTATATGTTCTTATTTTAGATATAGTGTATCTAGTAATAACTAATATACTCTTTATATTTCTCTTGTAGATTTACACTTTACACTGTGTTCTCTCTACGCACACTCAGCTTTACACAGCATCATGGGCTTCACCCTTGCAAGTAAGTTTAGTACACTTTTTACTTTTATTTTATCCTAGTAATTCACTTCATTTCATCACTAGAATAAAGGGGGGGTGAATGTAGCCATATAAAATGTCAAAATTGGTAGCTTGAGTGTGGCTTATGACACCTAACCCATAGGTCTTTCTTGCATACTCTCATGACCCTTCTAGACACCTTTTTACTTTTTCCCAATCATCTCAATCTCTCTAAATGGTCATTTCACCTTAGTCAAGAAACATCTCACAGGCCAATCTAATCCCCTTAGGTCCCACACACGTAGGATAGAAGTGCCCAACTTTGACTATAGCATTGGACACTAAGGTGTCATATTTCGGTGCTCCTATCTAATTACATTTTGAGATCCAATAACTATTTTCTTCTAGTTCATATCCTTCATCTTGTCAGCCTAGCATGAATACATTTGACCCATGACCAATAGATCTCTATAAAAGCCCATTTAAAGTTTATTTATAAGGAGGTTGGAAAATATTATAAATAAATTAATAATACAAGAAAAACCCCTAAGGAAAATTTCCATGTTCTTTGTATACATCCCTATAATATAGTTACAAGCATGTCCAAATCCTCACACCAGTCCCTAGCCACCTCAATCACACCTAGTTTAGCATTTTTGTATCTGCATTACACTATTGCAAAAAGCACATTAGGTGGGAGAACTATATATGGATTGATCCCTCTTATGAATATTTATATGTAGGTAATATACCCACACACGAGGTATGGATACATGTTCAGTGCATCTTACACACACTAACCCCCACCCTTATTTCTCAATTTTTAACAATGCATAATGAAGTATAGGGTTTGAATATTAAATTAGATTTATAAGGAGTTTTGTAGACTTTCAAAAGTCAACATTTCACAGGTAGGCTCACACAAGGACAACAAATAAAGGCCACAAAACTTAAGTCTCTACAATTAATTTGGATAATAGCAACAAAAAAGGACAATAGCATCAAACCCTAAGGTGTCATGTTTTAGCAATCCTATCTTTTCACAAAATAAAAGCTAGATCGTAATTTATGACACTATTCCAGTCTTGCATAGCGAATATTAGACCCTGCAATAGCCATTTCAATTTTTTTAAGCTATGTCTCATTTTCTCCATATTTATTTTTATTTATAGAAAGGTTAAAAAACAAATCAATTATGCAAATCAATGGTTAAATTATTGTAATATTATTTACTGATTTAGTCAACCCAAACCTTTAACTAAATTACGAATAAGACTCCAATATTCCCAAAATAATTAAATCATTGATCAATATAGGTGTAGACACATAATATAGTCACGTTTATTTGACAATGTTAATTTTTAAAACATATTGAACTACTTGACTTGTGTTGAAATACATGACTCTTATTCAACATTCCTCTAATTTGTTTATCTATATATTAACTCGGCCCTTTTTTCATCACTACTACACATAAATTTCAAATTTAAATGTTCAAACTTCTTTATATCACACTCAGACTACCCCAAACTTAAGAAAGTCACCCCTTATCTTTTATAATATAATCACACTATGTAGAGAGGAGCATTATTGGACTCCTATCCATTTAGAGTGGACACATATTATCATAAATAACAACTAGTTTCTAAATTTTGAAACATTCTTTTGATTCTTCATGCATGTTTCACATGGTTGTCTAAAGTAAATTATCAATGTGTTCACCTAAAAATGCACATCAATAGTCATTCATCAAGACCACTTTATATCACTTGGTTACTAACTTACACACTATTTCATATTGATAAAATCATGCATATTATTTTTAAATTCAAGATCATTTACAAGGATCAACTATGATTCAAGTCCAAAGCATCTCAAATCAAGGGATGTTATTGTCAAGTATCAAAGCCATTTTTCTAGCTACATACACATAGTCAAGGAACATAATTGCATAATCACTATAAGTGGAAGAACTATGTGAGATTCATTTCCCTCCTTGGATTATTATACATAGGCAATATCAATCATCAAGAGGTGATTGTGTTAATCTCATCCCATTACACTCCACTCTCTTTTAAAAATTTAAAATCTTCCAAAGTGCCTTTAGGGTTTCAAAGACAAAAGAAAATAAAATTCAAATTTTTTACAACATAATCTAAATTGTTATATCCTATAGTTTTTAGAAGACATAGGCACAATAATTATTTTTTAGCCATATTCAACTGGGACAAGTCCATGGTCCACAAACTCTAGCAATTTACACTATTATCCACTTACAATAGTCTTGTCCATAGATATTGTATGATCCTAATTTTGATTCATCACCACTAGTATTTTACTTATTTTTATCTTTTCCTATCAATCATTAATTTCAATCAACTGAGACAAGTCCATTATTAACAAACATAAACACTGCCACACTCTTGTCTACCTACATCGGTCTTGTGTAGAACCAATTTTAAATTTTGTTCCTGGTCCTAAGCATGCACAATCACATCTTTTGTTGATTTCTACTTTAAAATATCTATAATATTCAAAAAAAAAATTGTATTTGAGGTAATTATATTTTTTCTAAGTGTTTTCTAAAATTAATAGATTTCCATATTCATTATTTGCCAAAATTAGAATTGTTGATTATTGTACATTTTTAGCATTTTGATATCTATCTAGTTTTGTTCTTATTAGCACCATTACATTTATTTATTTTATCAAAAATAGGGTAAAATATATTGGTGAACTTGTACCTTTTTTTCAAGCATTACTTTCTTTTTCTATTTTTATTCTAGGGTTATAGTAGAATTTTTTATTTCTAGTAGCTAAAAGGATTTTATCTTTGACCTCAGGGCTTTATAATTCCTATTTTTCTTACACAATTTTTTTTTTTTTGTTATTGGTTTTTAATTTATTTTTATTTCATGATTTTTATAAATTATGTTTCATTGATTTTAAAACTCATAGAAGCTATTGTTCTAGGTAAAGCAGTCTTTAGTTTTACCTGAGTTATGGTGTCAGGGGTACTACTCCAATAATCAATATATTAGACAACACTATATATGTATTTTATTCTCCACACACCTCACGATATATCAAAAATCCCTACCTTTTATTTTTTAGCCATTGGAAGCCTTCAACCATTTGTTCTTGTAGTTCACCTATAATTGGTTAGCCATAGGAAGTTACTCAAAATGTACCCTAAAGATAGGATAATGTTGATACAAGACTATGTAACCCTTTGTATTTATTTCCTTTCAAGTTGTGTTCACTATGTTACAATTAGGATCAGTGTATCTAAGAGTCTACAAAGTAAAAACACCTTTCCTAGTTACACCCATTGATATCCTTTCTTTCTAGGTATGATCATTTGTTTGTTAGAATTCAACTTGGTGTTCATTATATTTCATTTATTTTGAATCAAAAAATGTAAAATGGATTCTCAATATGCAATCCCTACTGGTATTCATCCTATGTAATTCCTCCTCTCATAATTCTTTATTATGGGCCAACAAATTCAAAATGTATGCTAAAAAGGCTAAAAGGAATAATTTAAAATATGAAGCTTTAATCAACTCACATTGTTGTAATAATGCTCTTAAAAATAAAGAACCATTAAGTTAATTTTTTAAAATCAAGTTTAACTTGGGAATAATAAAAATTGTACATTTAGAATCTTACAAGGTATTCTACACATCCTATCGATGGACTTGTTGTGACCATTGAGGATGATAAAGAACAAGTGGATGAATTTAATGAGAAAAAAATAATTGAATATCCTAATTCCAACACACATAATATTGATGAATTTTTATACATTGTAAGATATGAACAAAATAATTCAGATCAAACTTTTACTTCACATGTACAAGTTACCACCATTTCTTTTATTCCCATAATAATACCTCTAGTTGCATATGTGTTATCACCCCTAGATATGGGGGCATCATTGGTTTAAAATAGATTAATATTCTTATTTATACAATGGAATCATACCCACCTTTGTTACTATGTGTGGTCCACTACCAACTTCACCTAATGCATACTCTTTTGAGCAAACTCTCATAGCCTTACATGTTAATGTTTTACAATTAGAACAAGGTGCCTCTAGAGAAATTCACTCAATGGATTATCATATTATTATTATTATTATTATTATTATTATTATTATTATTATTATTATTATTATTATTATTATTAATTTTTCACCTAATATATCCTCTTATCCATTACCAATAGGGTTTGTATCTCCTAATCTACCACTCTATGAAGGTAAAGAAGATCCTAGACAACATATTCAATCATTACGTGCAACATGTTTGGACTATGCTTACAATGAAAAATTACTAATCAATATTTTTCCAAGAAGCCTCAAAGATTCTAATTCATGATGGTATATGATCTCCCACTTAAATCAATTATAGCATTCAACCATTAGCAAATCAATTCCTAGAACACTTCTCTAGAAACATTGGTGAAAAGTTATCTTATGCACAAATTTATAGACTCGATCAAGGGTCAAACAATTAGATCCATGGAATTATTTAGAGTAATAAATTAATAGATGGATTCAACTATTGACTCCCTCCCACCCAAAGTTTTTTCAAAATCCCCTATTTCATTTACAGTGGGATCACCGATCTTGGATGCTTCAATTAATTCTTTATTCTACTCTTGAATCCCTGATTCTACTATTGCTCTTCATCCGTGTCTATTTATCAACATAGTACAAGTCATATGGATAGATAAATATAGGTCTACTATAGGTGGTGATACGTCTTTGGATTTGCATACTATGTGGTTTTAAATCGCATCCTATGCTTATTAGAATATGAATAAGGAGCAAGTGCAAACTATAAAGAAGGATTATAGATCTTATATGGATATGACCAAGATTCATACTCTTATGCTACTATAGTCAAAGGGAAAATTTAAACCTCTTTAACTAACTTCATCAAACCCTTCCATCTCCCTAGAAAATGATGCTCTCTACTCTATTTTAGCTAACAAATATTATTTACATAGAGGAATATTTTTTTAGTTCAATAATTTATGGCCTAAGTTACTAGATCTAAATACTTGGTTCACTGAATAGTGGAAGCCTTTTTTTAAAGGTAGGATTGAGATATATCCCTATGAAAAAGGATTTTTCATTATTGTTTTTCATCTCACTTCTGATAAAATTGGATCCTTGAAAAATAATGGAATTGGGGTAGGAATCAACTACTAATGAAACCCTGGTTTCCAAGCTTCAACCCACTCACTGATTCCTTTTCCACCAGACCCATTTGGGTATGTCTTCCTCATCTTCCCCTAAATTTTTGGGCTGATCAAGCCATAGGAAACTCCTTGGGTAAATTAATTTTAATTGATTTAGTCATGACCTTTTTCTCCCATACCACCTTTTCTAAAATGTTGGTTTTGATTGATACTTTTGTTGATCTTCTAACTTATATTGACCTTCTTATTGAATATTCGTTATGGACTCAACCATTGTACTATGAGGTTTTGCATTTTAGGTGTCACATATGTTTTAGCATAGGGCACCTAAATTATGAGTGTAGTATTTCTAATAGAAGAAAGATAGAATCTACTTAGTGGAAGAGGTTTTCTTTTGATCTTCCTAGATAATGTTTGGATAAACTTTCATGATTCCTTAAAATCAGAGGAGGAATCAAAGGAGGAAGAGGATTCATAGACCCCAAGAACTAAACCATAATATTTTATAAAAGATAGTTTTGTAGTGGTTAGAACTTTAGAATAAGCTAAGGATGTTTCAAGATCAATTATTGACCATTATATCTATAACAAAGTAAAGCTAAACTATGAGTCAAATCCGAAGGGACATTCAAATGAGATAGCATCTCAACCTCTAGCCCTAGAACAAATAAAAAATAATGGGAAGTGAACTCAAGTATAGATAAATAAAAAAGGTAAGAGATTGACAATATATAAGACCAATATGTCGCTTCAATTGGGAGGGACCCAACTTAGTAAATGACTTGGGGTGGATTCATGTTTTTTTGAGGTTTTCTAGTGTTTATATTATTTTTTGTTGTTTTAGTTGGCTTCCCCTATTGGTAGGGGTTAACCTTGTAGTAAGGTGGATTATATCTTTAGTTATATTTTTTTGTACAACGGTCATTGTTGAATATTGTGGTGTTTTAGGCCATGCATATTTATCTCTTATCTTAGGTTTGGGTCCCTAGTTTGAAAAAAACCCACCCTTTACAAATAATTTAAAAAAATGATCTGATCCATGAATAAATTTTACAATAACAAGCTATGCTAGATAAGATACAAAACTCTAATAGATAATTAATTATAATATAAATTCACACAAATTTTGCTAGAACCAATTTATGATTCAATCATGTTCGATAAACTCAAATAGTTTGATGATCTCTTCCATATAGTCAAAGAAAGAGAAGTTAAGCTCATAACTTTGAATAAGCTAAAATATGCACTAAGTGCTCTATCTACTTCAAATATCAATTTTAAAATCAATCAAAACTACAAGGTCAAATCTAATGAAAGTAAGAATGAATAAAATGTAATAGTTAAAGCAATAACACAATCATTAAACAAGCTTCAATTGATAGTTCTACCAAGGAGGCAATTTGCAAGGTTACCACATCCTTCTCATGTCTTGTTATAAATATTACTTGATTACAATCTCATATATCTACCTCCACCATTTGAGCTTGATTAGACCAAGCCTCAACCTAATGGATTCAAATAGTAATGCATAAAGTTATTACCATAGGTGTATCAAGCATTCTACAAATAAGTGTTTCCAGCTAAGGTATAAGATATAAGATCTTATCAATGATAATATTATTAAGATAAGCACACCCAAAAGGGAAGTTAAAACACATCAAAATTAAATTAGAAAACTTAAAATCTTCAATAACTCATTCCCTAACCATAGTACAATATAGAATGCAAATAATTTAGAGGCACATCATGTGTATAATGTGCATCCTCCTCCTAAGACATATGGGCATCCAATAGATAGAATTATTGGTATATTTATAGGCACGTCAATAACATATCTAGTTATCACCTTTGATGAAAGTGAAATCAATGATGATGATTCAAATAGATATGTGATTTTTATTTGAGCTTATATCAACAAATAACCTATACATAGTGTCATGATTGACAATGGGTTAATCAAAAATCCATGCGAAATAAAACTCCTTTGTAGTCTTGGATACAAAAATAAATATTTACAAGATATATCAATAATAGTCAAATCATTCAATAGACATACAAATAATACATTTGGGCATAAAGTGATACCTCTCCAAATTGGTTTAATAATAAAAGCTACTAAATTTCTAGTCTTACCAAGGACATGGGTATTTAACATGTTATTCAGAAGCTCATGGATATATAAACTTTGTGTAGTACCATATATAGTACATAGATGCCTCAAATGCATACATTGTAATCAAATGGTTAAATTTCAAGGCATTCGATATGAGTACCCTTTACATTCTATGGAAACTCATATTCCTACCCCACCACCACCATAATTGGCTATAGAATCTATTCAATAACATACTATAAAGATAATTTTTGCACCCATTCAAGATCATAGTGAAAAATTAGTTATTGCACCTATACAAAATATTTCTAAACAGGCAGTTCATAAGAAAGTGGTACACCCTCCAAAACAATAAGCTTCATATCAAAGAGTTATTCAAAGTTCCAATAAATCAAAATATTCTATAATGCATCCTAAGGCAATCCCTTATACAATTTAATGTGTTCCACAGTGAACACATGTAATAATACATTCTCAAAACATATAATAGACTCTACTAAATCTTGCACATTTTCAAGTTATACACCCCACCAAAGATTCTATGATTAATGATCAAGACAATTACATTACAACAAATGATGTCTTTTTAGATTTAGATTCATCTACATGTAGAATTTTCATACACAAAATGTCACCATATCCAAGCACACACTATGGCCCTCCCATTAATGGGATCATATGCTAGTTTCCTTTTTAAAATGTCAAAACCCAAAAAAAAAAACTAAACATTTCAAAAATATTAAAACATTCAAAATATTTTTCAGAAGTGAATAAATAGGATCTAAGCATAACATGAGATGTTATTTTAATTCTTTATATATTTTATTTTTCACATAATTTTTAGATAGAATATTATTTTCTATACACATACATTTCATGAGGTATATGAGTGTGATGTAGGACATACATTTCTACATGGAATCTTAGATGCTAAATTCTCTTCTACCCAGTGGCCATGCCTATGTTGGAGACACACACACACACATATATATATATATATATATATATATGACATTTATTTCATGTTAAGTTACATATCTTACAAATGCATTATTAATTACTCATATCTAACATTGTACTACATGGATATGTTATTGTACTATAATATGGCATTGATACATAACGATGAAATAGACTAGTTTACACTTTTTCTATTATCCCTTGATGATTTTAAATTTTTTACATGATAGGCTAGACAATGTTTGTTTAATGTGTGTGGCCCTTTGCTCTTATGTGTACAAAATTTTCTTTAACTTTCATATGATATTTTTCTTGATATGTGTGACATTTGAACATGCCTATTATTTCTAGACATTAACCCATATTTTGTGTGACATTTGTAAATTCCCCTTGTTTTCAATCGTATTAATGTCTTTTGAATGCAACCCTTGGCCTTATTTATTGCAACATGTTTATTGACATTATTGTTTATCCTTGGGTCTTATTATATGACATTGTTAGACATTGTGTTTTGCTTATTATGATTATTGAACTTGATTAATAGTGTTGTGATACATATTATGCACTTTTAATAAGTATTCTACTTCAAATATTCTTTATTATTATGTGTCTCATTATTATATTTTTCTAAGCATGACACTTGTATACCTCACATTCAATATGTTAGATACATTCTTTGATTATACATGATTATATTTTTATCATTTGATATAGTAACTCTTTTTTGAGATGAGTGACTTACAGGCTACATCCTTCATCTAAAAATGGGGGCATCATAGTGGACTTATCTTAGATATCCAAGCCTCCATGGACATAATTATTAGATTTGGGACAAAGTAAAAGATTCAAAAATATAAAATATAGGTGTTCAAATATTTAAATTGATTCAAAA
Organism: Torreya grandis; assembly: GCA_037957365.1. Lineage (NCBI taxonomy): Eukaryota > Viridiplantae > Streptophyta > Pinopsida > Cupressales > Taxaceae > Torreya > Torreya grandis. The sequence continues at coordinate 4,463,576 of JARHVA010000501.1, read as the reverse complement.
ATCAGATTCTATAATAGAATACATTTTTTCAAATATTTCAAGTAGTTTAGAAATAAAACACATGACATATATTGACACATTGATAAATATTATAGGGGCATATGACATGCATATGTGATCAATTTTCAAAGACTAAAATTACAAATTTATACACACTTGAATGCATATGAAAAATAGTTACAAGATCAAACGCTATAGTTTGAAAATATAGTTATAATTGAGCATATAAATGCATGGAATTCTATATCATTTTGACACAAATTTAAAGGCATGATGCTTGTTTTTTAAAGTTAAAAGATGTAATTATAATATATAAGAAATTTCATCATGATGGGGGCATGCATATTCATAAAAATAGAATCTAGATCCATTTACACTAGTGTGATTTGATTTGTTATGGGTAATGTACATTCGATTATAGTGACAATCAATAACCTTGGAATTAATTCTATTGAACCCATTATGTAATTCCATCTTCTATTATAGGTGATGTAAATTTGAGTTTAGTTACACTCAATAGCTTTGGCATTTCTTCTAATGATTCCATTATGGTTTCAGATTTTTTTCATTAGTACATTTGGTACTATTGCTCATTCATTAGAGTTAGCATATGCACCTTTCCAACTCAAGAACTTGATTAGTTATTCAAAATTAGGACTTGATCACTCTTAATTTTCCATTGGTTAAAATTATCTAAGAAATTTAACAAAGAGGTACAGATATCCATCATCAGTTATAGGTTATAGAACAATTTGATTTAATCTCTATACAAGTGTACTCTTCCTTGCTCTCTTTTCAAATATTTTAATTTTCAAAGTTCAATGTTTTCAAATTTAAAAGTGGAAAAATGACTACATCAAATGATATTATAGGGCTTGATAAATTTGCTTTCCTTACACAATTTAAGTATCCTCTCAAAGATGAAGTGTGTCATACACAATCAAGTTCAGGAGAAAAAGTAGACCCATAAATATGGTCACAAGTACTTCACAATGTTAATTATTGATACATCTTGAACCACTTGACTCATGCCAAAATACATGACTCCTATTCACCATTATTCTAAGTTTTTTAATCTATATCTAGGCTTGACCCTTTTATTTACATCACGCACATAATTTTTAAATTCAAATGCTCAAATTTCCCCCAACTTAGGATAGTTATCCTTGATCTTTTGGGCCATTATCATTGTCACGCTTTTATCCAGCTAGATCGATTATGTCTTGTGTCAAATAATTACTATTTTATAAAATTTGAAACATTATTTTGGGTTTTCTCACATATTTCATAAGGTTGGCTAAATTTTCAAAATGTTTGCCTATAAATACACATCAAAAGTCATTCATTAGAACCAGTTTCTAGATTTTGGTTTATAGCTTACATACTATTACACATTTAGAAAGTATGCCCTATTATTTTCAAGTTCAAGATCATTCATAATAAGTAGCCATGAAACAAGTCTAAAACATCTCAAAGTAAGTCAAGAGGTATCATTGTCAAGCACAAACACTATTTTTATAGTTGCATACACATAGTCAAGGATCACAAGTACACAATCACTCTAGGTGGGAGAACTACATGGGTTTGATTTCCTTCCTAAGAGTATTGGATACATAAATAATAGTTAATAATTAAGGGGGTGATTGAGATTAGCTAAGCCCATTACGCCTCCCTCTCTTTTTTAAGTTTTCAATCTTCCAAAGTGCCCTTAGGGATTTAAAGGCACAAACATAGAAATCATGACATAATCCAAATTATGATCTCTTATATTGCTCAAAAAATGCATAAAAGGTGAAATAATTAGATTTTAGTCACAATAAATTGAGAGAAGTTTGCAATCAGTAGACTCTAGTGTATTATGTTGATATCAACTTGAAACAGTCATGTCTAGAGATACTCTCTTATCCTTCTTTTGATCTGTCACCATTAGGATTATACTTTTTTCTATCTTTTCCTATCAATCATTAATTATAGTCAACTTTGAAATTTTTTTGGTCAATGTACATGAACATTGCCATACTCATGTCCATCTACAATGGTCTTATCCAAAATAAGTTTCAAATTGCCTTCCTGATCTTGAGCATGCATAGACACATATTTTGTTGATTTCCACTTTTAGACACCTAGAATAATCAACCAAAATTTATATTTGAGATAAGTATATATCTTCTTAGTTTTTTAGAAAAATAACAGTATTCCATAATCACTATTTGCCAAAATCAAAATTATTGATTATTGTACATCTTTATAATTTTGATATATATCTAATTTTACACTTATTATCATCATCACATTTATTTTTATCAAAATATGGTAACATATTAGGCTCATATTAACAATGCCTAAAAATATAAATTATCATCAATTATCTTTTTGTCTTTGAATGTGGTCATGGGCCATTGAGGTAGAATATTGCTAATTATAACAATGATAATATCTAGGGGATGATCATAGGTGAATGGTGGAGGAATAATGTTTTATGTATATTGTATCTTTGAAGTGTCCTTACTTTTTATTAACTCATGTTTAGGAAAAGGATCACTAAATATCTTTAAGTTTTGATTTTCATTATGTTATAGTTGAGATACCTCTATGGGAGTGCCCAAATTAATAATATTATCATATACATGATCCTATATATTATGTCTAAGATTGAAACATATATTCATTGAATGCTTGACAATATGATGATACTTAAAATATATATTTCCATGGTCTTGGTCTACTTGGATCGACCTCTTGCGGAGGAATGAGAATGATTAGCTTAAACTTGAGAAACTTATTTAGTAGCATGAGAGGAGGTGATGGTAATTATGAAAACTACCTCTTTGGTAGAGTTATCAATTGTAATTAGTTTGTAGGTTGCACCCATACATTGATTTTAGTCTTCACCTCATTATTGTTATCACTTGGTTTGACCTTATAATTTGGTTTAGTTTTAAATTCCATTGTTGAATTAGTCATATGAGTTGATGTATACTTAAGTTTATTTAAAGTGATTAACTTGACTTATTTATACCTATATGTATGGCATAGCTCATGAAATGATTTGAATCTCTTGAATATAATTAAATCATGGAGTGGAGCTAGCAAAATTTATTTGAATATATTTTTTTTATTCATTTTCAGCCATAACATTGGTCATATTAGCTAGCATGGTCTTTTATAAAAGCACATAGTCACTAATTGGTTCATTAGATCCTTTCTTTAAATTAGTAATCTATGCATATGATAAATTTTCATTGATTTTGATGGAAAAGTGCACTAGGAATTAATCAGGCTAAGGGATTGAATGCTCTTAGGGACTGAAGAGGGAGATAATAGAACCATATCAATGCATAGTCCTTAAGACTTCTTGTAAATGACTTGGTCAATATTTTTTGTTGTATGCATAGTCCAAACATGATACATGGAACAAACGAAGATGTTGATTGGGATCAACTTTACCTTCCTATAATTAGATCTTAGGGTCCACTAATCTTATTGGTAAAGGGTAGGATACTACCTTAGGTCATATGGGTTATGGAAAAAAGTATGAAAATACATTGAATGGCTAGCTCTCAATGCACCTTGATCTAATTACAACACCTTGGTATGTGGAGATATAACCAAGATAAATTTTAGTGGTTCATATAAAAATGAACTTGGTTTTTTTTGGATAATTTCTAAGTATGTATTTCAAATGTCTAAAAAAAATTAATAGATGATGTTTAGACAAGCAGGTGAATGAACATGTAAAACATAACTTATCATAGAAGGTATGCTAACATGTGACTATACAGGAAACTCACAAATGGATGGTATCTATGCCGATATATTTTGAAAAAAAATTAATCAAATGATTATATATTACATATAATGGTGAATAAACTCATATTGGCATTCAATGGAGTGGAAAATTATATTTATATATATGAAATTCATTTTAAATATAGGTGATCTGACCTAGAAAACTAACTTACACCCAGATAATTTAGGTCAATCCACATTGTTCATGAGCCAATAAAATAGCCAAATGTCAATTTCTAAAACCAAAATATATATTAATTAATGAAGAATAGCCACTAAAATTTATCCTAGATATAATAATTTTCTTAAGGGAATGTGCATTAGGCAAATTCAGAAATGGAATATGTGTATTCATCATGGGAGGGGTGAAGGTTTATTATGTAGGAATAGGGATCATAATCTGTTGATGGCTTTGTGTTAACCCTAAAATTTTTGTGGATGTCACATAGGTCAATGAATATGAATGCATAGGAATAGTACTAATAATAGTTGTTGGAATACCTGATGTGTAAGCTTTATCTAGATTGTATAATTCATCTGTTTATATATATAACATTGCATCAAATTGATGTGGATTAATTTTAAGATATTCAATGAACTTTTCTTCCTCCAAAGCATCTTGTGGATATTTATTAGTTGTATAATTAGTTTCAATATTCATGATAAATCCATCAATATGGTGAATAATATATGATGTAAAATTCATAATAGAAAGAATAACAGAGGTCATGAAAGACATTTGGTGTCTAGTAGTAATAATAGGAATCTTGGATTAGATGTTGCAAATAATAAGATTAGAGGAAGGATTTGAGATTGTTCATTGCTAACTTTAGATTTATTAGTGAATTTAAATTTTATCCTTGTTACCCACCTGATTACATAATTTATCTAAATAATATACACTATCCATGTAGATCAATATGAAAATATTAATTTCATTACTTGTGTTAACCAATAATGTTCATTCAACATGTTCATGATTAATGTGTATTATTAGGGACTAATCAAAAAAACTAAATATAAAAATAAAACCATAGGGTTGAAATATAAAAACCAAGGTGTAGACACCCAAATTTGGTACAAACCTTGCTTTACAATGTCTTTTAGCCACTTATCTTATATGGGTCTTTAATTAAAAAAAAATTACTTAGCGGTGCATGTATTTTAAGTTTTTCCCTTTTAACTTTTGATTTTATATGACTTTGTGGTCTCCTTTTTCCATCCATGTTACTTGGGTCATATTTTAAAAATAAATATCTCTAACCCCCTTTACCATTTTGAGGTTGTGTTTATCCTAGGATAGGATCGATCAATAAGGTCAAGATCAACTGTCAAGCTTGACCCATTCCAATCACTCCTAACCCTTAATATTTTTATTTTATTTTTGGACATGTTTCATTTTATAGTCATTGAATTGGTCATTTTTATTTTCTTTGGGTTTGTTTTGCATGTAATTAGGTCTTTGATTCAAATTCTAAAAGGATCCTATATATACATAGTTGATAGAATAAATTTGGGAAAAGCATTCTTCTATTATAAGAGATATACAAAAGTTAAATATTACTTACACTAAATCATATAATCTACCTTTGAAGTATCGTTACATTTTGCATTATTGTGCCAAGGGTAAACTAGGAGAAAGAGTATATATATTTGTGTTAATCATTTCAAACACACACCTAAATAGGAGAAATAAATTTTAGTTTGATACCTCTTTGGATCATTGGTAATGTAGTGTAGTATTTTGTATTTTAACATGTATTCACCAAGGTCATTCCAACTGAATTCCTTTCACATGATTCCTCCCATTTTATGTCTCAATTGTTTGTACAAGAAACTAGGGTTTGATATTTTAGGTACATGCACACTCATTGAGAAGGTTGAGAAGGTTTAAAAGGAATTTTATAACCTAGGTGAAATAACATATAATTAATTAAAGTCTTAATTTCATTGGTCAATCTCAACCCATAGAGGTCAAAATCTACATTCGATATTAATTATTTCTAGTTGGTTCTGACCCATAATAGAAACAATAGTCAATTTAAGAAACAATAAAAATGTAATCTCTTTACAAATCAAAAGATCATAAAATAGGCTTATAAATATAGGAAAGTGAAATAAATAATCTATAATTTTCTATCTTTTTGTATTTATTTATTACAACTTGTCAAATTGGAATGTTGAATAATAGTTGTTGAGATATATTTTGTGCATTTTCTACCAATTGATAGTTATCTTTTATTATACTAGTTTCTATGTAATTAAATGGGTATCATTACATTGATCTAATTTTAGATAAAATATATTGGTGATACCATATATTCTTTTTAAACATTGATTATTAAATTTTGTCCTAGGGTTTCTTCTTTCCCTTTCAAGTCTATCTATCATTTGTGGGAGTATGTTTTGGGAGAAAAAATATCCTCCTCCTTGTCATCCTAGGTTTTGGTAACTCCAAAATTTCTACCTCTATTAATGACCCTAATATTACCCATCCTTTATATTTTCTATTTTATATCAAAGTTATACCATATGATTACTCTAGTGATTGGACAAATAATAAACAATGTATGATTAACAATGCTAATGATGTATATGAGGAATATGATTGTGAAGGAAATGATTATAATTACAATCATGAAGAAACATATAGTGAGGAAGAGGAATAATATAACACTTATTAAAAAAAATATCCCAAGGCCCCTACTTATCCTTTAGAATATTCTCTTAATCATACATTAGGACAAGAGGAACATATTAATAATTCACATATTCATATTCCTCCCATGTTGCATGAACTAAAATATCACTAATATGTATTTGAGACTACACCTCACTTATCTCCATAGTTTACTTCTACAATTCATTACAGTAAGAGTTACATGATATAAAATAATAATAATAATAATGAACAATACATAGACACTTCTCGTGATATAGACAATGTAAATGATACAAAAGGAGAATGTGATTCTCCCTTTTTTCTATTTAGATAATGAAACTATTATAAAATATGAATGTGATTCTCCTTTTATCTCTTTAAATAGTTGAAATGATAAAAAATTATAATGTGATTCTCCTTTTCTCTATATATAATGCAAATGATACAAAAATAAAATATGATTCTCATTTTCTCTCTAGACAATGCAAAAGATACAAAACTAGAATGTGATTCTCATTTTCCCTCACTAATAATGTAAATTTTACAAAATTATAATGTAACTCTCATTTTATCCCTCTATAAACATGTGTTACACCTTCTCTCTCTATAAACACAAATAGATGCACATGGACATAATATTTCTTTATCTCCTTCTAAAAAAACAATGTGATAGTCAAATTGTATATAAAAACTTTAGTGACATTCAAAATGATGGCATTCCTTCTTTACAAACTTCATGTGATATAAATTATCCAATAGTTAATGTTTCCAAATTATGCAATGATGTTAGTGGTGATTCCATCATACCTATGTTTCAAGTAGATGGTAAATTACAACCTATGACTGCACCTTTTTAAAGTACAACTATTCCTACTATCCATATTATGTCCATGATGCATGTTATAGGACACATTCAAAAGCAAATTTTGGCTCTTAATTTGTAACTTCGATCATGTAACACTAATATCAAATATAATATTATTAAATATCAACCTCTTACACAAAATGTGTTCTAGCATCCATATTGAAAAGAGTTTTTCATGCTTATGCTTCCCTTGTTTGATGGTCGTGGAGACCCCACTAACCATTTAGCATAATATTTATTCTCTTTTAGCCATTATGCCAAGTATGGATGCATATTATTAAAGGATTTCCATAACAATCTAGCATGATATTCTTGGGATTAGTTCTATAGTCTTCCTAATAGCTCTTTACCTAAATTTAAAATATTAAAAAAAGTATTTTTATTAAATTATCATAAGCACGAAATGCCTAAATTATAATTGAAATATTTAAAAGGTTTAAAGTAAGGTCATGATAATTATATTGGAAATTACATTGTATGATTAAGTAATTTTTTACACTCTTTAACATATCAGCCCTTAGATTTGGGAATAAAATTTACATTTAGTAAGGATCTTATTTCTTCTGTTTGAGAAAGAGTATTTCATAATCCTTACACTTATTTCAACAAATTATATATGGATGTGCACCACTACACATGTGATATAGATGGTACCAATATAAGTGAACCTTCACCAAATCAATAAATTACCATTTAAAAGGATGAATCCAATTCATTTTCTCTAAAATAGAAAAGTATTGTCAAAGACTCCTATAAAGAGAAAGAATTAACAAAATGGGTTTTTACCTATAAGGTTAATTAAAAAATCACATATTATTTCTCTTATGACAAAAGCTCATAGAAAAGAATAATTATTAAAAGTAAACAAAGGAAAATAATTAGTTTACAAAGTGGCATCTCCAATAAATTTTTATACTTACACTTGATTTAGAGATCAACCACATGATATCTTTCATACTTTATTAGATGAGAAGTTAAATTACCCTTCCTATCAATTAATATCATCCACTTCACATGTTTGAGAAGATAAATCTTCAACCATTTTGAACTTACCATGGTATTAATGGACATCATGATAATGATTTTTATGTTTACAAAAAAGACTTACAAAACTTGTTGATATAGGAGTTATCACATTTGAGAGCAAGATAACAAGATCTTCTTCACCCACTTCTTCTAGTAATTATTATAATAATACTGAGGTATCCCAAGATATTCCTACCAAGGAGTGAATGGTCTATCAACCTTTGAGAAAAAATCCTGATAAGAAGTCATTATTATAGTTCACATTCTATCATGACCATATCATCCAAAGATAAACCTACTAGGGAACCATTTGTCATTAGAGCTCTCGATAGAGGTAGTACTAAAAAAGGCTTAGACATAAATGTTAAAAAACAACATGGGAAAAGTGTTCTTATATCCTCTTTAAAATAGATATGGAATCAAAAAGTGAATCAAGTATATATGGATCAACCGATAATACAAGTTAATAAAGTATTACAACAATAAGAATAAGAACCATTTAAAATTATTAAACAATAGATTTTCCAACTAGATTACATTGACTTTATTTTTCCAAATAGTTGAGGAAATAGGCTTTGAGTAACATTATCACATACATAATACTAACAAGAATGAATTTTAATATACAAAGAACATTATAAACACATCGTACATTCATATTTTTGCAATATTCTATAAAATTATGAAACTCATAAATGTGAAAATCAAATCATATAAAACACTCATCTAAATAATACTAAATAATGTGAAGAGATATTTTGTGTGTATGTGTTATCATGTTTATGGTAAAATAAATTTTAATCAATGATAGGGTCACCTTCATCATGTGAACTATTACTACTAATTAGCCTCACATCCTATGAAGTCAAAGATCCATCTCATACTGCTACTCTCTTTGATAGATATTGTGACCTATATCATCTAACACAACTCTCAAGAACTCCTATATAGACCATCGCATGTGTATACTTAAATTTTAAAGTACATAATCTCTCAAGTAAATCTCATGATATATCAGAATAATAAGTCAGTGTAGGTCATTTGTTGATCTCTATCTATAAGTCATCGCACTCTCTAAATAATACATTATATGTACCATCATGAATCGCACAAGGATCAAACAAATGTGCATGCTTACTAGTAATCTAGTCAACCCACTCATCTAAGACACTACTCACTATGTCATAAGGCACATTCTGTGTCAAAGTACAGATTAACCCATCTACCATTATAGACCAATATGTGTCACTTGTAATACCAATCACATGAATACATAATCAAGTAATCATAAGAATACAAATAATTAAGTAAATCAAAATTCAAATAATCATGGAAATTATCGCATTTAAAAACCATAATATCAAAATATGTAGCTACAAGCGCATCCACATTAATTGGTGTAAGTTGGAGTGTAAGATGTGGTGTAGATGGTTCTCCTACTCCATATCCATACCCTCTACCTTTTCTAGCGGGGATAAATTTAGATCACCTACCACAACTGAAAACAACACAACCCAACATGTAGTAGGCCCCCACTATGTTTAGGCTATTATGCATATTACATCATCACCTACTAGGAATGGAACTAAATGATCTTACTCCCTCATTGGATATAGATCCAAGTTAGCACTTATAGTTCCCAATGTTTCCTTTACTCTAATAATGGAATTACTACTCCATGTACATGGATAAAGTACTAGAGGCATATCTTGAATCGGCCCAAACTATCAAGTAACCTACTCATACTTAAATCTCTCAAACACACCAAGAAATTAATCATGTGGCCACATACTAACTCATATGTGATGTAGATATCTAACATCTTTTGTCTACCTCTCATATCCCATATACTCTTTCCACTTAATCATCATTAGTGTCAATCTATTCAAAATTACCATGTACTCCATAGTGCTCAAACCCCTCCACCATGGTAACACCCATAAGGATGTGAAGACATAAATATAATCCCAATATCCATGAGAAATACCTAAAGGACACGCCATAGTGATATTATCATATGCCCATACATGTAGTAATGTGGTTGTTTGAAGACCACTAACATGAATTTCTAAAGTAAATCTATACAAGTCTTGATATAAGTGGGATAGCATGTTATGCCCCCAAGAATATCTATTATGACTCTCCTTAATATATCAAATAGTATCATACAACAAATACAAGATCACCATGGCTCATCTACTGCTACAAATTATGCAAGTATATAGTATATAAAATTTTAAAATTATAGAACATCTGACTTTATAATCTACTGAAGTAAAATCATACCACCTTGGTTGGTGCCCCACAATCTACCTATCATATTATTATGGGCTCACCACATGTATGTTTAACATTTTATATCCATAAAAATGGTCATCCCTCTAAAAATTTAAAACTATAAGATACACCATACATCCTCTAGTGTGAGGGTCTTTTTTCATGTTGGCAACTAAAAAGTATAAGTGTTGGGGATCCACATTTCATCCAATGTTGTCATCAAGTGCATGTTATGTGTAAATTATCCTAATCATCCAACACACGATAAACCCACATCCTCTATTATATTCCAATCTGCATCACCTAACCTAATATCTACCAATGTACTCATATGTCATCCTCCTTTAGACTCCCACACATGTAAATCACTCTACAATATATAATGCACAAACAAATTCATATCAGTTTTCGATTTTAATAAATGCAATATACATGAAAAATATTTAGTATAATTATCAATATAAAAAGGGATAAAATGGACCCAAATGGTTAAAAACTTCAGACAATAATGTTTTTTTTTAGATAGTAATGTCTCATGCAGGATAATATTGTCAGAAATGGGATGATACTGACCCAATGGTCAAAATCATAAAATCTAAACTTTTGACTTTAAAAAATGTTAAAGCATCAAAAATTTACAAAAAATAAATATTTCATCAAAAATTGCTCTAAATCATACAATTTACTATAAAAATCCAAGAATTTTGATACATACCAGCTCATCTATAGTCTAGGTTTATAACGCAATCTGTAAATGCTCGAACCAAAGTGGTAATGCAACTCATTAGCTAGGAATTTTGGTATTTCAAATCTCAATTCACATAATGTAATAATGGAACTAAAATTATAAAACCCTTTTATATCCTACTATTTATATGAGTTTACTTTTTTACAATGCCTATTACACAAATAGTTCAATAATTGATCAAAAACTTCTGTAAATGATATCTCAAGCACCATTTATCAAAAATTCACCCCACCAATTACATTGATATCACATAACATAGTATCCCACATTATAACACTACTTGGTCACCAATTCAACTTCAAAAAATGGTCAAGTTTTACATATTATACATAACATGATATCTCTGTAAAAATGTTATTGCCTTTGGAATCATTTATTGATCAAATGCAACTATTTATCATTTTATCATTTATACTATGTTGGGACTAACATGATTTACATAATGATAAAATTAAAGTATAATATGTGATATTATAACCAATCTAATAGATCGAACTCATCTAACTCACTATATCTTTCAATCTAATTAATTCGTTAATCTTATCCCTTGCCTCAAAAGGGGGCATACATGGGGGAAATTAAAAAATTACTACAAAACTAACTTAATTTAGATATTATTCATTATGATCAATTTAACCTCAAGTTTTTATATTTTGACATAACATTATAGGAAAAAATTACAAACTTTAGATGATACAGATTATAGTTTCATAGAATTTAGAATGGTTCAAAAAATTAGTTATTGGTATAGATTATGGGGGCATATGCCATGCATGTGCATCTCACATTATAGGAATAAATTATAGATTCATACATTTTGGGTGCATATACAATGGCATATGCACATAAGTAGAAATCACAAAATTTGCATCCTCATAGAGTTATAATTTAAATTTATGTATGGTTACAATTTCTATTTTTAACATATGGATGCATATCATTCCACATAAGTAACAGTGATGTAGGAGGAATGATACAAATTCATGTCATATTTTCATTAATACTTATTATATAAGATCATGGTAGGGGAATTGATGTTATCCATTCTCTTTTGATCATGCATATAGGAACTAAAGAATAAAGTAACAATTGAATCTAAAATCCATTTGCAGTGGTTGATTCAGTAAAAAAGCATAATGCAAATTGGAGTTTCAACACCCTCCAACATTATAGCATGTGAATCTATCATGGATATTATGGATTCCAACTTGTTTCCATCTTGGGTTACAAATATCACCAATTCAAATTGAGGTTTTTACATCCCTTGATGTGTTATATTTTATATACATGTTCAATTCAAATTAGGGCCTGATAACCCTCGATTCCATAGTGGTTTAATAGAATAATAGATTTATCTAAATTCATGGTTACTTGAGTCATTAAATTGAGGTTTCTACATCCCTCTATGGTTCTACTCATCACAAATGATCACTGGAAAGATTATCCATTTACCTATCTAGGAAATGAATAGATGCTACACATTCCCTCTTATCCTCCATAGTGATTGGGCCAATTCTTGACACTCAAAATTTCTATTTCTCCATGGCAAATGCATACTCCACAAGCATTATCACTTGGTAGGCACACATGTGTAGTATTACTTGAAAAATATTTTGAATATTTCATTTATGATTATATATCTTGTTTCACTTCGATAGTAACTTATCTAATTACATAGATTTTATTTTTGCATGAACACTTGGGATCATTATGACACATGATAAATCCAACATGAACCCATTCTATTTTACCCTAACCCTTGATCTTTTAATTTATTTTTTAGACGTGTTTTCTTTTATAGCCATTACATTCGTCCTTTTTTATTTTATGTGGGTCTGTTTTGTATGCCACTAGGTCTTTAATTCAAATTCTAAAAGGTTACTATATAGACATAGTTGCTTGAAGACATTTGGGACAAGCATTATTATATTAAAAGATCTATAAAAAAGTTACAAATTGATTACATTGAATCACTAGAGCTACATCTAAAGTATTTTTAAATTTTTCATGCTTGTGCTTAGGTTGAACTAGGAGAAAGAGTATCTTTTCATTCACCATTTCACATGGCCCTCAAAGTGGGAGAAATATATTTGAGTTTGATACATATTTGGAGCATTGGAAATGTAGTATAGTTCTTGGTGTTTCAATGGGGATTAACCAAGTTTAGTCTAACTTAATCTCTTTTTCCCAATTCTCTCTGCATTTGATATCTCAAGTGTTTATAGAGGAAACTAAGGTTTGATATTTCAAGTACATGTGTGCTCATTGAAAAGTCTAAGAAATCAAATGAATTTTTTGATGTAAGTGAAGCATCATAGAAGGAATCAAAGTCTTACTTTCATAGGATCAAGATCAACCCACATAGGTCAGAATCAGCAGTCAATACTGATTATTTCTAATCAACTCTAACCCAAAATAGAAATATCAGGCATTTTCATAAATGAGTAGAATACAATCTATTTACATATCAACATATCATAAAATAAGCCTTGTATAGATCCATAAAATACAATAAATAATCTAAGTCATTATCTATCCTTTTTTATTTGATTATTAAGACTTGTTAAATTTGTATGTTAAACCATAGTTATTGGACAATATTTTGTACATAGATTTCATTCTACTAGTTTCTATCTAATTAAAGGCTTAACATTATTAATCTAATTTTAGATAAAATAAAAGGATGAAAACCTAAGAGAAAACCTAAAGTTTTACCCTATTTAATATATATACGGGTTCACCAATATGTTTTAACCTAATTCATATTAATAGGTGAGATTAATCTAATTAAGATAAAACATTGAGATTTAATTCACATATTAAGATTTGGCATTCAATCATTTATCTGAATGTAAAATAAAGATATTGATTCTTCTTATTTGGAAAGTGCATATGTTAAATATATAAAGTATTAAATAGATCATGATATTTATCTTTTATGGTTGATTGTTTGTCTATGATTATATAATGTGAGTGAAAATCAAATATAAGCAAGCTTCTAGTTCATTTGGTTTTGAAACTAATTTGTCATCTACATTGGGTTAGTTATGTAGGATCGGATCAATATTGATGGTTGATACTAACCTTATGATCAATACTAACCTTATGATCAATACTAACCTAAAAATAAGTAGGGCACAATAATTATATAGTCACTTGTGACTATCTTTATTTGCTCTATACATGCAATCCTAAATCTTGATGATCCGTGCAACTCTAACAAATAGATTTTTTGCCTTAAAACCCTAGGTGTGCTTATTAGGGTAAGAAACCTAATAAAAGGGAGGAAAGTGTAATGGGATGAGTTAATCCCAATCACCCTTGCTTGATGATTGATTTTTGCATACATATCCATAATTCCAAAGAGGAAAATAAAGCCACACGTATTTATCCCACCTAATGTGATTTTTTAATTATTCTCCTTTGATATATGCATGCAACTAGTGGTGTGGTTTTGGTACTTGACAATATTTGCTTTGAATTGGATTTTGAGTGCTTCAGACTTGGTTTGACACTACTCCTAGTGATAGGTTTTCAAATTAGGAAGAATAGGGCATAATTTATTAGTGTGCATTAACATGTGGATGTAAATCAAGTAAGTGCCAACTCCTTTTTAAATGAGACTTTTATTTGTTTATATGTGGATCCAGTTGAAAAAATTATCACACCACTAACACTTTAGGATGATGGGATGACTTTAAGGATGGATTTGATTTTATAAATAGTTATTGTTGGGAGTGGGTCAGTTCCAATCAGATCAGTCAATATTAAATAGGGTTATTGACTAGGTATGGCAGAACTGATCTATGTATAGATGACTAACTGAGAGTCTAAAGATGTCTGTGTAGGATATTTAGTAGGTTTGAAATAGACAATGAGATTCCTATAGGTATGTAACAACATAATAGAATATTTCACTCATAATATGATATGAAAGTGTGATAAAATGACATATTTAGACCTTATTTGAATGCTCAAGTCATGTGTGGTAAATATATGTTAAACTTGTTATTGTTAAGTACCAAAGACCAAAATGTATTAGCTATAATATTTAATAAAATTCCATATCCATATTGAACTATATATCTATAAGATGAAAGTATTTTCCATAACATTCTATCCAAAAAATAACTAATCATTATTTATTGCTCATAAAATCAAAAAGGTGTTCACATAGCTCATCTATCAAAAGGTTATACCATGAATGTATAGGTTTTCATTCACAAAAATAATTGTCTAGACTAACATAAAGGGAGAATATAGTTTGCCACCCTGAATCAACCACATTTCACTCTTTTTTATCCTTAAATAGAGTGAGTTTTCATAATTCTTTATAGGTGGGTGGTTGTTCCATGGATTATCCCAAAAATCAATATTCATCCCATTCCTCACATTCTAAGCCATCTCATCATTAATGATTGATTCTACCTTGAGCACACTTTATCATATATATGTTTCATCAAAGCATATATAAGTATGAAATGCTAATAGGGTCTCTCTATTAATAATATTTTTTAAGCATAATTTTAGCCTAGGGAGCTTGTAACTCATTGACCCATCATCAATATATTTTTTTCACCAATATCAGATTGTAAAAGTGATTTGTTCTCAGTCTAAGACATCCCCTCACCAATGGATGGGTACAATCTTCCCATTTAACTTAAAATGTTCTAAGTTTTATTCCCAATAATCATTTCTTAAAAAAATAACTGTCGATTTGTAGCATGAGTACCTACTGCACGACAAAAAGAATGAGCTATTTGTGGTGGTTGTTGTGTGCTACTAAGCAACTAGTCAACATTGTATTTTGTAATGATTTGAAAGTTAGATGCTCAGAGTATTGAAATATTGTTAAATATTGTAATCAAAAATGATAATTATTATGCATCAAGTTGTTAATGTGTGTGCTTCAAAATATTTCCAAAATTTAAGTTGCACTAACTATTATTCTATTGACAGCTTTTTGTCAACTTTAAAAATAGAGGCATAAAGACTGCTCATAAATTAACATCTATTTTGTAGATAGACCTGCATAAGAACATTAAAAAAACCACATTTAATTGGGTAATGCTCAGATTTTTCCCTACATTCCAACAGAACATAACCTAAAATAGATTGAGCAAGTACATAAGAAATTTTGAAGAACATAAAATCAAATAAACTAAGCAAATACACAATAAATTTTGAAGAATACATGTCTGGAGAGATATTTTCCGCCATTGTCTCCCTCCTTGGGTGTTCCCTCCCCCCATCTATTATGCATACCTACTACACCCCTACCTGTTGTTTTATGCTCCTGCTCTCGCCCTCACTCAGGGTAATTTATTTATTTTTCTTCTTGGCACTGACCAATTTAGTGCACATATTGGAAATTAAATTAACAACTATACATGAAAGCTAATAGAAATACCTGTTAAGTAGTAAAACATGTGTAGGTACATAAATAAACAAGAGCATAGATGTATACCTTATTGTTGAAAAAGACCATTTCTTCAGGATGGTCCTACAAGGAAATATTCCCTGTCTATTGATGAGCCCTTGAGTTACGATACTCTCCAATAAAATTCCATATACATTAACCTATTAAGCCATTACATATCATTATCCATAGATGCAAGGGGCATAGGTAACAATGATAATAATCAAGTTATGGGAACAAGCAATTTCAAATTCAGTTCTTCAAAAGTTCCAAGTAGCTACAGTGTACTATGTGTTTTATGCTTGCATTGCACCTTCTTTGTCTGTCTTTGCCTTAGGTGGCAAATCCCTATAGTAGCTTAACACTCCAACACCATCTGCAATAGCTAATTTCCTTTTACCCTTTAAACAAAATGCCTAACACAAACATAGGGGCTCTGATTAGATGTTATTGATGCAATTATTCATACATTAATAATAAGTAAGAAAAATAATAAAATATTTTAAGCTTCCCCAAAATATTAGAAAATAATTGTGATTTTTAACAACTATTATTTTGTCATTAGCTATTAAAGACAATCAACAAAAAATAATTACCCTAGAAAAAAACAATAATACCAACAAGTACTAATAAAAATAATAATAATAATATCATCATATATTGATGGAATGAAATCGTTTGTAAAGCATTTTTTAATAAAAATTAATCTACTTATTTTTAAAATCCATTCAATTCCCTTAGTCAATGATTGCATATTCTCAAAGAAAATGTTTAGCCCCAAGATAATTGAAAGAAAAGTAAGGAAAGTAATGTTGAGAGTACCCTAGAACTCGGGATTTGGTATTAACGAAGAGAACATTTCAAATTTTTTTTAGGGTTAATGCTTAATCCAAATGTAGCTAAGAATCCTTTAAAACCTTTGGGCTTCTTTCAATGTGGCGAGACCATCAACAAACCCTTGATTGAAAACTCCATTTCCTCATGAATAGCAAATATGCCCTAGTCATTTCACTAAAATAAATAAAAATGGGGATAAAAAATCCTTATCATATCCCCCATGAGGTTTAAAAGCTTTGCACTATCTTCTTTTAGAACTACTTTAGAAATATAAGTTTAAACTATTTGTTTAATTTTTTTTATTGTTTTAAGTATTATTTAGATTAATAAAATTTAAAAATAAAATTCTTCCTTCTTATTTTATTTGTAACGTTTGATGAAATATCTTTTCATTCAATTTTTTAATGTAAATTATTGTTAAAATCAATTATTAGGATAAAATCGAATTACAAAATATTTGAACATTCTTATTCCCTTTCTCAAATCATCAATCATAATATTTTACTTCTTAAAAAAATCTTTATTCTTATCCAATTCATCCAAATTTTATTCTATTTAATTAAATCCAAAAAATATATATAATATTTTTAATAAATTCTAAATATAAAATACACCTCTAAAATCTATAATAAATAAATACATTTTACATTGATCCAAACCCATCCAAATCTTCCATGATAATAAAAAAGTCATATTGGTTTAAACAGGGAAAGAGTGAAATGGTTTTTTAATCAACTTCTTTTTAATTTGTAAGGTCACTTTATCAATGTACATTGTTTGTCATCATGATTTGGATGAGATTTGTTTTTTAATCAAACTTCTTTTTAATTTAATCATTGTGAGTCGGTAGGTAGTTAATTTCCAACTATACTTAATGATATTTTTGGTTGGTTAATTGAATCACTTTGATACGAGAACAATCTAGTCATTGTAAACACGTGGGTGGTTAATTTTCAACTATATCTAATGATAACACATAAAGGTTGTTTGAATAAATTTGAATCCAAATGGTTAACTTCCAATTAACATTAAGATTTGATATGTGCACAATTTAAGTGGTTAATTTCCATTTAATATTTGATCATTTTAAAAGGGTGAGTGGTTAAATTTTCCAACTAAATAAAGCGATGAACATTTTTAATGTTGAGAAGATTGTTAAAGTACAATTCAAAATATATTTCAAGTTTTTGGTGTACAATAAGATGATTTTTTTAGTTTATACAGAGGTTTTTTGTCTCAATTTATTGGCTTGGGGGAAGCTTTTGATAGTGTGTAGTCTAGCACCGATCCCAATCTCCTCTCTTTGGCTTTGGTAATTTGCTCACATTTTATTCCAGTGATTGTTCTTGACGATGACTCCCTCCTGCCTTCTTTCTTTTGGGCTCCTTCTTACGCGATGGTGGTGGCGGTTCTCCTTCCTAGTGCCTTCCCTAAGCCTGAGAGAAGGGCCTTCATAGACTAAAACAACACCAACAATTTGTTTCATGACTACATGGATTTCTGTCAAGACCTTCTCCTTCCTTCCACCTCATCCTCTCTAGTTCATCTCTCTAGACCTGTTCCCTCTCCTTTGCCCATATTGCCCCCTAATGAGAATCTCCACCCTATTGCCCCTATTCTCCTTATTGTTCCTCTTCCTTTCCTTCATCTTGGGGATGCTCCAATCTGCATCTCTAGTGATGCCTCAGTCCTAGAAATTCCAAATTCCTGCATTACAAATTTAGAGGTTGATCTAGGCAATAAAACTTTATTTTTCAAATGCATGGGTTCTCACCACTTCACTGAAGAACTCTCTCTTTGGGTGGAGTCCCATCGGAGGGATTTGTCTACCCCTTCCTTCTCTCAGATCGGCTTTGACTTATTCCTTAATTTCTTTCAAAAACCCTTGGATAGAGATTTTGTCTAGTCTTCTAGGTCGTGGTTCTTCCACAACTCATGGATGTTCTTGTGTTTATGGTCACCATTATTCAACCCAGTAAAACAGAAGATTTATTTAGCACACCTTTGGATCAAATTATACCACTTACCACTTGTAATGCAGAAAGGGGACCTTCTCATTCATCTAGTCAACAAAGTGGGATCTTTTGTGAAAATCAATGGGTATTCGTTGGAAGGCAGATTTATGAGGGTTTGCACTCTTGTTGACATTTCCAAGCCCTTTTTCACTCGGTCTTGTTGACTTCTTCTAGGGGTAGGTAGACTCAATACCTCAACTATGAAGGCCTCCAGTTTTATTGCTTTCAGTGAAATCTCCTTAGCCATAAGGTAGCAACGTGTTCTTCAATAGTTTGTCCACCAGCCTCTACTACCAATTAACAGGGTTGGAAGAAGAAAGAGGGTTCTTCCGACCAATATTTTAAGTGGCACAATTAGGAGTTTTTTACCAAGCTTCGACCCCTACCCTTCCACACCCCCCTCTTGAGGAGCCCCTTGCTCCTTCCTCACTTATTTCCCCTTTAGTACCTAACCATCCCTCTTTGTTGGCCCCTTTATCAGTTCTTAACTCAATGGTCAATTCCCCTACTATGTAGCTTGATAAACTAAAAACTGATGTCAAATCCATTGCTAAGAAGAAAGGAAGACTTTCTAAGGTAGAATTGCTAAAGTTGGAGGTGAAAGACTTGGTGCGCAAGGGTTCCTTAATAAATGTTAAAAGACCTTCTCTCAAGGCATGAGAGAAGATAGGCCCAAGAATGTGGTTGAGGACTATACCCTTTATTGAGCCCCCCCCATCTACTCTCTAATTTTATTATTTGTTATGATTTGGTAGGAGATTTACTACTTTGTTTTGTTTGCCATCTTTGGATTTGTAGTAGTGGATTGGCTAAAGTGCATTGTCTCTGATCTGTAGCTAGCCTTAGTGTTTTGTGGTTGTTTATTGTCTTTTGTGTTTCAATGGTTAGGGGGATTGGGCCCCTTGTTGTGCCCTAGATATAGTTCACTTCTCCAGTCAAAAACGTTTACCTTATCAAAAAAAAGTGCAATCCAAATCTTGGTTTTATTTTCCATATACATTATGAAACATTAGTAGTTATAATTTTATTTATTTATTTATTTTGGGGGTTAAATAGGAAATTAAAAACATTTCTATCATCATTTTGGTATAGGTTATGGACCTACTTTTTCTTAATAATTTTTATTTAGAATGAGAGAGATCTCTTGAAAATATAGGTTTTAAATAGATGACTTCAAGCTGGAAGAAATTTAGCAGATACCGATTGGTCTACCATCCATGCCTAATGTTTTTTAGTTATTAAAATCTAACTACTTATTTTTCATAAAATGTAATGATGTAAATTCTATTATTGTAAACTCTGTATGTTCAACCATCTCGGATCATAAGGAATATTTTATAAAAAGGTCTATAAGTTCTATGAATGAATTCTTTCTTTCCTGATGATGAATCACAGAAGATGATTCAAAATGTGTTGATCTAAACACATACACCCTTTTTCTCCCATAAATCATTCTGTTAAATCTTATGGACTATGAAAGCATAAAATCTCTTATTCCATACTTATTTCATTTTTCATATAAACTATCTTTTTAATTTTTTTATCACCAAAAAAACACTTTTATGATTAGAGCACGATATAATATATTTGGGATGTTTTATAAAATTTGTTATAAAAGGCCTTGAATTAGCAAAATTCGATAGGTATAGATCCAAAAAAAGAATATTTTATTATTTAGTACGTGAAATTTAATTTTTTCGACATATTTATCTATATATCAATTATTTGTTTATATTAAGTATTATTGATGTATTTTAATAACTTTCAATGACTTGATTTCAATTTTTTTCCATACCCCCACCCAATTATTCCCATTCCAAATCCACCCTAAATACTCTTGGCACCTGTCATGAGTACCCCTATCAATCCTAGTCCCATTTAAAGATAGATCCCCTCATTTATATTTGTTCACATCTCCTGCTCCTAGTCATAATGGCACCATAATCTTAATATGATATTAAGAGAGGCCCTCTCATTTGTATTTGTTCACATCACCCACTCCTAGTCATAATGGCAACATAAGCTTAATATGATAGGTCCTTGATTTCTGGAAGAAAAAATAGTGGTTCGCTATGATACATTACTCTCACACCTTGACCTTTTAGTGGCTTTCCCTTTCGATCAAGCACACCCCTCGACCCCTCAATCTATATCTGGGAATGACAAGTAAGGACAGGTTTTAATAGATTGAGAGATAGCTAATGTTAAAGGAGATAGGGATAAAGAGATTTCTGGCAAGGAAAAATTATAACTATAATTAAATATATATCTCACTAGTATATAGATATGGTATTTCTAGTCTCTTCATTTAACACGTCAAGTT
This sequence comes from Torreya grandis, assembly GCA_037957365.1. NCBI lineage: Eukaryota > Viridiplantae > Streptophyta > Pinopsida > Cupressales > Taxaceae > Torreya > Torreya grandis. The sequence goes on along the minus strand of JARHVA010000501.1, from coordinate 4,441,615 downwards.
AAGATATCCATGTCATTCTCTTTATTGCAAGTCAAGTAGCCATGTCATTTTTAGATCAAGGAAAATAAGTCGTGGGTCACTTTAATCATTCATGTGCACATTAATAAGCTCCTAATGTGAATTCAATCTTCAATATAAAGGTAAGTAAGGCTATTCATTTGAGGTTCAAGGGAATTTGTAAAGAAATTATCAATCTCGTGCCATTCTATAGTTATCGTATTATTATGGGGAAATCTTGGATCCCTTGGTGAGGTTATTTATACTATTTCTATTTATTCACATCTTTTTTATAATTTCAAGGTGTGAGAGCAGATGGATAATTAGTTCACACTAGTCATTTATTCTAATGAAGGCCCCCAAAATATTCTTTATCTATTTTTAGATATTTTAGGTATGAATGCATAAACATGAGCGAAAAAGTGAAAGAGAAAAAGCAATCAAACATATCATTCAAACTAAATTTAAGTTGATAGCATCTTCCAAGAGTACAAGGAGAGTTTTAAAACTTCCCATGAATGCCAGGGGTAGTCTAACATTAATTGCACATCAAATCAAAAACTTTATGTGAGGTATCTAATAGGGTTTGAAAATGCATTTCCAAGATATTGAAACAATAAATCTTTTATAATGTCATATTCAAAATATGCCTTTATATCCCTATATACTTACTTTGCTAATCGATTTTAAATTTAATTATGCATTATTATGTGTATTTTATTTCATTGTGCTTAGCATGATTAGTAGTATTTAATTAATTATAGCATATTTATTTTTATGTTTAGTGTATTTATCTACACTAAATTTTAGTGAACCCACATTGTGCATGTTCGTTAGGATTTCAACCTTAGGGTGAATCATATTCCACCTATGATTTTTTAATTTATTTTTTCCTATATCTAAATGTCATAGTTTTGATTTCTCAATCATGCTTGATTTTAAACTCTAAGCCTTATTCAATCCTAAGTGTGTGATATCTTGTGTCTGGTACAAATGTTTTATATAATATTCTATTATAAGTCACCTAGATTAATTAGATGTAATAATCCAATTAGAATAAGTTCTAGATTAAAATATGAAGGAAAAAATATTGTTTAAATTCTTTTGATTGATCCTTGAAAAATAAATTATAATTTAAAAATGTGTTTAAAGTTGAAGTAATTAATTTTTCTTTAATAAAATTTGGAAATACAAATGATATGTCCTTATAAAATGTTGATACTTCTTCTTTGAATTCAAATGATAGTAATGTTGTCTTGATGTCAATATGCCTCAAGATTATTTTTTGAATGATAAGAAAGATTATAATTGATGGCAATGTGCTTCAATATTATTTTTTAATGATAACAAAGATTATAATTTCAATTAAGAGTGATATTTAGATACTTAATATAATGTTATAATTCATGTGATTTTGTATGATGTAGATATCTAAGTGTTACATCTAATTTTAACAGTGATAATAATTATTATATCATTAATTATCCATATTGTGGTAATGTAAAATATTAATGGAAGTTACATAGAATTATGTGAAAATATTATTAAAAGGGGAATCAAATAAAGAATCAAAGTAAAATAAGTTGTGTAAAGACTTGATGGTGAGTGTATAATATTATAAATATTATTATGTACAAATGAAATAATGTAAAAAAGGGTGTGTTGGTTATAACCACCTATTGAGTGATAAAAATAAGGTATAATACCTTGATGGATGGGAAAGAGGTTTTATTATTTTGATATATGAATTTTTATTAGTAAAAAATTAATTTCACATGTGGAAAGGTGAATGCAAGTGGTGGGTTGGGGAGAGAGGCATACAGAGTGTGTCCTAATTGGATAGATAAAAAGTATAACCCTAGATGATTCTTAGTTAGGGCAAGATATGATTTAATTATTATTTTCCTCTAATTATTTCAGCCATAGCCTAAGGTACTAGAACTCATATACACTAGAGACAAGCAGAAATCGAACAAGAAAAATAAAATATATGTATTTCTACTCATACGAGTTTATTAACTATCACATAATATATTCAAAATGATCTAGATAATAAATAAATATTTATGTATATAAAATCCTTATTAAATTAAAATAAAAAATAATTGTGTAGTTAGTTGAAGATCCATCTATTTAACCCTATATTTGATATATTGGTGATAAGCTTAAGAATATAGAAATAGTTTAAGCACAAGGGTGATAAAATAATCTATAGCAGGTCAATTAATTATAAACCCAAATAAATGAATATTCTAAATTATAATACTAAGATATTTTAAATATAGAAAGTACCAAATTTTAAATATGTTTAATTGATTTCAATACTAAAGAGAAATGATACTTAGTTGGGTTTACTATGGATAAACAGATCTAAACTAAAAATAGGTGTATGGTATGCAAGATTAATATTCTAGATTAGTTGTTAGATTATGTAAATTATACTTATATATCCACGAACACTACCATCGAATCTAGACACTACCATCAATGCTAGTGTTTGACTATGATGCAGTTGTCTAGTATAAACTAATGACTAGATTTCAATGCAGCCAACTTAGTTGTTCTAGGTGTTTTGTTACCTTTATGATAATATATTTAGATATGAGATATAGGTTGTCTCTCTTTACTAGTTTATCAAACCTTAGCTCTTTACTCTTAGATTGACTATTAAAAATGGGTTAGTGGGCTCACGATGTCAAGCTGACCTCAACGATCCCTTTGTCACTAAACACTACATACATATCCAATACTCCAAAGAGGGCCTCAGACTTATACAGTTCTCCCCTATGTGTAGGAATGTGTGGGCACAAGGGTGAAATACATTATATGAAGACGCATGCAATGATATAACTTATAACTTGAAAAATATAACTCTTGGACTACTTTTTAAATGATTCAAACATTTTGTATGATTGTTCCTATGACTGATAAAGAAATACAAACAAATAGAGTAGAATAACTCAATTGTGTGATTGATTTAATGAGTATTTATAGGTGATTTTTTAGTATTTTCTATATGATGAATGAGAAGGCTTAGACTTGTATTTATACCACACCTTTTGAAAATATATTATGGTAGGGTTTGATAAGACAAATAAGTCAACTCATAGGTTTCAAAACATTTGTAATTTGAATGACTTTTAGAAACTGGACACTAGATAAGAATTTTGGCATTATCGTTGGTGGTAGTGTCCCTTTGTGCTAGTAGTGTTCAGAAGGCTAGAAAATAGGTATAAATCTGAAACTGATGGTGAAGGATGCTAATCAAGTTTTTAAGTTTTTTGGTAGTATAAGAGACCTAAGTCATTAGAATGACATGGATTGTACTAAGACATAAGTAATTAGGCACAATGAGAAAGCGAATGAGTATCTCAATAGTAGGGATGCCTAGAATTAAAGGGTAGAGCCTTGATTTATATTTGTCAAATGTGTAAGACTAATATACTATAAATATTTAGTTTTAGTATCAACATTCCCCCCCCCTTTAATATAGTAATGCATAAAGATGAAATTAATAGTTTAAAGGAAATAAATGTGTATCTAGGTGTGTAAAACACACCCTGCCTTTGCTTGAGCCCACCTTGAGTGTTTTGTCAGTGTATGACCTATAATTAAGAGCATGTTGCAGTAGAAATCAATGTATATAATCTTAAATTTTAAATATTTTAAATTATTGAAAAGGAAGAGAGTGAGGAAAGAGTACACCTATGTGTCAATGTAACCATGTTGCCCCTTGATATTTTGACTTAGTAAATATGTTTGTTTATGAAGCATTAGATCTTGAATAGGTTCAAACCTAAACCTTGGGTATTTTAAGAGGGATATTGGAAGGTATTATTCCCCCAACCCCATGCAATAATGAGTTATGACACAACCATTGAGATCATTATATCTCAATCGCACAACTCAAGTGTGAAAATGTAATATGGTGAGGATGAGTGATTTAATTAACACATCCTATAAATATGGTGTGATTGGATGATATAATCACTCTAACCTATATATCTGGTGAGGTTGAAAGATTTAATCACATCAACCTATAAATTTAAACCATTTTTTTAGTAGAAAAGGTTCAATAACAGTACGTCTTAGTGTAATCATTACATCTTGGTGAATAATATAATTGGTAAAATTTATAAATTTTGGTGAAATAGAATGGCATATGCTATAATATGTTTTAGTTAGAGTATATGTATCATAAATCTAAAAAAACTCTACTTCAAATCTATGCAAAATCAGTGCAATGTATAAGATTTTGACCCAAGTGTATATCTGAATCATAAAACTGAACTGGAGATTGTATAAGTGTGGAGATCATATCTTTTATGACATACTCCCATTGAAATATGAAGCTACTAAGAATGTGAATAAATTTTTAGGTCATGTCTTTATGGCATACCCCCATTGAAATCTAGAAACTGTGAAAATGTGGAGGTCATGCCTCTATGACATGCCCCCATTGATATGCCTCCCCCTACCCTCTTTTGAGATGGGGAGATAGAATCTGGTAGGTACCTTACCTCAAAAGATAAGGTAATTGTATAATTTGTGTATGAATCATGTAACATATATGGGTAACATGTCTAAGTAGATATATCAATGAAGCTTAAATTATGTGATCACATCAATCCCTAAGATGCATGATATGGATCATAAAAACATCTAGAGAGTAACAATACAAGCTCAACAAACAATCAAACACACACACAAGAGCATTAAATGTAATGCATAATAATGGTCCAAGCAGACCTCATACAATGGGCATGTTCAATTACTGCATAATAAAAAATAATGACATATTAAATTCCCAATCAAGATAGAATGACATATTCAAATGTCCAATCAACATACAATGGAACATGGGCCAACAAGTAAAGAACATATTCAAATGTTCCACAAGTGAGACAATAGAAATTAATGGGATACACTCAAGGAAGTGAAAAAAATAGATGAAACATAAACAACCAACATAGTCTTATCATATTAGTCCCTACATATATGTGTTAGCAAAATATGTTATGTAACATAGCATATCAAGTACATTGTAAAAAATATAAGCATGGATATAGACATGTGTAAGCATTAGTATATAAGCTCAAACGTGATAATGTATAAATGATCATAAAGTATATATAACTTATATCAATCATGATCAAAGAAACATATGCCCCTAATGTACTATATGACGTGGGTTGAGGAGAGCTCCAACATCTGTAAGTGCATGTATCATGTGTTTGGGTATGTTTGTATCACAATCAAAATATGCATGAAACATATTTATATATAGAAAGAAATGATATGTTATATACTAATGTAAAAAAAATAGCATAGGTGCCAAGGAGATAATAAAACATGGGAATGTTGAATATTTTGTATTTTTGAATGTTTTTGTATTTTATCAAATATTTTATTTATTTGAATTTGAGGGATTTTTTTTTTTGTTGTATTTTTGAAATATTTTATTTGTGACACAACTAGTCCAACAAGTGATCATATTCAAGAGATAAGGTATATTGTGGTGGTCTTGTTTGCTAAAATTATTTATACTAAATTATTGCCAATCCTCAGTGTTTGTGGTAACTTTATGTCAGAAGCTATTGGTATTTACCCATCATCATATCCATCATACATGATACAAATTTATTTTTTGTCATGTTGGAAAGTAAGGCATTGATTTATATTATTGACAATTGCTTTCATATTGGTCAATGAGTATTTATTAGTGTAGGTTTTTATTTTTTCCTATTTGTTAATAGGGAATATTATATATTTGTGCATACATGTAGTTTTCCTACATTCGTGGGATAGGCTAGCTTATGTGGAGATTGTGTGTCATATTTGTGTCATAAGGTGTCATAAGAATGTCATAAGTGACTCTTTTGACCAGCTATTCTAGGTATGGGAGTTACTTCTCTATTCTTGGCACCTTATCACCACCTTTTTTGGAGGAGTCTATTCTTGGGGTGCTTTGACCACCTTTTGTGGAGGAGTCTATTCTTGGGGTGCTTTGACCATCATTTGTGGAGGAGTTACTTACTAGCTCTCCTATATGTATTCTTCATTTTGGCCATTTCATGTTAGTCAGATTTTGGTTTTCTCCATTTTTGTCTTATGCAATTTATTTTCTTGTTATTTTCAAATTGATTTAGCATCTATGTGATGTGCACTTGTTCATCTTGTGTGATCACGTCTCCATTGCACTCGCGTTATCCGGATTCTGGCAACAACTCCGATATGGTATCAGAGCTACTCTGGTAATCCTGTGTCTGGTTATGCTTTCAGCTTATTTTGAAATCAAGAGGAGTGGAATTCTCTTTATTTTTTTATTCTAGATTTGGTCTACAATAAATAAATAAATTCTTTCAAAATCATTTCTGGTTAGTTTCCTTGGGATCCTTGCATTGGGGTGTCTTGGCTGTCTTCAGGTGCTGGTTTTGCTTGTGTTCTTGGGAGCCATTATTGTGTGGAGCAGCAGAGGGAGGAGCAGTAGTCAGCTCTTTTGATCAGCAGCTTCTAGTCCAAGTGCCAAAATCAGCTTCTGCACCTAGCTTCAGCACTCCTTCAGTTCTGCCACGCCATAGTGAGTTCCATCAAGAGGCCAAGTAGAGTTGTCCTTCCTCCACGCCAAGCAGCAGCATTTCATTCTTCTGTTCTGCCACGCCATCAGTTGTACGACGTCCAAAATAGGGTATTTTTTGTCTGAATATGGCACATTTTTCTGGTAAACCTGCTGTGCTTTGAAGTCTGGAAACTCCTTAACTTTTTCTTGCCCAGCAAATTAGAAATGCGCCTTGTTTTTGGTGAAAACATTCTACTATTTTTTTGTCTTTTATGCAAGTTAAAATTCTGGACTGCTATTTTGGTGCCCCTTCCTACTTGGCATCCTATGTGGCGCCCCTTGGACACTTGCAATCCTTCAATTCTGTCTTTGATTTAATATTCTCAGTTAAATTTGACTTGTTAAAACAAAAATCAGTCAATTTGACTGAGTATTTAATTTTTTAGACAGTTTTGTATTTTAGAGATTTTCAATTAAAACTTGTATCTTCGCCTGTCAAAAACGAAGGGTGAGGCCCGGGTTGGCAGGAGGCCAATTATCCCTCACACAAACTTCATTTGGATTCCCCATTTTGTGCCAAATCCAACGAGTGGTTGGAAAGCCACTTTCTCTCCCCATAACAGGCATTTATTTAATGTTTTAGTGTTTTTTTTGCAAAAATACTAGTTTACGGGAAAATTGTAACTTTAAAATCTTGCAAACAGTAGCTTAGTTTTGGGTGCCATTTTTTGTAAAAGTTCTTGTAATTCAATTCTCCACAGCGTAGACTTGTTATTTTTTAAAAATGCACTAATTTATAAAGTGCCAAAATTTGGGTCTCCCGAGACGCATTTTTGGCTGAGTCCGATGTCCTATTTGCTTTAGTCTTTCACTGATTGCTCTAAGACACATTCTCAGCTGAGTCCGATGTCTTTTGAGCATGCACTTGCATATTTGGGGGGCTCAACATTTTGGGGGGGTGTGATTGCTTTTCACAACTTGCTTTCATTCTCCTTTCTGCATAAATTCACAACTTGCAATCAACACAACTTCACCTAAATTCAGCTAAAAATGGATTCTTTTCAACTTAAACCCTAACACCCTTCAACTATCATGAATGGAAAGTTAAAATTTTAATCATTCTTAGAAGCAAAGGGTTGTATAGGATCACTATGGGAACTGAAGTACAACCCAACACTAATGCTGAAAAGGTCAAGTGGTACAATTGTAGTGATGAAGCCTATGGATTATTGAGTTTGTTTATGTCTCCAAAACTTCTCTTCCACTTAGAATCCTCCCAAACTCCTAATTACATATGGGACACCTTAGAAAATTTGTTTGGGAAGCTTGATGAGATGAGAGGTATGAGCTCGAAAATGAACTCATAAGTCTAAGTCTTAGCAACTTTGACACCCTACGGGACTTCTTCACTAAGTTTAAGGCCCTTAGATTGCAATTGAAAGATTATGGGTTAGAGAAGAAAGATGATCAACTCATTCTTTATATTCTCGCAAAGTTAGGTCCAAGTTATTCATTCTTTGTCTCTACTTTCCATGCCACAAAAAGTGCCCTTGGCACTACATGGAAAATGCCTTCTTTGGATTCATTCATTGCCGACTTGACTAGGGAGCAAGATAAGCTAATTCAAAGGGGCACAATGAAGTCTACTCAACCCCAAGATTTGATAGCTGCAAATGGTAAGGATAAGACTTCAACAAAGGAGAAGAAGAAAAAGAACAAGGACCAGGAGAAGAAGAAAGAAAACACCAATCCTACCAAAAACAACATTGAGACTTCCTCTTCCAATGCTAAAACTAAGAAGGAGAAGATTAAGTGTGCCTATTGTAAAAAGACAGGACATGATGAACACAAATGCATGAGAAAAATAAATAGATCACCTTACTCATCTTCTAGAGAAGAACAACATAGGTGTTCCTGAGTCCATCAAGCAAAATTTATCTACCCAAGATTTTACTAAGGCAAAAGACAAGGGTAAGGAGAAATAAAAGGGCAAGGCCCTTGTAGCAACTATAGCTTCTACATCATCATGGGTCATTGATTCAGGTGCTTCTCACCACATGGGCTCTTCACTAGTTGAGTTTTCATCTTTAGAGCCTTGTAACATGACTTCAATTAGTTTGGGTGATGACACATCAGTTTCCATTGCAGGGAGAGGGTCAGTTGAAACAGAAGGAGGAACATTCAATAATGTTCTAAGTGTTCCTTCTCTTTCAACCAATCTCCTATCAGTGTACCAAATCACTCACATTGGTCGGGGCATGAGAGTTGAGATTTCACCAGATTCAGTGTCTATCAGGGAGTTGCATAGTGATACTACAGTGGCAGTGGATAGGGCAAATCACCAAGCTAGGTTATACACCTCACATTTTGCATTAGATTCTTCTCTGATATCATTGATGACTCATTCAAATGGAGTTAGCAAATTGTGGCATGAGCAGTTTGGCCACCTTAACTATCGCTATCTTAAGCAACTTTGCAAAAATGACATGGTCATTGGCTTGCCTCGTGTCCAATTCTCAAAAGGACTTTGCAAGGGGTGCTCCCTTGGGAAGCATCCCAAAGCAAAATTTGGCAATGGCAAAGCTTGGAGGGCTTCACAACCTTTGGAGTTAGTCCACAGTGATGTATCAAGACCCTTTCCCAATCCATCTTTCACAAGGGCCAAGTACATCCTCACTTTCATTGATGATTTCTCTAGGTACACTTGGATATATTTTCTCAAACAAAAGTCTGAAGTGTTTGAAAATTTTCTAGACTTCAAGGCTCTTATTGAGAAACATAGTGAGAAATCCATCAAGATTCTTCAAACTAATAATGGAGGGGAGTATGTCAGCATCAAGTTTGAGCAATTTTGCACCACAAAGGGGATTGATTTGTAGCGCATAGTCACTTGCAGTCCTTCCCAGAATGGGGTTGTAGAACGCAAAAGTAGGTTCTTGAAAGAGATGGGTAGCTGTATGATTGAGTCTAAATCCTTTACACCATAGTACTGGGCTGAAGCCATCAATTATGCTTGCTACATTCAAAATAGGGTTCCTCATAAAGCTTTGAAAGGGATAACACCCTTTGAAGCTTGGCATAAAAGGAAACCTGATGTTGAGCACCTTAGAGTTTTTGGATCCCCAGCCATAGCCCGCATTCCAAAGAAGAAATGCAAAGCTATGGAACATCAGTCCAAGCCTTGCATCTTTGTAGGATATCCAAATGGTATTAAGGGATATCAGCTTCTAGATCCAGTCACTCATGAGTTGTTCATCGAGAGAAGTGTCCATTTTTAGGAGAGTCCTAGAGACTCAACACTTGACACTTCTTCTCCCTCATCGGATCTACTTCTTCATGATGATTCCTCATCAGATTCAGATCAGCCACAGTAAGTTCTTGAGCCAGAGACATCTTCTTCTTCTTTGAGTTTAAATAGTGAGGATAGTGATGTAGTGTCATCCACCTCTAGTCAGTTAGAAGATGAGGAGTTAGCACCTAACTCGCCCACTTTTGGGACACTTTGGGCCAAACAGACACTTGAGAGTGTTGGCACTTGGGCAGGAGATCCCGCAGATGATAGATGTACTAGGGGGGATTTTCAGAGAGATCCACATGCCTTCTTTGCTATAGTTTTAGATCCACAGACTTTTCGAGAGGCATCGGGGGTACCTGGGTGGGATAATGCTATGGAGGAAGAATATTCTTCTTTAATCAAAAATCACATTTGGGATTTGACTTCACTTCCTAAGAGAAGAAATATGGTTCGATGTAGGTGGATATATCAGACCAAGTTTGTAGCAAATGGGTCGGTTGATAAGTATAAGGCGCGATTGGTCGCCAAAGGTTTTTCACATGTGGCAGGCATTGACTACTCAGAGACCTTTGCACCTGTTGCAAAGATGACTTCTATTCGACTCACCTTGGCTATTGTCATAGCACATGGTTAGAATGTGCATCAAATGGATGTGAAGAGTGCCTTTCTTCATGGAGACCTAGAGAAGGAGATCTACATGGAGCAACTGCTAGGATTTGTTCATGATTCTTCCTTAGTATGCAGACTTAGGAAATCTATCTATGGCCTCAAACAGGCCCCTCAAGTTTGGTATGCCAAGATGGATTCCTTCCTTCTCATAGTGGGTTTCACTAGGTGCTATTCTGATCCCAATGTCTACTTCTTGCGGCAGGATGATTCGCTCTTGATTTTGGTTTTATATGTTGATGACCTTTTGATCACCAAGAGTTCTTCATCAGCTATTGCAGGGGTGAAGGCATATCTCAAAGATAGATTTGACATGACAGACTTAGGTTTGTTTCACTACTTCTTTGGCATCAAGATCTCATAGTCAGATTCAGGGATTTCTCTTGCACAACCTAAGTATGCTCTTGACTTATTGGCTCGGTTTCACATGGCTGATTGCAAGCCATCTCTGACTCCCTTTCTATCAGGAGTCAAGCTTGAGGCTGATTTTTCTTCACCATTGGTTGATGCCACTTGGTATCTCCAACTTATTGGTAGCCTCATCTACTTGAATCACACCAGGCTTGACATATCATATTCAGTGGGACTTGTCTCCAAATTCATGCAGGAACCCCATGAGCTGCATTGGAAAATAGCTAAAAGGATCTTGCATTACATACAGGGTTCACTTAGATATGGGATTCATTATAGATTTGGCATAGAGGTTGACTTGGTTGGATATATAGATTCAGACTGGGGTGGTGATTCACAGACTCGCAAGTCCACTTCTGATTATAGTTCTTCTCTAGGTTCTGGTCCTATCAATTTGTCTAGCAAGAATCAGAATGCTATTGCTATATCATCCACAGAGGCAGAGTACAGGGGAGCTATTAATGCAGCTACTGAGGCTATTTGGCTTTAAGGGATTCTTTTTGAGTTTGGCATTCCTATCAGGCAGCCCACCATCATTTATTGTGGCAACTAGAGTACCATTCAGATTTGTAAGAATCTGATTCAGCACCGGCGGACCAAGCACATAGAGATTCACATGCATTTCATTTGGGAGCTTATTCATAGTCAGGGCATTGACTTAATATTTTGCCAGTCTTCAGAGTAGGTTGCAGACATCTTCACCAAGCCTTTCACTGAGAGCAAGTTCATTCATCTACGAGCTCTTCTTGGGGTGCGGTCTACATCTGCAGTAACATCATCTTTAGGGGGGCCTTCTAGCCTCTTCTTTTCTTTTATGTCTCTCTTTTGGGGGGGAGTTTTTTCCTACAGGTTTTCTCCTTTTCTCTATCTTATGGGAGATTGCATTTGTACATGGGTACCTCATCAGGCCTAGTTGTCAGGACCCATTTTTTATTTCCACACTACCCACCTAAGCTACGCTTATGGGGGGTATTAGTGTAGGTTTTTAGTTTTCCCTATTTATTAATAGGGAATATTATATATTTGTGCATACATGGAGTTTTCCTACATTCGTGGGATAGGCTAGCTAATGTGGAGATTGTGTCTCATATTTGTGTCATAAGGTGTCATAAGAATGTCATAAGTGACTCCTTTGATCGGCTATTCCGGGTATGGGAGTTACTTCTCTATTCTTGGCACCTTGTCACCACCTTTTTTGGAAGAGTCTATTCTTGGGGTGATTTGACCACCTTTTGTGGAGGAGTCTATTCTTGGGGTGCTTTGACCACCATTTGTGGAGGAGTTACTTACTAGCTCTCCTATATGTATTCTTCATTTTGGCCATTTCATGTTAATCAGATTTTGGTTTTCTCCATTTTTGTCTTGTGCAATTTATCTTCTTGTTATTTTCAAATTGCTTTAGCATCTATGTGGTGTGCACTTGTTCATCTTGTGTGATCACGTCTCCATTGAGCTCGTGTTATCCAGATTCTGGCAATAACTCTGATAGTATTATCCAAGATGGAAATTCAATTGTGGGTTTTGATCCATTACCCATATAGGAAGGTCTATGACCTTGATCCACATGTAATGGGTAATATAGTGTACCCAAGAGATTCTAAAAAAGTTGGATAATATCGTATTTTGTATATATTGTATCCCATTTATTGTAATGTGGTAATACTGCAAATAATTCTCCAATTATTTATATCAACCTTGATATGTTGTCAATAGAGCCCATTAATTTTAGCAGTAATAATTACATCTACATGGACCAAATGCTTAGAGGTATGTCCCATTGCACTTTTTTCTTTTGAGATATCAGAAATCAGATGTATTTTCCATTTTTTTGATATTATCTATATACGTTCTTTATTTTTATATTTGTAAATTTGGTTTTGTAATGTATCACATTGATTTTTATTATCGTTAGAGATCCAATGATAATTACAATATGATGATCCTTATTTTTGAACAAGTCAGCTATTCAATCTGTGTCTATTAGAAGGTAAGGACATCATCTTATACTCAAGTAATATAGCAAGTTTTATGTGTAGAGTATCTTATTCTACCATGATATGTAAAATATATTAACAAGCATTTACATGTTCATCTACTAATTTTGCCTTACCCTTATCTAGATATGATTTTGTATCCTCTGGTGATGAATTTAACTTGTATGTACAGGACATGTAGGTGTGAATAGGTTATGCAAAAGATGTTCAAGTAGATCAAAAATTAATTTTTGTAATTATTTATTGGCCATAGTATGAGGAATTTCATCATCACTATCATAATAATCTAAGACTTTTCCATCTTGTTGTTCGGTATTAACTAATAAAGGAAGCTCAAATGTTTGATTTTCATGTTGTTTGGGTATCATTGGATGATTTGATATTGGTTTTTATTCTAAGTGTGCATCTGTGTGTACCTCAATGGTGAGTGCCTTATAAGCATCTTGAGTTAAATGAGTTTTTTTTTAATTCACAAAACTCATAAGTTGGCATGCTTTCTAGTGGGATATATTGATTTGGTGCTATGAGTTTAGGAACCCCTTTTGTGTCAAAATGTATCATTTGGAAATTTTTGAAGAGCTTATCATCATCAAACATTGTCAATAATGCCCTATCATGTATGAATTTAACACATCAATGTAATGTAGATGAGACATCATCCATCATGTGTATCTAATTCCCACCCAAGAGTAAGTTATAATGCAATGATTGAGACATTACTTGGAATGTAGTTAATATTTTTTTTAGTCCCAATGTCACATTTAATGCGATTTAAATGATTTTTAGCCTACATGAGTTATCAAATCATTTGATATGCGCATCTAATTTTTAGATAAGGCTAGTACTAATGCCCATTGTTATTAATAATTATGTGTTACAAATGTTTAGGCAAAATCCATTATCGACTAACACTCCTTTTATTTCTTTATTATTGTTTAACCCTAAATTTGGTTATATATCTTAATGGGATAGAGAAGGTTAAGAATACAGAAATGAATATGCACAAGGGTGATAAATATATCTATAGAAGGCCAATTAATTACAAAACTTAGATAAAACATACACTAAATATATCATGTTGAGATATGCTAAAATAAGAAACATAACTATGTTAGGTATTGTAATGATAATGAAAAAACATTCTTAGTTGATTTTGATGATAATACAGATCTAGATCTGGAATAGGTATGAATTAAGCTAGAAGAATGCCATGTAATAGCCACTGAATTATGGTTTGAGTTCCCTTATATTCATGGACACTTGTGTCATCCTAGGATGGTTGCATCGATACTACTATATGGATCAAACATCGATGTTTCATATGAAATACCTACTAAAACTAGATGTGACAACATGGATCTTTTTATTTCATTATCACCTTCACTCTAGTGCATTTATATTTGGGTCATGGATTATCACTCCTTATCAAATGATCAAACTCTAGTGCTTCATCTTCATAGTGGATATGAGAAAAATTGGTTAGTGGGCACATAGTGTCGAGTTACCCCAAATACCCTTCTGTTAATGAGCATTGCCTACATAGCCAATAATTTGAAGATGGATTAAGAGTTATTTAGTTCTCCCCTACATTTTTTATTGTATGTAAATCATGAAATATGTGATAAGTAAGTACAATAGTGACCTAACTTATAAATTGAAAAATATATCTCTTGGGTTGCTCTTTCAGTACTTCAAACCTGTATATGTGTTGTCCTTATGAAAAATATGTAAATAGGATAAAATAGGTAATTTTTTCTCACTTGAGTGCTTTATTGTGTGATTTTGATGAGTTATTTTGGTATCTTTTGGTCTTTTCTAGGTGAGTTTAGAATGAGGAGTGATCATGCATATATACCACTCCTATCAAGAGAATATCACATAATAACACTTAGGCCGACCATTAGGAAACATTTCATTTGTAAATTAGATGACTTTATGGCAATGGACACTTACATCAAAACATGACACCTGTATCGACATAGGTGTCTATCTGGGATGAAAGTGTCCAGGGAGCAGGAAATAAATGCAGGTTCAGAACATGCAGAAGTATAAGATAAATAGGTTTTAATCATTCTAGGCAAGATAGGAGGCATGGGTCATTAAAATAACACTATTCATACTAAGATATAGGAAAAGGGGCATAAAAAAGAGAAAATGTGAGACTTACAAAAGTGGAAAAAGTCTACAAATAAGAGGAACAACCAAGGTTTGAGTTTTCTAAGTGTACAAGACTAAGGTGTTATATAAATCATAAATATCATCTACATTCCCCCCCTTTAATAGTAATAAATTTTTTAGTTTAAAAGAAAAGAATGCATACCTTGGTGTGTATAACATACCTTATCTTTGCTTGAGTCCAACTTGAGTGTTTTGTTGGTGACTGACCTACAACCAAGAGTATGTTAAAATATATAATTAGTGCATACAATATGAAATTGAAATCATTGATTAAAATTAAAATAGAGTAAGGTTTAGGATTACACACATATATCGATGCAACCATCTTGCCTTTTTATAATTTCAAAATTGAATACATCTAATGATGTGTGTGTGTGTGTGTGTGTGTGTGTGTGTGTGTGTGTGTGTGTGTGTGTGTGTGTGTGTGTGTGTGTGTGTGTAGATAGATAGATAGATAGATAGATAGATAGTTAGAGGAGAGCCCATGCTTCCAACCTTAGAGAGAATGGGGATTGCCACTTTGCAATTGAGACTAACTCAACCGTGCAACTCAATCATAATTATAACCTAGTGAGTGTGAGTGAACTAAGTTAACTCACACCACCAAACTACTGAGGTTGGATGATACAATCAAGTCCAACTAAAAACTTGGAAAGATTGAGTGATTTAATCACCTCAACCATATCAAAAAGCAAACCAACTACAATAGTATATTGGCTCAATATAGTCTGTAAAAGTCTAACATAGTGGGTGATGATAGTTTCTGAAAGTGTTATGAATATGAGACTGATTTGATTTTGTAATATTAGGCACACATTTCATAACATATGCACCTTAGATATGTCTCATGTTGAAATTGTGTATAAAAATGGTACCAATGTGTAAAATTTTGTCATAAATATGTATCTAAATCATATAACTATGCAATTTGACCAATTTAAAAATTATGTAAGTGTGGAGGACATTTTTGTAAAACATGCCCCCCACTATATATGATAAATGTGAAAATTAATATAAGTTCCAATGTGGAGGACGTGTTTCCAAAACATGTCCCCATTGTAATTTGAATATGTTGCATACTGAGTAAGTGTGGAGAACATGTTTCCAAAACATGCCCCCATTAAATCTGATGTTATGAACATGTGGAAGCCATGCCTATATGACATTGCTATATTGAATTTGAAACTTTGAATTTGTGGAATCCATGCCTCTCTGACTTTCCCCCACTGATATCTCCCTCCCCCCCACTTTTAGGTGAGGGAAGATAGAAACTAGTAGTTGCCTCACCTCAAAAGGATAAGATAACCATATAACTATGAATGAACCATGTAACTTATAGAAGGACATGTCTAGATAAATATATCATTGAAGTGTATAGAATGTGACCACATTAAGGACTAAGATGAATGATAAATATCATGGAAACATGTATATAGTAACACTATAAGCTCAACAAGCAACCAATCACACACACATAAAGCACTAATAAGCAAGTCAACAATCAGTGGTCTAAGGAGATCACACACAAGGGGAATGTTCAAATTATGCATAATTGAATGGACATGAATTATTTAAATGCCCATATAGTATTAAATGACATATTTGAATGTCAACATACCATAAGCAATGACATACTCAAATGTCAATAATATATAAATAAAGGCACAGGAGCCACAAATAATGATATATTCAAATGCTCAAACAAGCAAGATAATAACAAGGAAAGAATCCAAAGTAAGTGCATAAATGACCAACCTAAACATATCATAGTATCCCATGGATCTAATGTGTTAGCAAAAAATGTCAAGTATATAACATATCAAGTACACTGTGAAGTATATAACCATGGATAAAGGCATGTGTAAGTACATATTAGTTCAAACATGATAATGTGAAGTGACCATAGAATTATATAACCTAGAGTATCATGAATAAATAAGTTGGATGCCCCCAACATCATGTGACATAAGAAGAAGGAAGGCCTAACATCTATAAGTCCATAAATCATATATTTGTGTATACTTGTATGACACTCAAATAGAATCATGAAACACATGTGTGTGTAGAAGTAATTGATATGTTATCTATCAACATGGAACTAACAACATAGATTCCAAGGATCCAATTAGGTAAGTACATGCCAAATATATTCTTGGAGTTTTGAAGTTTTTTGAATTTTTTGGTGTTTTTGGAGTATTGGAAGAGTTATATTCAAGGAATCCTCATCATCAAAAGGTGTAAGACCACCTAATAAAAATTTCAAGCTTTGTTTATAGCGACACACTACCACTTATTCAATGTTTTTGTCTAATAGTTTACCTAAATCCAATGGCACAATAAAATAACCATACCCATCATGTTGTATGTAAATCTCTATAACCATATCAAGAAAAGTAATACACATATTTGTAGTATCCATATTGGCATTTCAATTGACTAGCCAATGTTGTCCAAGTTTCAATTCCAAGTGTGGTTCATGGTCTAATATTCATATGGTTAAAGTTACCACATGTAGACCACAAGTGATAGGTAATTCAACGTATCCTTAAGATCCTAACATCAATGGAGAATATGTTAATTCATATGTAGTATGTCTTAATTGTTCAATAAATTTGGTTCCACAATTTGTGTCCCACTTGTATATTTCAAACTACTGCTGATGACAATATAACCCATCAATTTTTGCATTAATAGTTAAATTTTCATGCTTTAGTCGCTTTGAAAGGTGGTTCTCTTCTGAAAGATAGGAAGGATTTTTCCTTTTATGCAATTTTTTTTATAATTTATGTGTTATTCATTCTTATATTTACAAATTATGTTATTCAATGCCTCACATTGATTAGTATTATGGCCATTGATCTAATGATAAGTACAATATGGTAATCTATCTATAAGTAAAAGTCCACTACCTGATATGTGTCTAGTAAAAGGTAAAGAAATCATTATATGTTCAAGTAACATAGATAATATTTTATCTATAGTATCCTATTGTGTCATGATCTATAGAGTTAATTGTGAATCCTTTTTAGAAGATTCCACATTGTTCACATGATGTACTTGCATTTGGCCTTATAAGGTTGACTCAATGTTTTTAACCAACGGGGATATATGGAGTAACAAGCATTTACATGCTCTTATACTATTTTTTCCCCTTATCTAGATTCAATTATGTATCTTATAAAACTGGATTTAACTTATATGTACCATGACTTATAGGTTTGAATAGGTTATGTGAAAGGTAATCGAGTATATCAAATTTTAGTTTTCACATTTTCTCATCTATCATATCATAAGCGGTATCATCATAACTATCATAGTAATCTAAAACATGGCCCTCTTTTTGTTCAGTATTGACCAATAAAGGAAGCTCAAATGTTGGGGGTTTTTATGGTGTTATTGGCTCCTTTAGTAATAGTTCTTGCTCATGATGTGCATCTATGTGTAACTCGATATTGAGTGACTTATTTGCATCTGTAGATAAAGGAGTAATTATACTTGACTCACTTATTTCATATATGTCTATATTCTTAAGAGGAATTCATTTTTTAGGTGGTACCACTGTAGGAATTACCTCAATTTCAAAATGTATCATTTTACAAAATTTGAAAGGTTCATCATCGACAGGCATAGTTAATAAGATCCTATCATGTATGAATTTTACACATCGATGAAGTGTAGATGTGATAGCTTCTATTGAATGTATCCAAAGCCTCCAAAATTAAAATTATAATTTAATGATTGAGACATTACCTAAAAATAATTTAAAACCATTTTTGGTCCCAATGTCACATCTAATGTGATTTGACCAACTAAAGGGCTATGTGAATTATCAAACCCTTTTATATGCATAACTAATTTT
Source organism: Torreya grandis (assembly GCA_037957365.1). Lineage (NCBI taxonomy): Eukaryota > Viridiplantae > Streptophyta > Pinopsida > Cupressales > Taxaceae > Torreya > Torreya grandis. Next base: position 4,422,656 of record JARHVA010000501.1, on the reverse strand, counting down.
TGAAGATTGCTACTAATACCCATGATGGATATGAAGTTTTTCTATAAATTTTTAGGCCTGATCCATTATCATCTATCACCCTTTTTATGACCTTAATTTGCATTGTCACTTGTATGAACAAAGGCAAATCTTGGTCAATAATATCTTTGGATGGTAAATTTTTTGGGTTAAACATAATGAACTTTGCATTGTTCTTGAAAATTTTCATGATTTCCACAAAATAAGTGGGTTCAATATCACTCAAAACATGGGTCTCATGCAATGCCTCATATAGGATATCATAGCAAATAGTAAATTACTTTAAGAGCTCAAGGATTGAAATCTTAGCATGTGTATTGATAATTGGTCAACAATGTCATATCTCTTAGATTTTATCACAAGCTTAGGATTAGTAGGCCCCAATTGTATATTAACAAGCGGTGGATCAGGTTGAGCAACCTTTCCTCATCGATTAGTAACAACATGGACCATAGAATCTAATATAAGTCATGGGTTAATAATGGGTACAAGATGGTAGTTGTCATTCAAATAAGACTTAGGTAGAATAAATGGTTGAGAGCATGCATGTTGGCATCTAGATACCAATTCTATAGTATTACAAAAGGAATTATGAAGAGGGATCTAGTGTGGTCTCCATCTTAAAACCCTCTCATGATGTTTACGAATTTTCTTAATAGATTTGACAAGGCAAGAGCTATAACAAACTGCAACAACTATTATAAATTGGAACCCAAAATGGGTGATATATGCATCCATATTCCACATATTTTATAGAAATCATGGATCAAGAACAAAAGAGATTAGAAAACCCTATTGACCTAGGGTTTGGATCTTGAAGATCATATTCACCAAATGTTTAACCCTAAATTTAGTTATGGATTCTAATGGGATAGACAGGGTTAAGAATATAGAAATGAATAAGCACAAGGGTGATAAATAGATATATAATAGGCTAATTAATTGTAAAACTTAGATAGAACATATACTGAATTTATCATGTTGAGATATGCTAAAAATAAGAAACACAACTATGCTAAGTATTAAAATGATAATGAAAACAAGATACTTAGTTGGTTTTGATGTTCATACAAATCTAGATCTAGAATAGGTAGGAATCAAGCTGGAAGAATATCTTAGAACAGTCACAAAATTCTAGATTGAGTGCCCATGTAGTTGTGGACACTTGCATTAACCTGGGATGGTATTGTATTGACACTAATGTTTGAAGTAAACGTAGGTGTCCTATATAGAATACCTATTGAAACTAGATGCAACCACCTAGATGCTTCTAGGTTTGTTCTCGCCTTCACTTTGGTGCATTTATATCTTGGTCATGGACTATTTCTCCTTGTTAAATGATAAAACCCTAGTTATTCATCTTCATAGTGGTTTTGAAAAAAATGTGTTAGTGGACACATAGTGTCGAGCTACCCTAAAGACCCCTTTATTAATGAGCATTTCTTACATATCCAATACTCTGAAGAGGTTCTCAAACTTATGTAGTTCTCCCCTATGTGTTGGCTTGTATGTGAATCATGCAATATGTGATAAGCAAGTACAATAATGACCTAACTTATAACTTGAAAAAATAGCTCTTGGGCTAATACTTTAGTACTTCAAACATATATATATGTTATTCTTATGATTGATATGAATATAGGAGAAAATATGGAAGTTTTGCTCACTTGACTACTTGATTGAATGTTTTTGATAAGTTACTTTGGTTTCTTTTAGTTTTTTCTATATGAGTTTAGAATGAGGAATGATCATGTATATATACCTCTCCTATTAGTAGAATATCTTACATAATAAAACTTAGTCTAACCATTAGGATATGTTTCATTGTAAATTAGATGACTTTAGGGCATTGGATACTTGTGTTGAAACATGACACTTGTGTCGATGTAGGTGTCTGTCTGAGACGACAAGCAAAAAAATAGGTGTAAGTTCAAAATTTGTAGAGGCATAAGATAAACATGTTTTAAGCATTCTAGGCAAAATAGAAGCCCTAGTTCATCAATATAAGACTAGTCAAACTAAGACAAAGGCCAAGGGGCATAGGAGAGAGTATATGCAAGACTTATGGAAGTGGAAAAGGTCTAGAACTAAGAGGAACAACCAAGATTTGATTTTTCCAAGTGTACAAGACTGAGATGCTATATAATTCATAAATACTATCTACAGTTATGTGTACTATCTTGTATGAAAAAAGGCAAGTTTTGGTTAGTAATATCTTTTGATGGTAAATCTTTTGGATTAGAAGTAATGAGATTGGCATTGGTTTTTAGATCTTGTATAATATATGTAAAGTAAGTTGGTTCTATATTACTTGATACTTGTGTTTTATATAGATCTTCATATGATATATCTTTATAGATAGTGGATTATTTTAAAGGCTCAAAGATTTAAATATTAGCATATTTATTTCTCAATTGGTCGATAAGACCATATCCTTTATTTTTTATTATCAGTTTGGGTTTAAGAGGGATCTTTTGTATATTAATAGGTGGTAGGATAGCTTTGGCACCCTTACCTCTTTGCATAATGACAATGTGAATCATAGAATCTAATATAAGTCTGGGCAAATAATGGGAACAGGGTGGTAGTTATCACTCGAATAGAATCTAGGAGGAATAAAGGGTTGAGAACATGCATTTTGGCATCAGGATACCAACTCTATGTTATTTTAAAAAAAAATTTAAAGAGAGATTAAATTTTGATCTTGTTTGAAATAACTCTATTTATATTATCAAATTTGGTTATTCTACTTGATTATATTTTTTATTGTTTTACTAATGTATGGGGAATAACAAGTAAGTAATACCATCATATGTTGTGCCATGGAATAAATAGTAGAGGTATCCATATTAAACATGATTTTAAGAAAATAAGTTTTAATTATTAGATTTGGAATATTTTAAACTCATAAATCAAATATCAAGACAATAGTAAATTAGGGAACCCAAGGTCAATCCAGGGTTCTTGGGACCAAAGGTCAGGGTCACCAAATGTTTAACCCTATATTTGGTATATGGTGTTAGAGTTAAGAATATATAAATAGTTTAAGTATAAGGGTGATAAACTAATTTATAGCAGGGAATTACTTACAAACTCAAATAAATATTTTGAATTGTAATATTGAGATATGCTAAATATAGAAAGTACCAAATTTGAAATATATTTAATTTATTATAATATTGAATAAAAATGATACTTCGCTGGGTTTACTATGTGTAAACTAATCTAAACTAGAAATAGATGTAAGATATGCAAGGTCAATAGTATGGATTAGTCACCAAATTATTAAAATTGTACTTTTGTAATGATAAACACTATTGTCAATGCTAGCATTTGATTATGATGCAAGTGTCCAATACAAAATAATCATTGGATCTTGATGCAAACAACTTCATTATTCTAGGTTTTATGTTATCTTTCTATTGATATATTTAGACCTAAGATATAGGTTGTTGCTCTTTACTAATTAATCAAACTCTAGCTCTTGACCCTTAGAATGACTTTTCTAAAAATGGGTTATTGGGCTCATGGTGGCGAGTTGACTTCAATGACCTCTCTATCACTGAGCACTACCTACATAGACAATACTTCAAAGAGGGCCTCAAACTTATGTATTTATCCCATATATGTGAGAATGTATGTGCACAAGGGTGTAATATACTATATGAATATGCATACAGTGATCTAAATTGTAACTTGACAAATATCACTCATGGGATGCTCTTTAAATGCTTCAAACCTTTTTTTATGACAACTCTTATGGCTGATAAATAAATAGGGATAAATATGGTAAAATAACTCAGTTTGGCAATTGATTGAACAAGTATTGGTAGGTGTTTTATTTGTATTTGCTATATGAGAATGAGAAGGCTTAGATTTGTATTTATACCACACCTTTTTAAAATATCTCATGGTAGGATTCAATAAGATAAAAAGTGACCCATAAGTTTCAAAACGTTTTCAATTTAAATGACTTTTAGCAACGGACATTAGATACGGATTTGGACACTATCATCGATGGTAGTGCCACTCTATCCCTAATAGTATCCAAAAAGCTAAAAAATATGTATGGCTCTGAAATAGATAGTGAAAAATGTTTATCAAGTTTTAAGCTTTATGTATAGTACAAGAGACCTAAGTCATCAGAATGATATTTATTAGACTAAAAGATAAACAATTAGATATAGTGAGATGGTAAATGCAAACCTTTCAACAGAGAGGAGGTCTATCACTGAAAGGTAGAACCCTCATTAATAATTTTAAATATACAAGACTAAACTTCTATAAATATCCAATTTTAATATCTACTCCATACAAATATTTACAACAGATATATATTAAAACCTAATTTAATATAAAATGATTATTATCATATATGTGTATTTGTTTGAGTGCTTAATGAAATCTCTTGTTTTTACTTATAATAAATTGTATTGTAATATTTTTTAATAACTAACATAATAAATTATTTTAAATATTATGAATATTTAAATGGGAAAAAAATAACATTACATTTTAACATTAGACTCTCTAATCCTAAATACCCTCTAAGCCAAGTCCGACTGAATTAGCAACCAAATCTGATTCCAATGACGAGAGAATATATTTGTATAAATTTAAAAGTTATGTAATTACACCTAATGATTTAGAGATTAATTACGGTAGTCTTCGGATCAAATTTTCCTTGGTCGACCTATGTTAAAAAATAATAGATTAAAAGCGTAATGTTGTTTTCAGATTTTTAAAAATTTATTCCTTCCTACGTGATTTAAAAATACGACGTATTATGATTACGTAAGTTGTATTAAACTTAGTTTAGGTTTAAAAATATGGATTAAATTTGAAGGAGGGGCCTTAATTTTAAGTTGAAAGGTATTTATTTATTCAATTTTTAAATAATAAAAAGTTGTAATAAATTGTTGGATTTCTATTGAAAAGAATAAATTAAGTACATGTCATTATAAGTATGCAAAATAAAATATTATTTTTAATAAAATAAAATTAGTCACTAAAAAATGTTCTTTCTCAGATTGAGTGGGCTTTTATTCCGTCTTTGGAATAAGACTAGAACAATGAATTAATAAACTTTAGAAATGATCTGGAATTAATTGTAGTATTCAAAATACCTAATTTCACTACAGAAATACATTAAACCAAAAAATAATTAAAAAATGATCCCTTATGACTTCTCTGAATGTAGATAGTTTTTAATATGTGGTCAATGTTAATGAAGATGCATCACGTGAAAAAACAAATGGACTTGCACTTTCCATAGTAAAGTTAGGTATCTACAAAAGAAATAGGAAAAATGAACATTCGAGAGTGAACGAAACAAACAGTGAACCCTAACCCTAACCACTGAACCAGTGAAAAATGGAGGGCAATGAGGCTAAAGGTTGTAGCAAGACAAGTTGGAGAAGACCCTGGGACTATTTTTGTGGGCATTAAGAAGATATGCGTTGATAGGAAGATGTTTCTGGTTCAAAGGAAGGATTGTTCACTGATGTGGAACGGACTATTGATATAAACGTAGAAGGAATGCATGAATCAAATGCCATCGAAGACCAAGTGATGGATACGAAGGAGTCAGGGAAATCTCTAGAATTTTTGCTCCCAAATGACATTGTTGACGTAATTATTGAATGCTAAAGTAGAACTATTATTTTATTCTTCCTTAAAGGCATTTTTTTTAATCAGATTTTTATAAATGGGCTAGATTAAATTGGGAAAACAGAGGATGGGATATTGAAACCGTAAGGGGATTGGGCAAGGGCTACGTATCTTGTATATTTAAATTAGTTGAACATGCCCAAGCAGTCTTGCAATATGGTACCTGGGTGATTTGTAGATAAATTTGTTATTTACAGGCTTGGAGTTTTGACTTTCATCCTGAAGGCCCATCCCGTTCTCGTTATCCAATGTGGATTGAATTACCCTATTTGAACCTAGCCTTTAGACCTTTCCTGAGGGATATTGTGTCACAACTAGGTAGAGTCATCTGGTGTAAACATAACAGTGATAAATTTACAAGTCTAAGGGTACATCTAAGGGTGTGTGTGGAAGTGGACTTGGACAAACCACTGCTTAAGTCTATTAAAGTGATTGGTCCAAGGTTTGATTTGAGCCAACCCCTATTTTATTTAAACAAACAAAATGTTTATTTCTTTTATTGAAAGGAAGGCCATTTGATCCAAGATTGTCCTATCAAGAAAAGCAGAAATACCCAAGTTATCTCGCACTCTATTCTGTCCAACAAGATTATGTCTCAGCCTATCCATCTACATGTTATTTCTGCCCTTCTCCCCCACCTTCAACACTTAGTCCACCTACAACTAATCCAACTATTATTGACAATACCCATGAAATATCTTCACCTTTCTTTAAGGATGCTATAATTTTAGATGGATGGAGAATTGTAAGAGTAAAGAACCCTCTAGTTCCTTCTCTCGTTCTCAGCGTTCCCCTTCCCAAGAAGGTTCTCCATCTACTTCTCTGAATCCAGTTGCTTATCCTAATGCAGACCATGTCTCTCATCTAATCCCTTCTCATCAATAGTCTAGATCACATTTCATTTTACCCTCTAAACATTTTAAGGATGAACAATCAGTTGTATTAGCTAATAGTTTTAGTGTGTTTCCACAAGAAGAAGATACTATTGTAGAACTTACATCATGAATTACAAACTACTTTCTTGGAATGTACAAGGGATTATGCTCCCTCAGAGGAAGTTCATAGTTAAAGAATTAGTTTTGAAATGGAAAGTGGGCATTTTATTTCTACAGGAAGTTAAAATTGGCAGTAATAATCTAAAAGCATCTTTATTTCATGTATAGAAAGAGGCTAATATTTTTCATACATCTCATAAAGATGGGAGAGGAGGTTTGATTTTGTGTATTTCCCATGGATGTCAAAATATATCATTGATAAGGGAGAGGACCCCTCTCACAGCTGTGTGTGGGCCCTTTTCATTATCAATGGACAACCTATTGGTTTTTTCTCTATTTATGCTTCTAATAATGTCAAAGAACAGGTAGAGCTTTGGAATTGGATGTCTAATTTTCTTCCAAATGCTAATTGGATTCTTGGTGGTGATTTTAATATGGTTAAACATTGTAATGATTAGAGCTGGTATAGCCCTTATAAACTCAGTTATGATGAATTTAACAATTGGTTGTTCTGTCAAAAGTCTCTTGGGTTGGTTGATCCAATTCAAGACAAAACTTCTAGACAGGTCAATAACTGGTTCACATGGTCCAACTGTAGATCAAAGGTAGATAGAAAGTTAAGTAGATTGGATAGATTTTATATGGTCAGGGGTAGATAAAAAGTTAAGTAGATTGGATAGATTTTACATATCTCCCAATCTCTCACTGGCTAATGACCCCTTGGGTGTTTGCTTATTGGTGAATTATTCAACTACCTTATCAGATCATTTCCCCATTTTTGTTCTATTTCACCCTCCTAGAATAATTTGACTTATCCACTGCCTTATAAACTTAATATCTCTCACTTGAAGAGGCCTGACTGTATGACAACTTTAGTGGGGATTTGGAATTCTATTTCAAAGCCTCAAGAAGGTGAGTCACGGATAAAATGGTGGGGTGAAGCTATTTCCCAATGTATTACCTTTTTATGCTCCTTTGGCAAGAGAATGGCTTGGCAACACAAAAGGAGATAAAAATATCTTCAAGGTAAATTAGATCAAGCTTGAAAAAAATTAAACCTTGATCCAAGCAACACTAGGCTACAAATAGAAATTGCTTATATTGAGACACAACTCTGTAAAATTGATAACTATAGAGGGCAAGGAGCTAAAATACATGGTAGATTACATTGGATAAAGGAGGGGAATAGAGATTCTAACTATTTTTTTAATTGTCTTAATTACAAACACAAAAAAGATAATATGTGTGCTATTATGGATGACTTTGGCACCTTCCACATGAAAACATCTGAAATTAGTATAATTTTTTACAACTTCTATACAAATCTCTTCAAAGAAGAACAACAAAAAGAAGAGTTTCAATTAACTTTAGAGGACATTTCTAAAGAGCATATTCTTAAGAGAATTGATCAAGATTATAGTCAGTAATTGGATCAATCTTTATCATTGGAAAAAATAGAACATGCACTCTTTTCAATGACCCATAATAAGAGTCTAGGTATTGATGGACTTCCGGTTGAATTTTATTAAGCAATGTGGCCTCATATCAAAGATGATTTTTATTTTCTATATATGGAAGCTCTTGAGAAAGGTTCCTTGGGTCCTAACATTAATAAAAGCTTAATTAAGCTCCTGCCTAAAGGAAAAAATGAAGACACTATTTCTAGTTAGAGACCGATTACATTACTTAATACTTCCTACAAGATCATAGCTAAAGTGTTGGCCCTTCAGATCAAACCTGTAGTGAAAAATATTGTTAGGGAAGAGCAAACTAGTTTTTTTTTAGGTAGATATATTTTGGACAATCTTATCTTAGCTTTGGAAACTTGTGAATGGGCCCAACAATCAAGACAAGATGTTCTATGGATCAAAATGGATTTTGATAAGGCTTATCATAAAATTCAATGGAGCTTTATTCTTAAAATGCTTCAATGGTTGGGTTTTGGCCCCAAAATTAGATCACATGTTCAAATGTTATTTAATGATGCAAGTGCTCAAATTGTTGTCAATGATTCTATTACTGATTCATTTCTTCTTCATTGATCCATTAGACATGGATGTCATTTGTCTCCTTATATGTTCTTATTGTGGATGCCTGGGGGTATCTTTTACAAAAATCCAATCAGCTACAGCTTATAGTAGGAATTTCAATTCCTAGGAATGGGACTATTATTAATTCTCATTTTATTGATGACAACATGCTTTCTCTATAAAATTTTGATTCAAAAATTATTAACACCGTGGACATATTAAATTTATACTATTTAGTGTCAAGATCATAGTTGGCTCATAATAAAATTGATTTTTTGATGATACATTCTAAGCCTGTACCACAGTGGATAGCTAATGAATGGAGACAAATAAAACATGGAGAGATTACCAAGTATATTAGTATACCATTCGGAATAGGATTTTCCCTATCAGATATGTGGAATTGGTTTATTAATAGGCTCAAAAATTAAAAAATTAATTGGGGCAACAAGTTTATTGCATTAGCTGGGAGAATCAAAGTTGTTATTAATATCTTCATTACTATGCATGTATATTATTCCTCTTACTGGATGCCCTCCAACAAAAGCTATGAAGACTTGAATAGAATTATTTGACAATTTCTTTAGATCAAATGGGGAGGTGAGGCTAGGTTTAAGTAAACTTTCTGGACAAATTGCATACAATTAAAGAATAAAGGTGGTCTAGGAATTATTGATCCCAAAACCCAAAGGATTTTTTTAGTAGCTAAATGGATCATTAGAGCCAGTTAGGGTGATGAAACCTTAGAAGATATTGGTCTGACATAGAATCAATTTTGCCTCTATTCATGGTAAATGGCATGTTATCAATTGGTGGGATAAGATTCTTCTTGCCCCCTTTTTCAAAATTTGAGCTTCTTCTCCCTTACAATCCATTTGGAAATCCCGGCAGCATGTTTGTCAATTTTTAAATTGGAGAGAAGCATATTTATGGTATGATTTTATTTTTACTTCTTCATCCATATGGTGTAATAGACTCAGTCAGTATCAAGGTAAGACTTGTCATTACCTTCTATAAGCAGGCATATTATTTGCTTAAAAAGGTGTATAATAGTTTGACAACATGTGTGATTTTTCTTTGTTGAATTGGACTCTTTGGCATATTCTTCAAGGACATTTTGGATTGAATAACCAAGTTAAATAGTTTGTCACTTTTGTGCAGTCTCTAGTTTCAGAGGAGTTGTCCATGAAAATGTGTACTCATGTTCTATGTAGTTTTTTGAAAGATTGGAGATGGTTAACACATTATCATCTCAATGCTTTTCCTTTAAAAAAAAATTATATTCAAATTCTGCCTAATGGCCCTTTAAGTCCTAGTTTGAATCTCAAATGGAATTGTCAAATTAGTGAAAGACTTTGGTCCAATTTGAGCACACAAATTTGGAAATATAAAGTTGGTGTTGATGCACAAATCATGGCCTAAAAAATCCTGCATTATAAATAACTTATAGGAGATATATTGAAAGGCATCATGATCCAACCCTTTACTTTCCCATTTTATCATTCAAGAAAGGACTTAAAACATGTGTTTTAAGACTGTGCATATGCAAAAAAATGATGGAAAACCATTTTGATTAACTTGCCTGCTATATTTAATCATCAGTTGAACTAGAAAGAAGCACTTCTGGGGATAGGCATGAATAAAAATATTGTTAAGGATACTATTAGACAAGTTATTTTATTGTAAATATGTAAAAATAGATGTTTGGCAACTTTTTCTAAATCTTCTTTTCATCAGGTAACAGGAATTCTAATGATTTACTCTAAAGTTTTTCTTAGTATTGTTCCTCTTTTTTCACAGCTACAAGAGGATTTGAAGAAAAACACAATGATGGCATTCTAGAGTCATCAAATTAAACTTGAAGTGAAGCAGTTATTATGTAATAAGTAAATGCAGGTTGGCCAAGGATTGAAACATATGTTGTATAACGATTGATGACTATTCATGCTTGTAAAATAAACTTTTATATCATGTTTTTGTATATTTTTGTATGTTAAAAACAATATGATGATTTGTTTAATGTTGCCATCAGACTTGTTTTCTTTGATGCTCTCTTAAGTATTTAACTCTTTTTTGTATTATGCATATTTTCAATATAATAAAAAAGTTATGTAGCTACCATTAGTTCTACATTTTTGATAATTAAAATACTACTTCATTTGCTTTCTCCCTCCAAAAGTTGTAAAGTAACTTTACGAGGTTATGATTTTGCATGGTTTTTAGATTGTTGGCTTGAAGGGTGGTAATATCATTTTTAGCAAATGGAATTTTTCTCTTATATTTTACACTAACAACACTTTATCCTTTCAACACTATTGCAGTTTTTTGCAACATAAGTCTATGGAAATCTTGTTTTCCATTTGGACTTCAAAGTTCTTTTTTGTTTCTTTATTACTTGTTCCTCTTTTTAAATTTCTTCTCCTTTTCATTCATAGTCTTCATGTGGTTAAACATCAATGTATTCATTTTGGGAATAATGATATTGATTATAATCTTGAGGAATACCAAATGCATTAGCAAATGATAGTTGTATTTTGTCCTTCTTAAGACAACCAATGAAAACCATTTTAACTCACAATTGTCAATGAAACTCTATTATCTCACAATTTTTATCTATGATACACAAAAATCAATTTTGAGTAACCTTGAAAGGTAACAAACCCAGTCTTATCAGTGTTATTATAAAGTCCAAACTAAATTATTTATATTTTTTCTAATAATTCACATATCTTTTTTATATTTCCATGTTTTACAATTGATATTTGCAACTTTAAATCATGTAAATAATATTTTTAGTAATTGTAAACTAGATGTTTTCCTATTCATTAACACAACTTTTTAATAAAAATTATGACACATTAATTTTAAAAATAATTAAATGTTATATTATTTTTAAAACTAAATAATTTGTTTCATATAAAATAAATATATTGATTTACAATAGATGATATGCATTATTTTATCTAATGACATAAAATACATAATAATTTTTTTTTATATTTTTAAACTTCTAGATGAAATTGATAAATTAGTATTGGGTTTGCTTTGATACATTTTTAACAAACAAATACTTGAGTTTATTAGATTTTTCAAAAGTGTTGATCAATTCATATGTAAAAAATTGTATTATGACATTAAAATTTTATGTACAATAAAAACATAATCTAATCAAAATTTTAAAAAAATACAAATAATATTTATGAAAGGGTCACTTTCTCCACTTAAACTCTTATGAAATGGCACTTCACATCCTACTCTTTATTAAAAACTATTAGCATATACATTAGTATTTGATAAAGGTAAAAAATAGAAGCATGTAAAATATATATATATACACACTAATGGGTGGTGTAAAAATAGAATAATTAATATAGATAGTGTAAATATATATCAAAAATTGTTGTTTATAAAATAGAATTTATTAAAAATTAAAAATACAATTCATAACTATATAATAATATATATTTTATTTATGATGAATAAAGATGGATTTTGAGTAACTTCCAAAGGGTTATAATGGTCCTATTCTTATCATCATTGTTGTTAGTGAAAACTAATTTGTTGTAGTAATTTATTGATAGAGGTCATAAGAATTACAATCTCCCACAAGACACCCCACACCTACATGATAATGGATAGTGAACCCTTCTATGTTGCTCCCCATCATAGTCACAATGCTAGTATTCTCATCTCTGCATTCACCCCAGACTTATTAACAAAACATTCAGTATGGGGTAAGTGCATAGAGTTGAGGGACAATTTCATGGATATTTAACGCAATGTGATTGCGTTAATTAATAACGTGATCATGTTATTTAATTAATGTGATCATGTTAATTAAATCTAGGCTCAGGATTATCGAGCCATAACATGATCACGTTATTTAATAACGTAATCACATTAGTGTTAATATCATTATCATAGTTTATTAAACAGCAACATGATCATGTTATTAACACTAGCGTGAGCATGTCAACAATGTGATCACATTCCCTATGTTATAAAAAAAATGGGAAACCCAAACACAAAATGAATACGTTTTGCATTTGGGTTTCCTTTTTTTTAATAACACGGGGAATGTGATCACATTAATATTAATAACATGATTGCATTACTATTTAATATAATGCAATCATGTTATTATAATGTGATCATGTTATTAACACTAACGTAATCATGTTATCAAATAACATGATCGTGATATGGCTCGACAATCCTAAACCATAACATGATCATGTTATTTATTAACGTGATCATGTTAGTGTTAATAACATGATCACATTGTATTAAATAGTAATGTGATTACATTATTAACACTAATGTGATCATGTTAATAACGCGATCATGTTCCCTATGTTATAAAAAATAGGAAACTTGAATGCAAAATGTATTCATTTTGCGTTCATGTTTCTTACTCATAGCATGCTCTACGATTGTGTTTTCTTCAAACCAGTGCCAAGAAGTGCCAAAATTCACCCCACGGGCCTGTTGATCGATGATGTCACTGTGTAGGAGAGGTAAGTCATCAAAATCTCTTCTTTTTAACCTTAATTTTTCATAATTTTCATTGTTTTTAACCCATGTTTTAATTAATTTTTTTTCTAACAGCCCATCCTGCTAACCCTCCCAACCCTCCAAAAAATGCTCTGGTTGTTCCTCTTCCTAACCCTCCACAAAACCCTATGTTTCCTCCTATCCCTCTACCTAACCCTCCTACAGTTCCCTAAAACCCCCTAGCTGTCAAGAGTTATTGATTGACAATATTATCCAAAACAAACTTGAAATTGAAGACCTAATTGACCGAATGAGAGATCCCAATTCAACCAATCCCCACCATACTTAGCTAGTCAATTCTCTACATACCTTATTAGGTTAAATTGAATCGATAATGAATCAAATTGATTGATGGACCTAATATAGAGATATTTGTAGGGCCTATTATGCTAACAAGTTGTCAGCCCTTCAGTTTAAGAATTTAGAAATTTCAAAATCTAACATTTGTGCCCTATTCATCGACCCAACCACCAATGTCCCATTTCCCATAACGATCGAATATTTTCCTATTCATCATTGTGTACATAACTTAATCACAACTAATTTTTTGGATTGATGGTGGATGGTCTTTGACTATCTACCATGTAACAACCATGAGGCCCCTTTATATTTTTTGAGGAAACTTGATTATGAGTTTATCCTCAACCAGATTCCTAATTATTTTGATTTTAGTCAGTTTCAAGGCTAAGGAAAATGCTACACACAGGATCGACCAAGTGCACATTATGCACCTAATCGACCTCCATGGATTCATACATAAAATCCTCTTGAGCCTAAGATCACCTCTATGGTTCAATAGGTCATAGAGATAGACACTCTTCATGCTCTTATCTCACTCACCAATACACTCATTCAGCATACAAGTAGGCTTTCACATAGTGATGCTACAGATACACCACAGGCTACCTGACCCTAACCCCACCCTTGTAGTTCATGTGAAACTATGTGCATGGGAATTTTTGATTATGATGGCATCGGTGGTTCAAATGGCTTAGATCATATTCTTATGACTGACGAGTTTTTGGCATGCACATTTGGCATGTGATCATCAGTCACCACATAGATGTCGGTATATTTCATATAAATGTCATGTTAAATTTAAGTTATATTTTTAAATTTAATTTCTAAGATAACAATTAATTTACATAAAAATTTAATAAAATATATATGTAATTTTTTATGTCGCAAGATGTGATGGTTCCTTCATCATCACAGCTAGTATTTACAACATTCAATTTGTCATAGCCATTGTTTACACATTCAGATCCATTTTCTAGGGCATCCACAATTGCATCTACCTCTATTAAGATGACACCATTTACATATACAAAGGTAAAAATTGTTTACATATATGTTTTGCTCTTTACATTTATTATGACTGTAGTTGTTTACATATACATATTGATGAGTGATGTGGGATACGATTTCTCTACTTTTATGTCTCTTGCTTATACTTTATTTGGGTAACTTCATGTTAGTTTAGGTATAATTCTTAATTGGATCTCATCTTAGCATTCTCATCCTATCCTGTTGGTTTCTCTCTAACAAGTGTATGCAATCCCTTGTTTCCCCCTAAAATTCATCTCCTCACCCTCTATCCTATGCTTATTTCTACATCTAAGTATCTACATATTATGGTGGTGGTTTTACTTAATGTTGGCATCCTACCATAATTTCAACCTAGACATAGGATATTTTTCTAAATGTACTCCTTCAATTAGTACTCTACCAATTTTTATCATGATGGTAGTAGAGTGTCCAACACATTCACAAACTATCCTAAAATACCCTAATATAGTAGAGCTACCAAATATACCATTGTCAGTGTGTCCACCACTCATGAAAATTCTCTCAATGGTGGCATACCTATCCAACTAGCAGCCTTGATGGTCCCCACTATCCTAATCTCTAACCCTCACTGGTAAGGGGCCATGTGCTCATACACCTAGACCATGATGAGTGTAGGGGTCATGTGCTCATACACCTATCCCATGATGAGTGTATGGGTCATGTGCTCATACACCAAATTATTACACCTAATTAACAACATTACCTCTATCATAATCGTCTATCAAGGCCACAACCCTACCTTTAGCTAACAATCCTAGTATCCTAGTCACAACCTTAAACTATTTTACATGACACATCCTAGTTGGTGAATCTAAGTCACTTGAAAAGGAATTTACTCGATGGGACAATAATCCCCACCTACATAATCCAGAGTATCCCTATTATATATAGTGTGGCCAAATCATTAGTCATTAATTTCTCTATAATCCTAGGAAGCCAATCATACTCCATCACTCTACTCCATTAAATGTACGCCCACCTTTTTAAAACACAATTTTAAATATCCCTAAATACTCTAAGTTAATCTTGAAAATTGATCCAAAAGGAATTAGTTATGAGAGTCTAGACCTAAGTCAAACCCCTGTTTTTAGACAAGCAATAAATCAACAACCAATATAGTCCAACATGTAATATAACATAAATTGAAGATCTTGACCCAATTATATTTATACTTATCAATTTGAAAAAAAAAAACTAGTATATTATGTATTCCCTTTCACAGTTTTAATCCTCTAATTTTGGTTTTGGTACAATGCTACTACTCTAACACTTCAATAAATGGCTTATAATTTCATATCTAAGTGTATTTTCACATGCATGCTTGTCTTCTTCTTTCCTATAATGTGTCATTGCATTCATGTTCTTATATAGATAGATATTGTATATGTACAAGTGCTTTTATTTATCATTTTGGTTTCCATATATAAGATTTGATGTACTTTATATAAAACTAAGTACTCAACCTTATTTACATGAACAGTTGATGGCTAGTACTGACACTCCTCCCTCTCTATGAGCTGAGGTAGACATAGGCATTATTGTTGTAATGTCATCTGCACAGGCACTGACAAAGGTATATATTGGTTCTTGTAATTTTGAATTGTAAAAATAGACTTTTTTTAATAATTTTAGTACATGTGTACTTAGGGTAAAATATAACTTATGTTTATGTATTGTGAATGCAAGGTTGTCTTATGATAGCTGATAGTCCTAGTCAGATGGTGATTGGGGAAACTTTTCATGTTCCTCCCATATTTTAGATGCTTATTCAAACAATTGATCTTTCCATTGACTTGATTGAGCATAAAAACTAGATTGATCAGGATCATGAGCTTGCACGAAGTGTACATGTTTAAATGATTTTTTATTGTAGTTTAAAATTAATTTCTTAACAATTGTTTGAACATGTATTTTATGTTAATTTTGCAATAATTCTTGTATTTAAACAGGCTTAGCGACAAGCTAGTTATGAGCATAGGACCCATAGTCAAACCTTGGAGTAATCCAAGGCATTAGATGGGCTCCATCTACTAGTAGGGCATCCCAAGGAGAGTCTTTTTCAAGGAAGGCAAAGAGAGGGAGGCTATTTGATGAATAGGATGTCTTACACACATGAGATGTACTTTTTTGTATGACTATATAGCAATTGATGCATTTTTGGCATTGTATATGTGCATGTGACATTCAGCCAACATTAGATACTATGTTGGTAGATGTAATTTTTAGTATGACTATCACAACTCAATCTATGTATTATTGACATTGAACATGTATGTGCTTATATTATATGCCTAGCATGGCTTTATCTATATAATTTATATTTAGTTTTTATTTCATTATGTGTTATTGTACAGTTTTGTTTTGATCTTCCATATTATTATCTATATTGGATCTCATATTTAAAGTTGTATGCATGCATAAATGATGATTACAAAATTATTCTTTCTAATGCTATAAATCTCAGATCAAGTACATAGTTTTTTAAATTTCATTATGTGTAGTGGAAATTAGTAATGACACTCTTATCACTTAGGCTTAATGGCCTTCTTCTCTTTGTACCTATTTCTTGTACGTGGTTTTGATGTAGAGATTTCTCAATAGTTTGCAAGTGTTTAGGATCTTGATCAAAGTTATTTTTATCTAATTTTGTGTATTCACTTATATTCTACCTTAAGACTCCTTATCTTACTCATACAACACAATTTTAACTTTTGAGCCCCTCTCTTTTATCTTTTCTCAAATTTCTCTCTTTAGCCTTTATCTTGCCTTATAGCCCTATTTTAGGGAAAACCTCATGTTATATTCCGTACACAAAATCTTCAAGGAAAACTAATTATTTTTTTTACATCCTTTTTCCATGCCATTACCTCATACAAAAACTTGGGTTAGGTTCCTTTGTAAAATCTTGTACCTCTAGGCTTACTTGACATTCCAATTAGCCCTCAAAATGCACAAAGCTCCAAGGTTTGACCATTATGGAAACACTTTTACCAAAACAAAACTATATTTGACCACCCTTTTTTCCAATCCTACTTTTCAATAAATTTTGGTCCTCAACTCTTCACCTAAATTTAACTTTCTTCTTTAGCCTCTTTCTCACTAGGTCTCTTAGTCTAGTTGACTACCTACAGGGTCATACAATACGAAATATAAAAGGTACAAGTATGAAATAACTTTATTCACTTGATATACCCTTAGACACACTATATCTCAAATTTTCATGAATTTTGAAGGGTTGAATCTCTTCTTATGGTCAAAACCCTAAAAGTTAGGGTTTGTAGAAATTGTATAGGCCGAGACTAAAAATAATTGCATATAATGTCTAACAAGGACTTTCAAGATGATATAATGCTTGGATTAGTTCTTTTTGACATTCTTAAAAAAAAATCCTTAAATGAGCAAGTTCTCACAACCCTCAGGGTATTTGCAAATAATAAGTTTATCACAGGGGTATGCAAGGTCTCTAATTTTTCAACATCAAAGGACTCTATAACCAACAATAAGTTTATCACCACCTTATATAATAGAGAAGGAAATATTGAATACTCATACTCTTTACCATCTACTTCAAATGGAATGTGAGGTTAAAAAACTGAAACTGACTGTTAACCCAAAATAGGGTATAGATAGGGTTTCTTTGTTCTAAAGGTCAATAGGTCAATAGGCTGTTAAGTTAGTTACTCAATACCACCTAATAGGTCAATATATCAATAGGTTTAGTAGGTCAAAGTTGTAAAAAAATTCAAAGTTTTCAAAATTGTCAACGTTGTCAAAATTGTCAAAGTTGTCAAAATTGTCAAAGTTATCAAAATTGTCAAAGTTATCAAAGTTGTCAAGTTATCAAAAATTTTAAATTTTTCAAATTTTTCAATAGGTAAATAGATAAATTACTCATTAAGTTTATAGGTCTCTAGTTTAAGTTGTCAAATTTGTCAAAGTTGTCAGAGTTTAAGTTATGATTACATAACTCTAGTTATGATGATTCCTAGGTGAAAATTGATACTTATAACACATCTGGGGGGTGGATAACATCTAGGACCAAGTTCTTGGCCTCCCATTAGGTCCAATCGACAAACCCACCACCTATTCTGACCTCAAGAACACCCTTCCCAATACAAAAAAATGTAAATTTTAAGCCTAAGTTCAAACATGCATATAATGAAACCTCTAAGTCATTTATGTGAATGGTTATATCCCACACATACCACCTTAAGCCCTCTAATCACACCTTAAATCACTCAAGTGTAAGCTTATAGATGAATTTGTCAGATAAGTTGCAGTGATGGGTCCAAAAAAGTAAGTTTTTGTCAATGAACAAGCAACTTCTCAAGCTCCAACTAGTATTTCTACCTCCAAGACCTCCACCTATGAATCTATCACTTTGAGCACATGTAGATAGACAAATTACATGTTACTGTGCCACCACAATGTTTGAATCCACCTAGAAGTGCATTTTCACTACCATTCTAGAGAGCAAATATACTGACAATAAATGTTGTCAAAGTTTAAGTTGTGGTTGTAAAACTCTAGTTTTGATTATTCATAGGTGAAAATTAACACTAATAACACATTCAAGGGTCAGATAACCTCTATGACTAGGTTATTGGCCTCATGTCAAGCCCGATCGACAAACCCACCACCCATTCCAACCTCAAGAACACCCTTCTCAATACAAAAAAAATGCAATTTTTAGCCTAAGTTTAAACTTGCATAAAATGAAAATTATAAGTCATTTCCACAAACCATCAGATCCTTCACATACTACCTTAATCCCTCTAATTGCACCTCAGAGCACTTAGGTGGAAGCTTCAAGATCAATTTGTTAGACAAGTTGCAGTGATGGGTCCAAAAATGCAAGTTTTTGTTAGTGAATAAGTAACTTCTCAAGCTCCAACTGACATTTCTACCTCCAAGACCTCCACCTACAAATATATCACTTTTATCATGACCAAATAGAAAAATTACATGTTATTATATTTCCACGATGTTTGAATCCACCTAGAAGTGCATTTTCACTACCGTTTTGGAGAGCAAAAACACTGACAATAAATATTGTTAGAGTTTAATTTATGGTTGTATAACTCTAGTTTTGATGCTTTTTGGATGAAAAATGACACCGTCAACATGTTTTGGGGGGTATATAACCTCTAGGGCTAGGTTCTTGGCCTCCTATCAGGCCCGATCGATAAACCCGCCACCCATTCTAGCCTCAAGAACACCCTTCCCAATACAAGAAAAATGCAAATTTTTAGCCTAAGTTCAAACATGCATAAATTAAAAATTGTAAGTCATTTACATAAACCATTAGATCCCTCACATACCACCTTAAGCTCTCTAATTACACCTCGAAGCACTTAGGTGGAAGCTTTGAGATTAATCTGTTAGATAAGTTGTAGTGATGGGTCCAAAAATGTAAGTTTTTGTCAATGAACAAGTAATTTCTCAAGCTCTAATTGGGATTTTTATATCCAGAACCTCTAGCTATAAATATATTACTTTGATCACATCTAGATAGACAAATTATATATTATTGTGCCACCATGACATTTGAATCCACCTAAAAGTCCATTTTCAATACCATTCCAAAGAGTAGAAACACTTACAATAAATGTTGTCAGAGTTCAAGTTGTGGTTGCAAAACTCTAGTTCTAATGCTTCATGGGTGAAAATTGACATCACTAATTGGGGAAGTCAATTTTTTCTTTCCCTCTATACACTAACACAAGTAGTAATGAGTTCTTTCTTCGTTATCCTCATCTACAATAATCACAAAAACATGCCCTGCACATCGCAAAAAATCACTTTTAGCGACAATATGAAGATATATAAATAATGAGAATAAATTTTATATAATGAAAAATATTTTACCTGGCTGCACTAGATCAAATACATGGTTAAAGTCATCGGATGATGTCATATCTATAAGTTGTAATGTTGTTGAAACCCGATATGTGTTGATTGGAATTAGAGATTTGGAACTCCAATCATCCACCCCCTCTTGTGACTCACACTCATTCCAAATAGAGTCCATACATGCAAAATAAAAACATGACAAGTGTCTCATATGAATAGTCCAAGAACTTGCATTTGAGCTACAAAATTAGTGGATGTCACTTGAACCTATTAGAGTCATATAATCATCATACTTTGCCAAGTGTTCTTCCTCCATTAACTATAAATGTCTACAAATAGTAGAATTTGGTTGAGCACCATGACACATGTTCTCACTACACCATTCAACCATAGTTTTTTCATATGTCCAATGAACACCCTCTTCAAATTTCAACTCCTCCCTTGCAATAGCTCTTTTTACACATGCTCCAACACTATCATGTTCCCCTTTATCGTGGCCAATATCAATGAAACTCTAAATGAGTTCTACACCTATGGTAACATGCATCCTACTCAACCAATAAAACATCCATGCATTTTTGAATTGTAATGTGAAATTGTCTGATAAAATGTAATGTTGATTGAAATTAATGTTCCTCTAACTCAACTATTCATAGAACTTCTAAAAATAACCTAACACATACTTTGAACAATGTGATATGTCATCACTGATATAGAAATGGTACTCCCTTAATATTTTTTTTGTTGTTTTATACTATCAGGTGCATTCATGAATGTCATATGCACAAATATCATAACTTGTAATGAGTTGTAATACTGTGATTAAATTTCCATTTGGGATTTTAATGTGTAATTCTCTCTAAAATCAACTACTAAAATATTGAAACCAAGTGGGAATGTATCCTTACATATCTTGAAATGTTCATCAAACCATCTAGCCCTGTGTGTGTGCCTTGCATAGTCTTAAACAATCTTCTCCCTAAATTTGACCAAAATTTTCAAAACAGGGATCTTTTTTGTAATAAGCTCACACCTTTTAGTTTCTTTTCCATCTTTTACTTGATAAGTCACTGATTTATATTTGCTTAAATCAACTAATTCCTATCCAATTGCACTTGTAATCTCCTCATGGATACATTTTTTTAAATTTGGTATCCACCACAAATGTTGCAATTTTCATTTAAACATGATTTGTTGTAAAATAATTGCCTATCTAGTCTTTTGCAGAATATAGTTGGAATAAATTCCCTGGATGATTTAGGTGGCAATTCAATGCCACACTCCTGTAAAATGTTAGTATGCAAATTACAATGAATATAACAAAAAACATCACAGTGCATTGAAAATTCAACATGTTACCTACAATAACAAGTGGTGCGTGTGTGATTTATTTTAACTTAAAAAGGTTTTACCATCTCAATCTTTGACAAATAGAAATTTGTGGATGTTTTTCTAGGAATTTAGAGTATAATTATGTTTGAGTCATATCTAATAAATGTTTTGGAAGCGTTTCACAGTTATGAGAACCAACTCTTTTTTTTACAACATCTCTTGCATTAGGTGAAACTCTTGTATTATCTTTCCAAAATTGAGCAAGTAACTCTTTTAGAGTATCAGATAGAGCCTTGTCCTTTCATGGAAGTCTATCATAGAATGCCTAGAGCTCATTGGTATTAGGTTTATTAAGTCTTTCACATCTTTCAATTGCTTTCATTATTGTTTTTCTATTTATATTAAGTGTTTGGCTTGTTTTTGAAACCATTCATTTTTTCACTATTATGTCACTTACTACACAAGTTATAAGTATACATCGGGCAGCATTACAATCTTTGGTGCATGATTATGGGCCTACAATATGATATGCATCATGTAGATTTTCAATAATTTCATCATTTTCATCATCCATGTTAGATGTTCTTTGTCCTGATGTGTACACTATTAGACTCATCTTAATCAATTATATCAATGAAACAAATAATTGACATCTTTGACTATCATATTGTAAATTATCAAAGAAAATATCCTAATTTTGCTAAGCCAGTCTTCTTGAATGGCGATCAAACATTTTGGTATGTGTTGGTTTTAAAATATTTTCATCGACATCAATTAAGTACTTGTATTTTCTACGCATAATTTTTGGAGGTGTTGGTAATGGTGGAATTTATTGAGAGGGTGTTTCAAAACTATTATTACTTTCATTATTTAGAGGTGGGATGAGATTAAATTCTTCATTGTTAATTTCTTCATTATATGTTTCCATGAATTTTTTAGATGGTTAATTTCATCATTATTTTTTTCCATAAAATTTTCTTCATTTGTGGGGGGTGAAGCATCATACATAAATTCATCATCAATGAAATCAAAAACTTGAAACTTTGAATGTGAACTTCCAACATTAACTAATTCATTATTTTCAATTTCATTATTATTCATTTCATTATGGTCAACTTCATTATTATTCATTTCATTATGGTCAATTTCAACATTATTTAATTGATTATAGTTAATTTCATCATTGCTTAATTCATTATCATCAATTGGCTCAGTATCTATGGCATTTGGTTCATCAAGATTAGGGTTTATACCTTGTTTACCATGAATTTTTTGCATTAGTAGCTTTTATTTCTCTTTGAAATATTCTAATTCCTTTGGTGTTTTGTTTTTTAACAACTTCCTCTTCCTCTTTGAACGTGATCCAAAACCCATCAGAAGGGACAAGTGGCAATTTTCCAAAGGTGGGGTCACATACATAGATCTCACAAAAGTATGCAGAGAATGTTTATGGGGACATAATTCTTGATTTGGGCTAAAAATAGTCATTGATAAGTGAGCTTATCACTAAAATAATAATAACATGATCACGTTATATAACACGATCACGTTACTAAATAATGTGATCGCATTATACTTTCCACAAGGTCCCAACACACCCGACATATTAGGGAGCTGATAATCACAACAAAGAAATCATGTTACTAAATAACATGATCACATTATGCTTTCCACAAGGTCTTAGCACACCCAACCCATTGGAAAGTTGATATCGATAATAACACAATCATGTTATTGTCTATATAAGTTACGGGGTTGGCATTCGGTAATGAGTAACAAGCATTGCCTATGTTAATAATAATGAGATCTCATTATACTTAATGTAGATAAGGGATTAGGGATTGGGGATTAAAGCAAATTAGTGTATAGGGTTTATGGATTAAGGATTATAATTTATGTTTTAAGAATTAGCGATTACAATTAAGGTCTAAAGTGAAGGTGCATGGCTATGGGGTCCTTTTCGAATACTTGGAGAAAGAAAATCTAAGCACGTAGAAGCCCCAAAAAATAATAATAAGTCGTTAATAATAAAATGTGATTTTGGGTTGCCATTATACCCTAGATGTCATCATGAAGATTAAGTGAATTAGTTAAATGGGGCAATCAATCATGTGATTTAGGCCAAACTGAGCCCTATGAACTTAATTCTTAGTCTATAAATGATGTTAATTTGGGATAAAATGATTGGTTCAAGGTTTAAAGATTTTATATTTATGGTTTAGAGTTTAGGGATTAAGAACTTTAAGGATTAGGGCTTAGGGTACATTTATACAATTGTGTAGGCAATTGGGGAAAATTTGGGAGCCTTAAACCTATATCTGTGATTACAAAATGTGAATTTAGGATCAATTATCTGCCACATTATCATAGATTGAGCCTATGAAGTCAATTGTGGTAATGAGGGATGCAATTTTAACCAAGTTCATCCATGTGAACCTAATTCTTACTATATATATATATATATATATATATATATATATATATATATATATATAATATTTTAAATGGGGCTAAATTTATTGGTTTTAGGGTCTACAATTTAAAGGTTTTGGGGTTTAGGGCTTATGGCTTAGAGTTTAATGTAAATGGTATAGGGTTTTAATTTAAAGTTAAATGGTATAGGGTGACTTAGGGTTTAAGATATTGGATATAGGGTCCAATCACTAAGGTAATTAAAGAACATTTGAGTTGCTTGTGACACCTATTTATGACTTGATTAACTTCATGTTTGCATTTCTGATAGAAGTAGGGTCAATTATGCCATGTACATATTATACAATCGATTGAGCCATAAATTTGGTTTAGAGGAACAATTTTACCCAGATCATAAAGGGAATTATATAAATTAACTAATTGGATCAATTCATGATAGAAGATCAATCTTTTAATTTTGCCCCAAATCATATCTTTCTATTAAAGACCCTCAAATGCCTCCTCGATTAAAACAATCAACTACCTCTCCTCCTGTTTGGTTAATTATGTTGAAGGGGCTCAAAATAGCCCAATTTACTGAATAGATGCACAGAGCTAGGTTTTTACTCCAAAGGCTTTAGCCATAGGTTTAAAAAGTGCATAATTAAATGGCATCTTGTGATAAAATTAGTTATATCATAAGGCATGTATGTTTTTGGCATACATAGTGGGAATTAGGGATTAGGGATTAGGGTATAGGTTTTAGGGTATATAAAGTACAATCATGATGGTTATTAGGGCAAATTTGAGCTCCTTGAACATAAATATATGAGTAAATAATGTGAATTTGGGATCAATTATCCCCCACATCATAGATTGAGCCTACAAAGCTAGTTGTGGTAATGATTGATGTAATTTTAACCAAGTTCATCCCTATGAACCTATTTATTACTATATATAAAAGATGTTAATTGGGACTAAATTGATCTCAGGGGCCTACTGAGCCTTAATGTAAGGAATTTTATCCATATGATATCAATGGGGGATCCAAGCGCTCACCATATTTAAAAAATAAGTATTTTTTCAATTTGATATGCAATTCGGTCCAAAGGAGTTGTGTGCAAGGAATTACATTCATATATAATGAAAATTGGGGCATACTTGGCCTTGATTGCATACCATATTAATCCATTCGAGTATTTGGTTCCAGATGATTCATAATTGGGGCCAATCGAGGCTTGCCCAATGAATTGTGTCAACATAATTTTAATTAGGGCCCTAATTTCACACCTTATTCAAATAATTAAGTGTTATCATGAATCTGATATGAAATCATGACCAATTGAACCCTCTATAAGGAATTATAGATCCATCTTTAATACAAGCAATTTTTGATTGTGTACCAAATTCAACTGAAAAAATATAATGGTTCAATATGATTTATGAAATTTAGTCCAAACTTGAGCCTTGTGTAAATAATTTCATCCTTCTACTATCAACAAGGGGCTCTGTTAGTCCCAAATACATAACATATTGAATTAACCAAGTATTTAGTATAATTGAATATGCAATTATGGCCAACCAAGGATCATGAAATTAACTGAATACATCTAATGTCAATTACAACTTTGTTAGCCCTGATTCTAAACTATATCTAGATAATCATGCATTTGGTAAATTATCTTACATACATAATTGGGGCCAACTGAGCCCCATGAAAGTAATTTTGTCCATATAATGTTCCAGTTGGGTTCTGTTAGCCTTGATGGCAAACCATATTGAACCAATTGAGTATTTAGGTTTAATATGATATGCAATTGGGGCCACTCAATCCCAAAACAAGGAATTACATCCATCTAATGTCATTTGGGGCTTCAATTACACCATGTTAAATCAATTGATAGTTTTTTCAATACTATACACAATTGAGGATAACTAATTCCTATGTAATTAATTGATTGCACCTAGAATATCAATCAAGGCATTTTTCACTCCATACAACGAATTGTGTCCATCTAATTTATCCATTGTGAATATTTTCCCCTAATTTCACATCATATTTAACCAATCAAGTATTTTCTTCAGTATAACTTTACAATTAAGAGTATTTGGTCCTCATGTAAGGAATTCCTTCAATATAATGTCAATCAAGGATTTGATAGCACATGTCATATTAGATAACAATCTTAAGACTACTAGGCCTAATGGCTCCTATTCAAGTTTTAGGATGTTTATAATATATAACACAATTATGTTAATAACATAGTTAATAACATGATCATGTTATTAAAGCGATTGTGGTATTTGAATTTGAATTCAATTCCCATGCCTTTTGGCTCACGAATGGCTTGGATTCCCGAACCAAAGGCTTGGACTGTCAATGTATAATCGAGTATTGAAAGGTATGAAAATAAATAATAAATTTCAACTTTGATTGCCAAATACACTAGAAATTTCAACTTAAAAATTCAAAAAATTGATACCATCACGACGAGTATGCTTTCCTCTTTCCACAAATATGATTCTTATATTTTTGGACTAATTTAAGGTTTCAAACTATATTTATTTCTAATATGCTTTTTTTAGGTCACTACATACTGTAAACATGCATGTCTATACATGTTCATGTAATTTGTGTTTCGTTGATTCAAGTGGAAAAAAAATTATATGGTAACGTAGTATGCTTAATTATACGCACATCCAAAAAAATGATTTTCATTTTTTTTGAGGTAGTTAGGCCTAAATCACGAATGACTATCCATTTCTTTGTCAATTTTAAGGATATAGTTACTTCCAAAATTCTTTTTTTTTTAAATATTCATTGAAAAAATACAAAAAAATATAGATGATGTGCTACAATATTTTATCTAAATTTTACCCAAAGGGTTTCAAATAATATTAAATGTTGCTCAAAAAATGGTGCATGTCATGGTCATCGATCTACTATGTTTTCTAAAAAAAATAGAGTTCCTCTTCAAATTTTAGATGTTTGCCCTAGATACACTTAACCATTTTTTAAAAAAATTAATGTTTTAGACTCAAAATGCTACATTTCATGTTTTTACACCATCTTCAAATTTGGAGTGTAGATATCTCAAATTATTTGTAGAAGTTCAAATTTTTGAAATTTCAGAAAAAGCATGGCCATGGGTAAGCCACTCTTTGTCCCTCAACTTTGTGCACTTATCCTATGAATGAACTCTACAATTGATTATTACAAGGAATCTTACCCCATTATTTCAAAAAAATAAAAATCACAATGTATTGAATTTCAATAGAGATGAATATTGTAAAGAGACATCTAAAAGACTATTACACCCATCTCTGCTAAGTTTTTCAACAAGCTCAGATTTTTTTTCAAAATGTTTATCATAGACCACTCGAGTTGGATTTATAGGTCACTTCCTTGGCCAATAACGACTCAACAAGATAATGGAAAGCAAAGGATAAATATTAACAAGGTTAAAGAAATGAATATTACAATTTCAAAAATGTGCCTCTCACTGCTCTAGAAAAAAAATCACGAGTCATTACTCATTAGGAGCTTTGAATTACAAATCATCCATAAGAAAAACAGAGAAAAACTAAGAAAAACAATGACAAAAATTGGATGACATAATATAATTTGAAGACCAAAATGGTAGATAATGTTACAAAATCAACGTATATGTATATAAAGCTAAGTTTTATTTTATCGAGTTTATAAGTTTTAACCTACCAACATTAGTCATCATCTAAGTGTTGTAGTACGTCTCCACCAACATCATTTACTCAACATTTTACTATCAAGGTATGTGGCAATTACTATGTGATATAAACAACTAAATTTGTATGTAGTGCCTATCATACCATCAATGGGAATTGATTTTGTATGTGGTTTAAATTGGTTACTAGACAAAAATAGTATTTTGATTTGATTTTGTTTTAGATTTTCTTAATAAAGTGAAAGGCTATTAAGCAGAATTTGGTAAGATTTGTGATCCTTGATGTGTATAAAATATGATATAAGTACAGTGTGTTGTCATAACTCACCAACTCGTCTCAACGTATGTAATTTGTAAAATTATGTTTTATTTTATCCTTTACCAAGTGCTAACATATATGTGTGATTTTTAATGTTTTGATTAACTTGTAGGCTGTGGCATAATGACATTGAATGGGTATTTTTTAGTAGAGCCCTTCTTTTGTCAATTTTTATAATGTATTTTTACTCTTATATTATCAAATAATTTATAACTTTTGATATTTTCTTTTTTTACGACTTATTTTTACATTGCACTTCTTTAACTGATTAAAAACTCTTAAATGCACTAAGATAGGTTCAATTTTGATCACCGATTGAAAAATTCAATCGAAAATGTTAATAAAAATAAAAATTTAAATATATTTACTATTATTATTTGGAAAACTTTTCTTAAATAAATGTAACTTCAAAAAATTTAATTTAAATTTATTTAAAACTAAATAAAAATAAAAATTCATTAAAGTTTTATATATATGAAATAAAATAAGGCCTTCAAAATTCTAATTCACGCTAAGTGGGGAGCATTTAGCTTCAATACGTCAAGATTCAAAGTTTGAGTGGTAAATGGTGGGAGACATAACTATGGTGATATTTGGTGGACGGTGGTTACTAATAAGACTTGAGGATACATGTCGAGGAAATGAGATCTGTTATGAAATATAAGTATTGATTAGTTTGTATGTTAATGAAATGAACGAAGTGAGTTTTGTTATAGATTAAATACCACTAAAATTTTAGGGAAGGGTATTTGATTCAGTTTTATAATTGTTTTTGGCATTCATGAACCAACATAGTTAATCATAAGCCAAGTAACCAATAAATGACATGAAAATATAATGAGTTTTTAACTAATATTATATACATTCACAATTCACAATTATATAGATAAATTTAAAATGAAAATAGAACTTCAAAACCACCCAATTCAATTCATCAGGGAATTTGGCTGGCCAAAATATTAACTTAAAATATTATAGTTAATGTTTATATTTAAATATAGTAAATTTTTAATAACATTAAGAATAAAATATAATATTGATAGATTGTAATCGAATTAAATTAATATCTAATAATGTGGGAAGGCATATTGATAGTTTTTAGTTTTTAATTAAAGTTTTAGATTATAATAATTATATTCAATGAGACGTGCACTTTTTATTAGATAGAGTAAAGTGTTTTTTATTGGAGTTATGAATTTGTATTGGGATATAATAAGAGATTTAGTCTCCACAATTAAAAAAATTTAAAAAATCAAGTGTAATGACGAAAATTGGGACATACAAAACACCTCCTCAAAGTAACAAACTATATCTAGAATGAAGCAACTATAAGAAACATAATTTCTGTCAAACGACAAAAAATTCACTGAAAAATACATCCACGAATCTTATGTGAATCCTCAACAGGAGAAACAAAGATAAATAGGATAAAAAATGAAAACCAAAACAAAATATTCCTAAGCAAAACGACCTTAGTCAGCCACAGGCTAGACCCTGTCTTCTCTCATGCTTGGAGAGTAGGTCTTTCATTGTCCACTAAGAGCCATTCTTCACCAAGTCTTCCACCTCTAATTGCAACGTTTATGCCTTATATCTTCTACCTTTCTTCTTCGTAGTGGTGCCCACATTAGCTTTGAGTTTTCTGGGTCGTTGAGGGGGGAAAACACAAAGCAAACAGGGGAAAGGGAGGGTGAAAGGGGAGGGGAAATCAACAGAGGGGGGAATTTCCAGCATGAGAGGTGGGCTTAATGGGCACAGGGTGGCAGAGGGGAGCAAAGGGGAAGATGATGAAGCCTAGCACTTAAAATCTTGGGGTTGACATCCCTTCCTTCTTCCTTCAAAGCAAATGGGAAAAGGAGGGAAAGCATATAATTATAAAATTTATTATGAAATCTCCATATATTTTGAAAAGCATTTGGGAAGTTAATTCTTAGAAAGACTTATTACATTATAGTAGTGTCATATGAAATCTTAGCATGTAAGTGGTGATAGTTGGTAATATTAGTTTTTATTAAGTAAAATTTTTATGACTAAATCTTACCCTGTATGAACACTTACATAGATAAATGGTTAACTATTGTTGTCGATGTTAGACTTCAATTTATGTATTTCTATTTCATTTAAGTAAATAACTTACTTAGATCCGGTGAAATCACATAAAGTCAAATAAGAGTTTCATAGATTCCAACACATTTGTACTCGACACAATATTAGTTTTCAAAAAAATAAACATATTAAACTTGGATGGGAGTAATCATGAGTTTTTGTATTTAAATATTGTCAATACAAATAGTTATTGTAGTTCATAAATGAATGAGTGGATATTTACATTTATCCAATAAAATTTAAGACGTGAGCCCATTTATATTGGGTGAAAATGGCTTTTAAATAATTTAAAATCTTACTATTATTATTTCTAAAATAAGTTGGCAATGCCAGGATAAAATATGTGCATGAATATTTACATCTACCCAATAAAATTTAGGGTAAGAGCCCAATTATATTTAGTGAAAATAATTTTTAAATAAACTAAAATTTTATTATTATTATTCTTGACATAAGTTGGTCATGTTAGGGTAAAATATGTAATGAAATTTTAATTAAAATGATGGGATTGTCAAATTATTGGTTATATTTAATTTATATATATAAAGTTTGGTTTTAAAAGATAAAAACTTGAAATATAGTTTTCATGGTAATAAAGATTTTTAAGTATGTTTTATATTATATTAGGAAGAGTTTTTCAAGAAATAACCATGTATTAGATATGAAAACAAATATGAAAAATATAAATTTATGGGAAATAATTATAAAACTTTTTGCTTCTCATGTTTTGAGATTTATAGGACTATATGGAAGTCAAGGGAAGTTAAACATTTAGAATTATCATTCTCGTTGCAAAAGAAGTGAAATTGATTAATATAATGGGTTGTAGATAAAGACATAAATTTAAAATGCGTTATGAAATTAATGTTAATATAAATGTTATCTTGTTAACTTTATTTAAAGAAAAAGTGAAAGTATGTCATTGAAATGTATATATTGATTTTATTTTCAAAAACATAGTATGAAAGGTTTAGTACAACTCGTGTAAAGGATGGGTGTTGTGATGTAAAATTTTAAGATTGCATCATGTAATTCTACTCTATTTATTTATAAAATTAGAGTTTCTGTAGTAGAAGTGTGGTGGGCTTATAACCCCCACGACACAATTTAGGAATTATAAAAATGAGATGGTTAGAGAAGAATGATATATTATAATGAATGTAAAAAGAAACATATATTTATAAGCACTTTATATTAAAGATTATAAGAGAGTTATTTCTAAGAAGATATTTAATATTGGACTAATTTCATATGAGATTAATAATAATAATAATAATAATATTGTATGTGTATTTTATGATAGTTGGGGACACTCAATTTATCAATATTAGAGATGTCCAATAATTAAATTGCATATAAAATTTCGTATATCACTAGTGTTTCGATCATCTATGTTAAAAATATAATTTAGGTTTTTTAACTGGGCTATAAAAGACCCCTTACAATAAAAAAAAAATTATGTAGTTGGAAAACTTAAGTAAACATACGTTATATGAATAAATGTGAACTGATAATTTTTATATGATCTCAAATAAGAATTTTATGGATTATAGTTTTTGGTTTAAATATTATACCTATATTGACACATTTTTGAATCTTTGATGGATTTGTGAATAGGGACCTTTAAAGGTAAGTTTATATATAATGTTTTTATAATTTATTTGGACTTGATTATCGGCTCGGTGAGAATTCTCAATCAAGCTACCACTTGGAATATCAAAATCACTTAAGATACAAAATAAATTATATTTTTACTATTGAAATAATTGTATTACTATGATGAAATTGAAATATCATGTGTTTATAAACATGTAAATGAAAGGTTGGAAGAGAAAGAGGAGTTCTTTAAAATCAACATATTAAATTGAATTTTTGTTATTATGGTCTTTTTTACAAAATTAAATTATAGAGAAACATTGTTTATAATCAAAAATTAAAATTATATATAATTAATATAGATACATTTATTTAACTAAATGTTATTATAAAATTTGATGTTGATAATCCTCAAACTACTAAAAACAATCACTATTTTTTATTTTATTTTTTAAAACATATAACATTTAATATAATCAATACCTCTTAAGCAACCCTTAAGAGATTCTGAGTATGATGGATGTTTTAAATGAAATTACGTGTCAATATTTATTCCATAATATTAATACTTCTAAAATTTCTTCTAATTCCATTATTTCTCAAAATTATATTTTTTTTAATATTCTTTATACTCCTCAAAACAATATTTAACATTCTTTATACTTCTCAAAATTTTATTCCTTCTAACATTCCTCAGATTTCTCAAAACTTTATTATCTCTAACATTCTTTCTTATTATCAAATTTGTTTGTCTCTAACATTCCTCCTATTTATAAAAATTATTTTGTTTTTATAATACCCTTCCTTTAAACATTTCTTATAATTCTCAAAATATTATTATTTTTAATATTCCTCTATCCTCTCAAACTGTCTTTAAACCTCCAATTTTTTAAAATTATTCTCTTTTGATTTATGTTACTTCTTCACTTGCTACACCTAAACTTATAAAATGACTTTTATGATATACACTCTTCATGATGTGTAAAATCATATCAAACTTATTTCTCAAGGACTACAGATCAGAAGATGGCTATTTTTAATGATAATCTCATAAACTCTTTTGCTCATAAAGTTCCAAAGTTTTGTCAAACCACTTTCCAATAGTTTTATTGTTCCAAAATTTGAAATGTTTAATAGAAAATGATATCCTTTTACATAATTTATGTCTTTCCATGATTCTTGTTTAGTTTTTTCTCATATGAATAAATTATTAACTAATATTTTTCATATAAATTTAAAGTATAGTATTATGGATTGATTGTATACCTTACCATGTGGATCGGTTTATTATTATTTTTACTTGTAAATGATTTTAAAGTTCATTTTTAAATTTATATTAATATAAATGTTATATTTGATAATTTAAATAGATAAGAATTTAATGTGAAAAATAGTGATTATGTGTTTAAGTTTAATATTATGGTTATTAAGATGAATTATGACTCCACCTAATAGTAAATTTTTTTGCTTATTTATTTACAATTTACTTTTAATTATTAAAAAAATTAAAAAAATTTAACTTTTATGATTTTTTATGAGATTTTTCATGTTGTTAGAGAATTTAAAATCAAGCTATTAGATACTAATATTCTTAGCAATCTTTTAATATTTCTTCCTCTTTTAATGATTCAAAAACTTCAAACAAATCAAATTTTAAGAATATGATAAATGGTAGTGAATTCCCAACCAGGAATGATCCTAATAATGTCAACAATGTCATATATAACCCACTTCAAATGGTTATCTCAATCTCTCAAAGATAGATAAGACAATTTAGTAGATGGAATAAGAGCCCACAAAGAATATTGAAGAAATTACCTAAGTGAAACATCATTACTTTATCTCAAGTAAGAGAGTTTGATCGTTGATTCAAATACATATCTTAACCATTATAGAGTTATGTAAACACATAAAATTAATCATCAATACTTAACAATATATATTCTTGGCATCTTTACCATTAATTAGTCTATTCGCTATTTCGTTAACATGCAATCTATAAAAGAGCCTTCATTATCTTGTAAGCACTAAAAATATCATATAGACATCCCTATTTTCGCTGCATTTATCCTTATTTAGGCCATAGGTTCCTATCATACTTGTTCCCCTAGTCTCTGATCTTTTGGGATAAGTTTGCAGTATCCAACTAGGGACGCACTATGGCCTTGTCACCTAATGTAGCCTTATCTCTCGTGCTCCAATGGTCACATTTTTGAATTGAGACATTACATAATGGATGTTCTGCACATCTTCTCAAGTTAATTAAATTATTCTAAAGTTTCTCCTATAAAAACACATCAAGGCAAATTTATCCCTCATTGAATCTCTCTAGAAAAAGCATTGCACATTGAGCAAAAGAGCACCATTTCTCCCTATTTCAACTCTGCAACATTCTAACAATCCATAGCCAACTCTACATATTGTTTATTTCATGTCAACAACATCAGTTATTAAGCATTTCAATCAATAATGTAGCTAAAGTCATTATAGTTGCATAATCATAGATCACACAATCACTCTAGGAGGGAGAAAAACATCGGCCTGAGGCCCATTTGGGATATGTAAGTAGCACTCAATCACAAGGGGTTTTTGAGGCCAGCTCAGCTATTCCCGCTACCCCATTTTTACTCCCTTTTTTTAATCTAAATATCATCGAGTAAGTCTTTTGCAAGCCATATTAGTAAACAAAGATCAACAATCAGCCTTCAAAAATAATTGCACATGCTCAAATCTAAAAAATTAGGAATATACTCACCCAGAATTTGGCCACAGTCGATAGACAAGGCCATAATGCATCATTTTTATTTATACATGATACATAAATAAAAATAGCACACACTCATGAAACTAAATATTTTATTTAGGAAAACCTTTTTGGGAAAAAACCCACTGTAGAAACTTTCTTCTTTATTGCATTAATTATCTTTTAACAATACAATAACATACTTGAAAGTTTTACATTATCCTAATACATGTGCGAGTATTTGTAGATACATCAATAAGAAACTGTCCAAGTGGTATTACAATATAATAGATATAAAACCTTGGACCGTGAAACAACTCATTATTACTATAGGTAAAAATACACACTGGCTCACCAAAACGTGCATTCGTTCTGAAAAAAATTATGGGAATTCTTGACCACAAACCCTCAAACATCCCCCCAAACCCCTTAGCTAGGGTGATGCCTCAAACCCCACTAGCCATTTCAAGCTATACAATACCTAAATGATGTAAATCATGCAATGTATACAACATGTCTCCACCAATTTTTGGAGCCCTAAACAAAATAATAAGATTATGAAATTAGATTTTTGAAACTCACAATTATATTAGTTTATATCATCTTTTAGACATGTTTTTGTTATCTATTTTTGACACTACCCTAAATTTGTGACTAATTAAATATTCTTTTACAAAAAAAATTATCATTTATTATTAATTTTAAAACATTCTTTATATACAATTATATGACTTACTCTTTTATTAGATTAAATAATAAATTTACATTGCATATGTTTAAATGTTTTTTATTTTAATATAAACACACATTATCCATACTACGCCATATATTAACATCTTATGAAATATATATTAATCTTATGAAGTCAACCATGAAATTAGCCATTGTTAATTATGAGAGAAGGTATCAAGGTTGACAATTCTAGATTGAATTGAGGTCGTTTGAGATGTAACATAAAAGTGACATGACGAATGTGACATGGTCAATATCTTTACATATGGGAATGAGAGTTAACATTCCACTTAGTTTGGTCCCTTGTCTATCTTAACTTTTGGCAACCTTCCATTGAGTTTGGTCCCTATCTATCTCAACTTTTAACCTTTAAATGTTACTTGTCTTTTATTTTCACTATCATCATTCATAGTGGTTAGAGTGGTCAGAAGATATTTTGGATCGACATTCTTCGTCTCTTCCTTCCACTATCATATTTTGAATCAACATCTTTCGTCTCTTCTTTCCATTATCGACACTCATGATGATTATAAAATATTTTGAATCAATATCTTCTATCTTTTCCTTCTATTGTCATCATCCATAATAATCATATAACATTTTGGATCAACCTCCCTCATCTCTTCGTTCCATCAGCCCACGTCCTTATTAAGGACCATTTAAAAAAAACAAAACTATATAGTGAGGACAACCCAAATAAAATAAAAAATAGAGGCCACGCCCCCATATTGGACAAAGTTTTGATTCAAATAAAATAACAAAAAGCCACACCCCAAACGTGGCTTTCGCATGCCGACGTGGACACTGTCCGCTACGCACGAGGCAAGTGGTTTAAATTTTCGAACACTGAAATCAAGGCGTGTCACTGCCGGAGGTTTAGAAGGCGGGTCCCACACGGGATGAAATATGTCGGCCATATAGCAGGCAGTCTTACGGATACAGTGATAACACGTTGCCCGTATCGCTCGTCTGCTTTTGTAAAATCTAAACCGCCCAGATAAGGATAATGACGTGTCATGTTGCATGCTTGGCTGCCACATCATCAGCTAGGATCGCACTTTGTGGGACCCACACGTCTTTGTATATGCAGAAAGAGAAGGAAAGGAAAGTCCCTTTTTAAAGCCCACAATATGAGGTGCCTTGTTTTTAGTCTATAAAATATATGAGACCATCTCTTTCTTATTCTTAATCATCTTTTAAATATAAGATATATATATTTTATTTTTATAGAATTTGAATTTGTAACATTTTTTGTATAAGAGTAAGTTCTTCATTATTTGATATTTTTTGGGTTGGGAGTTGAAGTTTTTTTATTAGAATTTATTGAAATATTGTATCATTTATCAACAAATAATAAAATCAACGGGTTGGTATTCATAATCCGTTCTCCATGCTAATAGAACACACAATTCAAAACACTATAGCATAAATTTTACGAAAAAATAAAAATGCAAGTAAGTCGACTACACACAGTAGAAAAAAATACAATCAAAAAACGAAAAAAACTTGTATTTTTTTAAAGAATGTAGGGTGGACTTATTCCTACCAACTTCCTACATTGGAAAATCAAATTGAAATTTTTTATAATTTACTACTTCAACTCATATTTTGGATCATATGCTATAGGGATTTTTTAAGAAGTTCCAAGGGGACCCCATGACCCAGTAACCTAAGTTGTGACCATAATTTCTTTCGAGAGCTCTAATGTTTCTAATCCCTGTTCTATGAAAGTAATCCACTTTTGAGTTAAAATCTTAAAAGGGTTGGAACTTCACTGACTTGCAGAGTTGTGGTGTCCATTTTCTCTTGAATTTTATCCTTCCCTTTAACAAGCAGCTAAGGGATTTTCTTTCCTTTTCTATCAATCATATAAAAGTCTTCATTTTCCTTCTTTTTCATCGATGGTCATTAGGGCAATATCGAGCTAAATGGTCATGGTCATGGCAAAACAAAAAACTAAAAAGGAGGTGCTCATAATCCATGGGTTGATCAAACAATTCTCCCTCTAGGGATTTTAATCATTTTCTTCTAAGAAGAGGTTTGCTTATATCTATTTGAACATAACTTTTTGCATAAGTAATATGCTTCTTATTATAAGTTTCACAAGAAATACAAATGCATAGAGAAGTTAAAAAGTCTAACCTAGATTGGGGTTATTGTTGGATCCTCTTGTGAAATGTTGAAGCTAAGGTTCCACAAAGACATGAATAAACTCGATCTTCTAAAAGGAGTTTTCAACACTTGACATAATAACTTTAGCCCACAAATGCACATAGAAGCTAATGTTGAGCTAAGGTTTGCTTATATCTTCCTAAAGGAGTTTTCGACACTTGACATAATAACTTTAGCCCACAAATGCACAGAGAAGTTAAAAAGTCTAACGCAGATTGGGGTTATCGTTGGATCCTCTTCTGAAATGTTGAAGCTAAGGTTTCACAAAGACATGAATAAACTCGATCTTCTAAAAAACCAAGGCCCCCGTTCAAACATATTAGCTCTATCATCTTTTACTAAAAAGGTATTGATGAAGCCTTGAGCGTGAATGTGAATATCTAAATTCCCTTTCAACATCCAATGCTATGTTATCCAGGGTTGTAACTCTTTGCCACAAGGTCCACCTACAAATTTGCAGATAAAACCTCATTTTTTCAAAGCAATAATTTCTTCTTCAACTTCATTGTGTTCAAAGGTGATAATTAACTCTTCCTCAACAAATTTAATACCCTTTAATTTTACCTCTAGGTTTTCATTCCTTACATTGTTAACATGAGTTTTGAACTTTATCAATATCTTAATTTTTTAAGAACAATATATTATTTGTAGTATAGGAATAGAATTCAATATATGCAAAATATAAGAATATGAAAAAATAATAATTCCTAATTCAACAAAATAATTATAAAAATATTACAAGTGCATTTTAATTATAAACAAAATAGACAACTACAATTACAACTACCACTATCAAGGTGTTGCACAACCTTAACTTAAGGTTTCCTTTTCAAATATTTGAGGAAGAGAGAAGGGAAAAGAGAAATAGGATTAATTAAGTGGGGTGGAAGTATTGAGGGAATGCATGGATGTTACATTATTAAGGTGATGTGAAGAAATAAGGGAAGATTTTGGCAAAAAGAGATTGAGAGGAATATGTTCATGAGGAAAGCAAACATAAGAAAGAGCACAAGTTGATGACAATGGCGAACACTTCAATATAGTTTTGCAGCGTCCATGTAAAAGT
Source organism: Torreya grandis (assembly GCA_037957365.1). Taxonomy (NCBI): domain Eukaryota; kingdom Viridiplantae; phylum Streptophyta; class Pinopsida; order Cupressales; family Taxaceae; genus Torreya; species Torreya grandis. Next base: position 4,384,004 of record JARHVA010000501.1, on the reverse strand, counting down.
TATTTTGCTTACTTTGAATCTTAATATCTCTTTACAACCAATTATTCGATTTGAAGGAAAGTGGCTAATGGTGTTTAGAATATAGTGTGCATTGACTTGAGGGGAGTTTTCTTTCATTGATTTTATATATATTTAGTTTTTTTTCTTACATTGAAGATAAAGTATTTAGGGTTTGGGAGAGGTGCAATTTGGGCACTTATTATAAAGAGATTAAATTTTCAAATTTGTGGGTATGTTTCTATTCAATTTGAAATATTTCATTCAATAATTATTGTAAATTTTATAATTATATAAATAATTGAAATGTTATATAATAATTTAATATTTTATATAATTATTGAAATATAATGAAAATAATTATAATAAAAAATAATTATTATTTGATAAATATTTTATAACTTATAATAATAATTTTTATAATTTATAATCAAAATAATAAGATAAATAATGAAATCATTGGATTTATGAGTTATATGGAATACCATCCCTTACATTATATAATATGAGTATTAAGATTAGGGAGTACAAAATGCTTCCATTCAAAATTTTCTATATGAAATCATAATTACAATTCACTCTTATAATTTAGATTCAGTGATAATATGAATCAAGATGCTTTTCAAATTATATTTAAATAAAGGACATTCGTATGAAAAGCATCTTCATATATCAATGTAAAAATTTGAGACAACAATCGTGAACTAATATACTCGTTATTGCAATAAGAAGAAATCAATGAGGAGTATCTCATAACGAGGAAGATGTAACTGATTATTAATATAGTTTTCTTAATTATAGGGAGTAATAGTTGTAAAATATTTCTTTCCACCACATCCAACTAAATTTTATCATAATTTCAAAGTCCTTAAGGTTCCTAAATTAATTTGTGATTAAATCAAGGATTATATTAATCTAATAACCCAATTTTATTTTTATATAATTTCTTAATTCATTTAAATTCGTACATTTATGATTAAATCAAGGATTCTATTAGTCTAATGACCCAATTTTATTTTTATAAGATTTATTAATTCATTTGAATTTGTACATTTATAGGCTTTTTCATATAATTATAAAATCAAATATTTTAAATAAAGTTGTGTTTAATCAAAATTGAAGATATATTGAGTTTGCTTCATTAAAAGTTCAAAATAATTAATAAAAAATATATTAAATTTACAGAAAATTGTAATTAGATAACAAGTCGAAAAAAAGTTAAATATATTGATTTATAATATTCAATTTTATTGAATCAACACTTTAATTTTTTTTTTTAACAAATATTGATAAACAACTCATGCCCTATTTTATCTTGTATCAAAATAAAACTTTTGAAAAAATCCCTAAGAAAAGATCAAGAAAAATTATGATAAAGAATTCTCTAAGGAAAACTATGAAAAATATCATTAGGAATTTCTAAAATTATCATAAATGTATGAAATGCCAGTATTAAGAAACATACCTCTCAATTGTTTTGAAGGATATGAATAAACTCCTCGGAATTAGTTACTATTGAGTGTTTTTCAAAAACAAAAGCTACCTTTAACATTTTTGGAAGCAATATTCTAAAATATTTTAAAAATAATATAAATATTTTATATATATATATATATATATATATATATAAAGGTTTAAAGGCTATTTTATTGGACAAATGGCGTGACATTTGAATTCAATTAAGAATTACTTTATACAATAATTAGAAATTGCACTCCACGGTGTAAAGGATACACCAATAAAGATTCATGCATTGTTTGTTTACGTAGTGAATAAATGAAAAACTTGCAAACATGTTTGAAATGTTAGATACATGATTTAAGTACATATGCATAGAATATGTGGATAATTTAATACACATTGGTAAAATAAATGTCAAAACAGTAAATTCATTATCAGTATGTAGATATATATAAACATATAATTAATATTTTAAAATTATCGCTTGATGGTGCCCGCATTTCAAACACAACATAAGATCTTTGTTCAATGTGGGACTACTACTTGCAGAGAACCTCCAAAGATAATTATGTTTCCTAATCTAATATTAATCTACGAACATGAAAAATAAACCTAGAGGAGAAAAGGGAGAGTGAATGCACAAAACATAATGGTGATGTACCAGAATAAAATATGGGAGGATCCCCTGCCTATATGAACACAAATCTATTGGCGTGTAAGAAGGGAAGTGAACACAACTAAGTAAAATGAATGCAAAGTCAAGAAGTAACATGAAATTATCACAAGATATAAACTAGAGAGGTATATAAACTTTTCTATTAAATATTTTATGCATAGTCACATTATATTTCAGAAGAGGGATCATCATATTCATACACAACAAAATAACAACAAGGCTCATATATGATTTTAATTGATTTAGTGTGCATAGGATGCCCAATAGATCATTAGATTGCTCAAAATGAGAAATTACAATATATACCAAAAGAGATAAGAGGGAAATATTTAATAAAATTTCGATCAGTAAGTAAAAAAGTAGTTGAAAAGTATTTTCTTTCTAGTCTTGTCTTATTGGTCTTCAAAATACTTCTCAATTCTTATTGATCTTTCTATAAGGCTTTGTACCCCTATGTTGTGTAACTTTTTCAAAGATTGGAAATGGTTGTCCTACAGTCATTTTTACCATTTTCCTTTAAATAAGGTCTATTTAACTATCCTTCCTACTTGGCCTCTCACTCCTCGCCTAAATCAAAAATGGAAATATAGATTTAGTTCTAAATTTTAGTCTAAATTGAGTGCTCAAATTTGGAGATCTAAGGCTGATTTTGATACTCAAGTGTTGGCTTGGAAAATTATGCATTGCAAGCTCCCTGTTGGGGATAGGTTGAAATGCATAATGGTTCAACTAGTTAAATGTCCTTTCTATTAGGATCCACTCCTAAGAGCACACTTGATTACCTTTGTATAAGCAACTAAACACGAAATTAAACCAGAAGTAATAAGTAACTAGCATTTAGAATCAACAAAGAATATATGATACGAGAAACAATACAATATGTATTAACACGCTTCCAGAATACAATGAAGAGATCACACTCTTCCACACCTCTTGGGTGTCCAGTATTTATCTCAAGAGTTCTCTCTCTCAATCAATTACAACCACAACTCAATAACCGAGTTGTTCCCTCCACCAGTAAGTGACAACCAACTCAACCGTTGTTTCCTACTTCCAGTCCACCAAGTACTCAAAGTACTCCAAGTAGATCTCCTTGATCTTGCACACCTGTAGATCTAACTTATCTTACTTACCATTGTAGATCTTCCTTGATCTTGCTACCTGCAGATCAATTGATCTTACAATTGGAAGGATCTCTTCCTTGTCTTTAATTACAATACAGCCCCATGGGTCTATTAAATAGATCCCATACAAACAATAATTAGAAACGTAGACTTAAGACTAAAATTAGCCTTTACATGTAAACTGACTGTCCATCTAAAATTAGACCAGTTCTGGAAACACATGCAAATGCACACACACACAAAGGTTACCGATGTCGATTCCTGTCTGACCGAGGCCAACCGACCCATAACCGATGTCAATTACTGTGTAACTGAATATGACTGATGTCAGTTGATCAGACTGACGTCGGTTACTTTAACACTCAGCAACCTCCTGCATTTGCATACATGTGAAGCTTTTAGCTCCACAACCTAACAATTTCCCACTTAGAGATAAATAGTTGCACCTATTCCTGTACATGTACCTGTACATCCTCTAATTTTGTTTCCTGGCTTGTATCCCTCTTCAAGTTTAATCTTGAAGACTAACCACCACAGTGAACACATATCCTGTGGTGCTACTCCTGTCATCTAAGTCACCTACCATATCCGAATCTACATACCCATGTAGAGAAGTGCTTGACCCTGCATAGCATAACTACCTACTGTTGGTCCCTCTCAGATACCTGAGAATCCACTGAACTACTTTGCAGTGCTCCTTTCCTAGATTGGCCATAAACTTGCTGACAACTCCCACTGCTTGGGCAATATCAGGTCTAGTACTCATGTACTCAACCTCATCATGTGATTTAGGACACTATTCTGTGAACTGTCCAACCATAGGTGTGCTAACCGATTCTGCATCCTACATATTGAACCTCTCCACTACCTTATTCACATAATCCTCTGGAGACAAAATTAACCAGTGACTTTCCCTGTCTCTAGAAATACTCATGCCAAGGATTTTCTATGCTCCTCCTAAATCCTTCTTGGCACATGTCTGAGCTACTTTTACCTTTAGCTTAGTAAATCCCTGCATGTGTGACCTTTGCATCAAGCATATACACTACATATAGTAATAGTATAATGTCGCGACCATTATCCAACCTAATAAAATAAACACAATGGTCACATTGACATTGACTAAAGCTATGCTTTGTCATACACCTGTCAAAACTTAAACACCATTGTCCTGGAGCCTGCTCAAGACCATATAACTTGGCCTTCTGTCTCACCTATCCATTCTCTCCTTTCTTTAACCTGTGAATCCATTCATCTTGCAGTGCTTTCTTTCCAGCTGGCAACTCTACCAAATCTCCCATTTGGTTCTTTTCCAAGGAATCAATTTTCTCATTCATGCCATGCTCCCACTGTTTACTAGATTCTACCTGCATTGCCTCTTTAAAACTTCTTGGTTCTTAACCATCAGTGAGCAACAAGTAATATAAAGAAGGGGAATAATGAATTTGAGGCTTACTTACCCTTTCAATCCTCCACATGGGCATTTGAGACTCCTTAAAAACTTAATGTCTGCCAAAAATTCATTCTAATAGTGACTGATCTCGGTCATCTCTCAGTCTACACCTGATCGATGTCGATTCCATGTGACCGACCTGATTGCTACGTCTATTCTATGATCGACGTCAGTGTCCACCTTATCATCGACGTCAGTTCTATGATCGACGTCGGTGTCCACCTGCCTGACATCACTGACTTTGGTCTCCACTAGACTGACATCGATTCTTGTCTGTTTGACATCGATTCTCACCTGACCAACGTCAGTAATTGTGTTTTCTTGTGAGTGATGACTTTTACCCACAAGCTCACTTTGGATCATAACCTTGTCCAAATTGCCCTGCTTAGAATTATTCAGCCCCTTGAGCTGATCTCTGTCTGTCATCTTCTCCTTGAAAACCAAGGCTTTCCAGTTCTTAAGTTTATCAAAGACATCAGATTTCCTCTTAAGAACATGCATTCCCTTCTCACTCATGTGACCAAGCCTACAGAGCCACATCTTTGCATCTACATCTGAAGTAGATAAAACAAAAGGAGAATCAGTAATACAAGTAGATAGATAAAGAGTACCTACTTTCTTACCTCTTGCTAATTCAAGTGCACCCTTGGAAACTTTCCAAGATACCACTGTGAGAGTTACTGTGCAACCCTCATCACCCAACTTTCCTATAGAAATTAGACTCCACTTCAGGACTGGGACATGCATGACATCTTTCAACACCCATGTGTTGCCCGTCTGCAATTTTAGCTGCACTTTCCCTTTGTCAATAATTTGACAAGGCTCACCAACCCCTAAATAAATCTTTCCAAAGTCTCCATGGACATAATCATGGAAAAATACTCTATTTTGGGTTGCATGGAAAGAGGCATCAGAATCTAAAACCCAAGATTCTACTTTATCCAAGGAACATATAAGAGCAACCCATGCAACAATACCTGCATCATTTGCTTCTTTATTTCCTTCATACTGATCTTCTACCAACCAACAATCTTTCTTTACATGCTCTTTCTTTCCACAATTCCATAATTGATTATTCTTGCCATTGAATTTCTCCATTCTTAGCTTACTTTCTTCTACCATTGCTTTACTCCCACTCAATCAGAAACCCCTGAGAGTGACCTGTAATCAACAAACACTTAACACACTATGAAACCAAGGTGTTAGTGAACCAAGCTCTAAACCAAGCTCTGATAAACCTACTTTGATACCAATTGTTAGGATCCACTCCTAAGAGCACACTTGATAACCTTTGTATAAGCAACTAAACACAAAATTAAACCAGAAGTAATAAGTAACTAGAATTCAGAATCAGCAAAGAATATATGATACGAGAAACAATACAATATGTATTAACACTCTTCCAGAATATAATGAAGAAATCACACTCTTTCACACCTCTTGGGTGTCCAATATTTCTCTAAAGAGTTCTCTCTCTCAATCAATTACAACCACAACTCAATAACCGAGTTGTTCCCTCCACCAGTAAGTGACAACCAACTCAACCATTGTTGCCTACTTCCAGTCCACCAAGTACTCAAAGTACTCCAAGTAGATCTCCTTGATCTTGCATACTTACAGATCTAACTGATCTTATTTACCATGTAGATCTCCCCTGATCTTGCTACCTGCAGATCAACTGATCTTACAATTGGAAGGATCTCTCCTTTGTCCTTAATTACAATACAACCCCATGGGTCTATTAAATAGATCCCATACAAACAATAATTAGAAACGCAGACTCAAGACTAAAATTAGTCTTTACATGCAAACTGACTGTCCGTCTAAAATTAGACCAGTTCTAGAAACGCATGCAAACGCGCACACACACAGGTTGCCGACGTCGGTTCTTGTCTGACCGATGCCAGCCGATCCATAATCGATGTCAATTACTGTGTAACTGAATATGACTGATGTCGGTTGATCAGACTGATGTTGGTTACTTTAACACTCAGCAACCTCCTCCATTTGCATACCTATGAAGCTTTTATCTCCACAACCTAACACTTTCTACCAAAATGTTGAAAGTATGAAACATATACTCTAAGATTGCATACATGCTAGGAATCAATTGTTTGTTGTGTTTAGAGACTTCCCTATGATTTTTAATCATGATTTAAACTAAAAGGAAGCTATTTTGGGTTTTGGCATGTAAATTGAAGTGTTTGTCGATTCTATCAGACAAGTTATTTTAAAGAATATATGGAAGAATAGATGTACAACTGCATTTTCTAACAATGTTCATCAGGTAGTTGACACTCTAAGGCTTTACTCTGACATTTTCATTCAGCTGGTCTTCTTGCTTTCGTAGCTCCAAGTCTTATGCAAAAAGAATGCTAAAGTTATAGACCGGTTTCAATAAGTTAATGATTAAGTGTTGAAGTTTTAGTCACACAACAAGCTCAATCAATGTAGTGCTATTTTACAACTCATGTAATGTTGTTTGGGCAGTGTTTTGGGATTTGATTATGTAATGTTTTCATCTCTTTGCTCAATTATTGTAATGTTGTATAGCAACTCTTGTATTCTTTTTCTAGCTACCTATTGCAAGCTTCATTATTTTGTAATGCTTTGTTTCAATATAAAAAAATGCTCCCTATAAATGTGATGGCCTCCATTTTGAGAGATATCCATAAATGTCATGTATTAGTACCCATCATGGGTTACCCTTATGAGAGACGTGCCATACCGCTATGCATTTTTATAATTTAAAGTCACGACTACATCCCCATATTATTCCTCTAAGTTTTTGTCTCATAAAAACTTTGACCACCATCTATGAAAATATAAATGTGTCTAAACCTATGCTATATGAAGGAAGAATCCATTCAGGCTTAGCTAGATGAGTAATTCCAAATTAGTCTAGGAAATTTTAATTAGACAACATGAGGCTTTTTAATAATATTTCATCACTCTATAACATCAATAGCTATAGCTTTTGGAGACAAGTGTTTAATGGCCTGAGATCAATATGACAGGGCTAGGTGGGACCCAGGGTGTAAGACATCTATCCTTATAAAAAAAAGGAATAGACAACCAAATATCATCGGGATAATCAGATGGTTAGAGATTGATGTTAATAACTCACACCATTTATCATTGCCATGTATTTTGACTTTTTAAAGGTTCCTAAGACCTTAATACAATGGAATAACAACCCCACACAAAATTTATTGATCCAATGGTATGGGAAAGATATTTATAATGACATCACCATGTTTATTCAAAATCACTCATGCCGCCAGATTTAGAGAATTTGATAGCTAAAGCTTCATATTGGAAAAATGAATTATTTCATCCTTATATTAAATATGATCACATAATTCAAACCATTGCTAGGAATTTTTATTCTTAGCCACTTTTTAAATTCCTTAGCAGTATGGTTGAAATAAGGTATAAGCTTTTGTGATAGCTCAAATTTATAATCTAATAAAACTAGAAAAATGACATGCATAAAAAATATATTTTAAATCTAAATTAAACATTTGATAAAGATAATACAATACAAGAAATATAAATATTTATAAAACTATGCATGTAAAACACATCTTCACCTTTTTCTATTGTGACTTGTGATTTGTTGTTGCTTCTTGAAATTTGGGTGCTCAATTCATTCTCCAAACAAGGGTAAATTAGGTAGCATATGGATGCCTAAGATTCATTTCTCAATAGATGCATAGAATAAATTCAATAGCTTGAAGGGGATGATGAAAATGAGGAATGACACTTTCATTTATATACTTTCATGTGATAAGATGAATAGTTGTGAATAATCTAGATTTATTTGTTAATGATAATTATCAACAGTTAGATTTGAGTCTTCATCCAAGTGGATGATGACTAATTCTCATGTGAGAGAGAGAAAAGGAAAGAGTTAGTTAGTAATTGAATGACTCATCATGAATGTGTCAAGGTAGTTGAGTGACTCATCATAGTAGTTGAAATGTTCAATGGTGACAACAATTAGTTGAAGAAGTTAAGGAAGCAGTTAGATGACTCAATATTTGGTTGAGAGAAGTGTCAAAGATGTCTAGATGAGGTAGAAATTCTAGATTTTAATTACTTTTAAATAATTATGTGTGCATGATTAATTAATTAATATATATTAATAAACTATTTTTAAAAAGGAGGGAAATGGTGTTAGTGAGAAATTTAAATTTGGGATGATGATTGAGTTAGTGTGTCAATTTCAAACAAAGTTAATTATGAAACTAAATTGACAGAATTTAGATGTCTACATTTTCCTTTCTTTGAAATGGTGTTGCAAATATAAGAAGAAATGGATTTTCAAAAAATAGAGAAAAAGTAGAGTGAAAATGAATGTAAAAATATGATGTTCTAGGTGGATTTGAATGACTAAATGATGCCCCCTCAAGTGTTCATATGGGAGAATGGGTGCAGACAAAAGTTAGAAATTAAGGATATATAAATACATGGATACATGATGTAGGTAATACTACCATTTAAAAAAAGTATAAGTCTTAATAAAATGCTTGCATGATTGTAGGCACATGTAAAAATGATTGCCTCAAGTGGATTGGTGTTAGGAAGCCAATTTAAAAAAAAAGATTTCCCATTTTTTAAGCTGCACACTTAGATTGTGACCCAAACAATGATAAATGACAAAGTGTAAAAATGGGAATGATATATCCCATTGGTAATTTTTAAGCCATAAAATAATAAATAAAATTTCTAAGGATGATTGACAAGATTTTATTAGATTGATTTGCAAGCTGAAATAAAGATATTGATTAATTTGATAAATTGGTTGTATGATGTGAACTTTATATGAGATTAACCCATGAATGTTACTAACCCACTTGGATTAATGTTTGCACATTTTGATTGGTTTTGATGATGGAATGATTTACCCTAAATAATGATATATACAAGGATCGAATTAGGAATGATATATCATAAGATAAGTTGCATGCTTTGATGTGTCATAAGCAATGATATATGCAAGAGGGCAGATTGTGGGAATGATATATCTCATTGAAAATTTACAAGCTTGGATTGGATCAGGGGATTTATTGATTGATTTCTTTATTTATTAATGAGAGAAATGATGGATTTTGTTAGTCCTAATCGATAGGTGCAGGAGATTGAACGGAAAGATTAAGAAATGATTATGGATGATTGATGCATAAGAACAAACAAATAATTTCACTGATTGTGAAAAAAATTCATATCCCTTCTTTTTAGTCTAGTTTGTAGTCATCCCGCAAGACTAACGATCCCATTGTACTCCTCGTTCAAGGCTTCAATCAAATTTATATTGATGGAGATTCCGAAGGAAATATGGGTAGTGTGAGTATATGGGTTATGGTTGGGACCTTGACAACTCTATAGCCTTATTTTCTACCAGAATACATATCAATACCAATAATAGTGTTGAAGGACAAGCTATAGTTGAAGGCCTTAGTGAAGCTTGGAAATTGGGGTGGAAACAGATACAACTGATTGCTGAATCAAAAATATGGATTTAAATGTTATCTCAGCCGTATATTTACACTCCAAAATGATAGAGTCAACTTTTTAAAAAAATCATTATTTTTAAAAAAAATTGATGGAGTTTCATTCATGCACACTTCTAGGCAGTTCAATAAGGTGGCAGACGTTCTCTCTAATTGAGTTCTAAATCACTCAAATTTAAAAGGTTATGGTCTTCCTCCCTTATGGTGGTCTTTTCATCTCAAAGGAGCGGTCTTACTCATGCTTGCTTTAGATGACAATCAACTAGCCAAACAAATTTGAAGCTTTTAGATCTATTTGGTCTTTTCTTTTTAGTATGATGGGAATGGTGGCTCTGTCCTCTATGATGTTGGTTAATTAGCTTCCAACATGGGTCAAGTTAGTTGTGTGTTGGTTTTTATTTTGACCTTGGTTGTTTACATGAGCCTTAAGTTATCAATTTTGTTGGTTTATGATTGGTATATGCACGGTCTAGTAATCGGTTCTTTTAAGATTATGTGTGCTTTCGAATATACCGAAGGGGCAGGCTAAGTATGAGCCCTAGATGATTTTGGCAAAAGAGATACCCATGCCTCCTTGGATTTCATCTGAATGTGGCATCTCCTTGAGATGTTTACCACAAAACATATATATATATATATATATATATATATATATATATATATATATATATATATATATATATATATATATATATATATATATATTCACTTCATAAATAGATTCGAATAATTGTTAATTTTTTTATTTTAACTAATATTTTTATATTAAAATTTATCAAATTGATGTTTAATTAAAATTCTTACTTTAAATTTGGTATATCTAAAATCTAAAACAAGTACATACATTTTAGATATTTATTTGAGACTCTTAATTTAAATTTAGTATAGAGAAAGGACCTTATACTAGTCACTTAAAAAATCATGAATGGAAATGTTCATAAAACCACTAATTTTTAAATAAAGTAGCATCAATATTTGTTCAAATTATATTTAATAATAATGTTTAAGAGCCAATTACAACGTATTACATAATTTACATGGATATTGAAATATTATTCATATATTTTAAGTCAAATTATTTATATTAAATCAATTTAAAATCTATATTCCTCTAATTAAACATATATAATGAAAATTATAAATTAAAAATATATTAATTTTAATTTTAATTTTTTTAAATACAATATTTAAATATTATATAATATATTTAATAAACTCTAAATATAAAATAGACAACTAAAATTCATAACAAATAAATACATTTTACATCGATCTATATTTACCCTATCTAAACAAAATGATAATAGAGAAATCAAAATGACATATGTGGGAATGGTTGTGAATGAATGTTTGTATGGAAAGCTTTGTTCAACATCTTGTTATAAAGAATGAAATGGTTTTTTAATTTGTGAGTTCGCTTTATTTTTTTTGTTATCATGATGTGTATGAGATTTGTTTTGATTGGTTGAAAGAAATAATGTTTTTATGTACACGATTTAATCATTGCGAGTTGGTGGGTAGTTAATTTCCAACCATACTTAAAAATGTGTTTTTTCGGTTAATTGAATCACTTTGATACGAGAACAATCTAATCATTGTAAGCACGTGGGTGGTTAATTTTCAACTATATCTAATGATAAACACATAAAGGTTGTTTGAATAAATTTGAATTCAAATGGTTAACTTCCAACTAATATTAAGATCTGATATGTGCACAATTTAAGTGGTTGATTTTAATTTAATATTTGATCATTTTAAGAGGGCGAGTGGTTAATTTTTCTAACTAAATAAAGTGATGATCGTTTTTTACATTGAGAGATTGTTAAAGTACAATTTAAAGCATTTTCTAAAGCATTTTTTGGTATATAATAGGATGACCTTTCTGGTTTATGCAGGGGTTTTTTTAATTTCAATCTATTGGTTTAGAGGAAGTTTTTGACAGTGTGCAGTGTGGCACTAATCTTAATCTCCCCTTCTCAGTTCTGATAATTTATTCACAGTTTATCCCAATGATTTCTTCTTCCCGGGATCCTTCCTATGCAATAGTGGTGGCGGTTCCCCCTCCTAGTGTCTTTCCTGAGCCCTAGAGAAGGGCCTTCACGGACTACAACAACACCAACAATCCATTTCATGACTACACATATTTCTGTTGGGACCTTCTCCCTCCTTTCACCTCATCCTCTCTAGTTCGTCTCCACAAGTCCACTTCCCCTCCTTTGCCCATCCTACCCCCTGATGAGAATTTCCCTCTTGTTGCCCCTGTCTTTCCCTTCATCTTGGGGATGCTTTGATATGCTTCTCCCGTCACACCCCGGTCCTGGAAATTCTAGATTCTTGCATTACAAATTTGGAGGTTGATTTGGCAGTAAAGCTTTATTTATCAAATGCATGGGTTCTTACCACTTCATCGAAGAACTCTCTCTTTGGACGCAGAGTCCCATTGGAGGGATTTAGTTGCCCCTTCCTTCTCTCGAATCGACTTCAACTTCTTCCTTGTTCTCTTTCAAAAACCCTTAGACAAATATTTTGTTTGGGCTTTCAGATCGTGGTTCTTCCACAACTCAAGGGTGTTCTTGTGTTTGTGGTCACCATTCTTCGACCCAACGAAAGAGAAGATTTATTCAGCACCCCTTTGGATTAAATTATACCATTTACCACTTGTAATGCGGAAGGAAGAGCTTCTCATTCAGCTAGTCAATAAAGTGGGCTCTTTTGTGAAAATTGACGTGAATTCATTGGAAGGCAGATTCGTGAGGGTTTGTACTCTTTTTGACATTTCCAAGCCCCTTTTCACTCGGTCTTGTTGACTTCTTCTAAGGGTAGGTGGATTCAATACCTCAAATACGAAGGCTTCTCGTTTTGTTGCTTTTGGTGCAATCTCCTTAGCCACAAGCGACAACATATTATTAAATGGTTCGTCCACCACCCTCTACTATCTATCATTAGGTTTGGAGGAAGAAAGAGGGTTCTCTTAACTAAGATTTTGGTGGGCAATCATGAAGTTTTTTACCAGGCTTCAACCCTTACCCCTCCACACCCCTGCTTGAGGAGCCCCTTGCTCCTTCCTCGATTGTTCCCCCTTTGGTAACTGACCATCCCCCTTCGTCGCCCCCCCTTAGTCGGTTCTTGACTCGATTGTTAATTCCCCTCCTATGCGACCTAATAAACTCAATGTTTATGTTAGATCCATTGCTAAGAAGAAAGGAAGATGTTCTAAGACAGAATCGCTAAAGTTGGAGGTGAAAGACTCAGTGTACAACAACTCTCAATGGATGGTAAAAGATCATCTCTCAAGGCATGAGAGAAGTCACGCCCAAGCATGTGGTTGAGGACTATACCCTTCATTAAATCCCCGCCCCCTCCCGCACCCCCCCCGCCCCCGCCCCGCCCCCCTCCCCCACGTTTGCTCTCTATTGTTTTTATTATTTGTTGTGATTTGGGAGGAGATTTATTGCTTTGTTTTGTTTCCCATCTTTAAATTTGTACTAGTGGATTAGCTAAAGCGCAGTGTCTCTGATCTTCAACGAGCTTTAGTGTTTTGTGGTTGTTTAGTGCCTTTCGTGTTTTGGTGGTTGGGTGGGTTGGGCCCCTTGTTGTGCCCCAAATCCAGTTCACTCCTCTGGTCAAAAGCGTTTTCCTTATCAAATAAAAAAAGTACAATCCAAAGCTTGGTTTTTTTTTCCATAGACATTATGAAATATTAGCAGTGATAATATTATTTATTTATTTTGGGGGTTAAATAGGAAATTAACAACATTTCTATCATTGTTTTTTTAGGTTATGGACCTACTTGAAAGATCTTTGAAAAATATAGGTTTCGAATAGTTGACTTCAAGCTAAAGTACATTTAACGGATACCGATTGGTCTACCGTCCATGCCTAATATTTTTTAGTTATTAAAACCTAACTACTTATTTTTCATAAAATGTAATGATGTAAATTCCATTAATTGTAAATTCTGTATGTTCAACCATCTCAAATCACAAAGAATATTTTATAAGAAGTCAGATCTGTAAATTTTATGCATGAATTCTTTATTTCTTAATGATGAATCACAAAAGATGATTCGAAATGTATTGATCTGAAAACACGCACATCATTTTTTTCCCAGAAATCATTGTTTTAAACTTTATAGACTATGAAAGCGTAAAAGCTCTTATTCCATACTTATTTCATTTTTTCATATAAACTATCTTTTTAATTTTTTTTTCACCAAAAAAACATCTTTATGATTATTTTGGAATATTTTATAAAAATTACTATGAAAAACCTTTAATTGACTAAAGTCGATAAATGTAGACGCCTTAGAAAAAGATATTTTATTATCTATTAATTGAAATTTTATTTTTTTAATATATTTTCCTATATATTAAATGTTATTGACGTGCTTTAATGACTTCCAATGACTTGATTTCAATTTTTTTATATCCCCCACCCGATCGGTTCCATTTCAAAACCACCCCAAGTGCTCTTGGCACCTATCAAGATTACCCCTAGCAATCCTAGTCCCATTTAAAGACAAGCCCTCTCGTTTGTCTTTGTTCACATCTCCAACTTCTAGTCATTATGGCGCCATAAGCTTAATTAGAAAGGTCCCTCGATTTCTAGAATAAAAAATAGAGTGGTTAGCTATGTTATCCTATGTTTAGCTGTGTCATATAGATTAATCACATATAATAATCCAATTAGAGTAAGTTCTAGGCTAAAATATGAAGCAAAAAATAGTGTTTAAATTCCTTTGATTAATCCTTGAAAAATAAATTATAATTTAAAAATGTGTTTAAAGTTGATGGAACTAATTTTTCTTTAATGAATTTTGGGAATACAAATGATATGTTGATGCTTCCTCTTTGAATTCTAATGATAATATTGTTGTCTTATGTCAATGTGTCTTAAAATTATTTTTTAAATGATAACAATAATTATAATTTTAATTGAAAGAGATATTTGAATATTGAATATAATGTTATAATTTATGTGATTTTGTATAATGTAGATAATGGTTATTTAAGTGTTACATTTAATTTTAATATCGATAATAATTATTATATGATTAATTATTCGTAATATTGTAATGTAAGAGATTAATAGAAATTACATAGAATTATGTGAAAAAGTGGTTAAAAAGGGAATATGATAAAAATTCAAAATAAAATAAGTTGTATAAAGACCCAACAGTGAGTGTATTATATTATAAATATTATTATATACAAAAAAAAATAAAAATGAAATAATGTAATAAGGGGTGTATTGGTTATAACCACCTATTGAGTAATATAAATAAGGGATAATCCCTTGATGGGTAGGGTAGAGGTTATATGATTTTGATATATGAGGTTTTATTAGTAAAAAGTGAATCTTGCATGTGGAAAGGTGAACGTAAGTGGTGAGCAAGGGAGAGGGCATACTGAGTGTGTTCTAATTGGGGGTACAAAGTATAACCCCAAGTGGTTCCTAGTCATGGAAAAATATGAATTTTTTATAATTGTCCTCCTAGTATTTTGGTCATAACTTAAAGTGCCGGAACCCATACACACCATCAATAACTAGAGACCGAACAAGAAAAATAAAAGATATGTACTTTTACTCCTACAAATTTATTACCTATAACATAGTATATTTTGAATGATCTAAATAATGAATAAATATATATGTATTTAAAATCCTTATTGAATTAAAATGAGAAATAATTTTGTGTAGTTAGTTGAAGATCCATCTATTTAACCCTATATTTGATTTATTAGAGATAAGGTTAATAATATATAAATAATTTAAGCACAAGGGTGATAAACTAATTTATAACAGGTCAATTAATTACAAATTCAGATAAATGAATATTCCAAATCATAATATTAAGATATGCTAAATATATAAAGGACTAAATTTGAAAGATGTTCAATTGATTACAATACCAAAGAGAAATGATACTTAGCTAGGTTTATTATGGATAAAAAAATCTAAACTAGAAATAAGTGTAAGGTATGCAAGATTAGTATTGTAGATTAGTCGTTAAATTATACAAATTATATTTTTACAGCTAGGGATACTATCATTGGATCTAGACACTATCGTTGATGCTAGTGTCCAACTGTGATGTAGGTGTCCAGTACAGAATAATGACTGGATCTTGATGTGATAAACTTCATTGTTCTAAATTTTTTGTTGCCTTTCTACTAATATATTCAGATATGATATACAGGTTGTTGTTCTTTGCTAATTGATCAAACCCTATCTCTTCACCTTCTTCACACCCTTAAAATGACTTTGCTAAAAATAGATTAGTGGGCTCGTAATATCAAGCTGACCTCAATGACCCCTTTGTCACTAAATGTTGCCTACATAACCAATAGTCTAAGGAGGGTCTTAGACTTATATAGTTCTCCCCTATGTGTGGGAATGTGTGTGCACAAGAGTGCAATATAATATGAAGATGCATATAGTGATCTAGCTTGTAATTTGATAAATATCACTCATGGGATGCTCTTTAAATGCTTTAGATATTTTGTATGATTGTTCTTATGATTGATAAATAAAAATAGAGATGAATAGGGTCAAATAAATCAGTTCTGTGATTGATTTAGTGAGGATTGGTAGGTGCTTCCTTAGTATTTATTAGATGATGAATGAGAAGTCTTATAGTTTTATTTATGCCACACCTTTTGTAAATATCTCATAGTGGGGTTCAATGAGATAAATAAGCTGACCCATATGTTTCAAAACATTTACAATTTCGATGACTTTTAAAAATTGGACACTATATAAGGACTTCAAAACTATCATCAGTGGTAGTGTCCCTCTATGTTGGTAGTATCTAGAAGGATAAAAAATAGATATGGATATGAAACTGATAGTGAATGATGTTTATCATGTTTTAAGCTTTATGCACATTTTAAGAGACTTAGGTCATTAGAATGACATGGATTGGACTAAGACATAAACAATTAGGCACAATGAGATGGAGAATATGAGCCTTTTGATAATAGGAAGGTCTAGAACTAAAGGGTAAAGCCTTGTATTATATTTTTCAAATATACAATATTGAGATACTATAAATATTTAGTTTTAGTATCTATATTCACCCTCTCATTAACCTAGTAATGCATACAGATGAAATTACTAGTTTAAAAGAAATAAATGTATACTTAGGTATGTACAACACACCTTGTCTTTGCTTGAGCCCACTAAGTACTTTGCTAGTGTATGACCTATAACTAAGAGCATGCTACATTATAAATCAATGTATATAATCTTAAATTTGAAACATTTGAAATGTTTGAAAATAAAGAGAGCAAGGAAAGAGTACACCTGTGTGTCGATGCAACCATGTTGCCCCTTAATGTTTTGACTTGGTAAAGATGTTTCCTTATGAAGCATTGGAGTTGGAAGAGGTTCAAACCTAAACCTTGGATATTTTAAGAGGGATATTTTAAGATATTATACCCCCAACCCCATGTAATAATGAGTTGTGACAACCACTGAGATCATTATATCTCAATCGCATAACTCAAGTGTGAATATGTAATTTGGTGAGGATGAGTGATTTAATCAACTCATCCTATAAATATGGTGAGATTGGATGGTATAATCACTCTAAACTATAAATATGGTGAGGTTTAATTATTTAATCACATCAAACTATAAACTTGAACCAACTATTGTAGTAGAAAAGTCTCAATAATAGTACATCCTAGTATAATCATTACACCCTGATGAATAGTATAATTGGTAAAATTTGAAAATTTTGGTGCAATAGTATGGAATATACACTTCTAATATGTCTCAGATGGATTATATGTGTCATACATCTAAAAACCTTTGTTTTAAATCTATGCAAAATTGGTGCAATATATTTGATTATGATCCAAGTGTATATCTAAATCATAAAATTGAATTGGAGATTGTTCAAGTGTATAGGTCATGTCTTTTATGACATACCCCCATTGAAATATAGGGATATTGAGAATATGAATAAATGTGGAGGTCAAGTCTTTATGACATGACCCAATTGAAATCTATAAACTTTGAAAATGTGGAGGTCATGCTTCTATGACATGCCCCCACTAATATACCTCCCTTCCACCCCCTTTTGAGGTGGGGAGATAGAATCTAGTAGGTACTTTACCTCAAAAGGATAATGTAACTATATAATTTTTGTACATGAGTCATGTAATATATATGGATAACATGTCTAAGTAGATATATCAATGAAGCTCATAGTATGTGATTGCACAAGGTCCTAAGATGCATGATATGGATCATGGCAATGTCTAGATAATAACAAAACAAACTCAACAAAAAATCAAACACACACACACAAGATCATTAAATTTAATTCATAATAATGGTCCAAGTAGAGCTCATACAAAGGACATGTTCAATTACCATATAATCAAAATCAATGACATATTAAATGCTCAATCCACATAGAATGACATATTCAAATGTCCAATCAATATACAATGACACATGGGCCAACAAACAAGGAACATATTCAACTGTTCCACAAATGAGACAATAGAAAGGAATGTGATACACTCATGGAATTGAAAAAAAAAAGATGAAGCATAAGCAACACACATAAACAATCATACTATTTTTTACATATATTTTTTAGTAAAATAGGCTATGTAACATAGCATATCAAGTACACTATGAAAGAACATGGATATAAACATGTGTAAGTGTTAGTATATAATATCAAGCATGGTAATATAGAAATGATCGCAAATTATATGTAACCTATATCAATCATGATCAAATAAGTATATACCCCCAACATACTATATGACATGAGTAGAGAAGAGATCCAACATCTGTAAGTGCATATATCATGTGTCTAGGTATGCATGTATCACACTTGAAAGATGTGTGAAATATATGTGTATATAAAAATAAATGATATGCTATCTACTAATGTAAAACAAATAAGATATGTGTCAAGGAGTTAATAAAACATGAGAATGATGAATATTTTTGTATTTTTAAATTTACTTGAATGTATTTTTATTTTATTGCATATTTTATTTTTCTAATTTTTTGGGATTTTTATTTATTTTTAGAATATTTTATTTATGAAAACTAATCCAACAAGTCCTTATATTCAAGAGATAAGGTACTGCGTGGTGGTCTTGTTTGCCAAAATTATTTGTACTAAATTCTTGCCAATTCTTCAGTCTTTACTGGTAACTCTCTGCCAAAAGCTATTGATATTTATCCATCATCATATCCATCATGCAAGATACAGATTTATTAATTGTCATCTTGGAAAGTAAGGAATTTTTAGTATTGACAGTTGTTTTCATATCGGTCAATGAGTGTTGTCTAAGATGGAAAGTCAATTATGGTTTTTGATCCATTACCCATACAAGAAGGTCTATTACCTTGGGACCACATGTAATGGTTAATATATATACCCTAGAGATTTTAGAAAGCTATAAAATATTGTACTCATATATATCATGTCTCATGTGTTATAATGTGGTAATATGGTAAATGGTACTCCAATTGTTTATATCAACCTTGAGATGTTGCCAATAGACCCCATTAATATTAGTAATAATATTTATATCTATGTGGCCTAGACAATTATAGGTATGTCCCATTGCACTTTTTTCTTTTGAAATATTAGAAATCAGAGGTATTTTCTATTTTTACAGTATTATTTGTAAACGTGCTTCATTTTTTTTTAATTTTTGAATATGGTTTTGTAAGGTATAATATTGATTTGTATTATGGTCTAAAATATGATGATAATTACAATATGGTGATCCTTTTTTATGAATGAGACAGTTGCTTTATTTGTGTTTGTCAGGAGGTAAGGACGTCATCTTATGCTCAAGTAACATAGCACATATTGTGTGCAGAGTGTCTTGTTCTACCATGATATGTAAAATATGTTGTGAATATTTATTTGAGAACTCCACATTATTTACATTATGTATTTGAATTTTTCCTTTGTAAATTTGAATTAATGTTTGTAGCCTAGAGGGATAGATTAAATAACAAGAATGTACATGTTCAACTACTAATTTTACCTTGCCCTCATTTAAATGTGATTTTCTATCCTCTGGTGATGAATCTAAATTGTATGTACCATGAAAAGTAGGTGTGAATAGGTTATGAAAAATATTTTCAAGTGTATCAAAATTTAATTTTTACAATTGTTCATTGGTCATAATATGAGGAAGTTCATCATCACTATCATAATAATCTGATACTTTGCAGTTTTGTTGTTCGATATTAACTAATAAAGGAAGCTCAAATGTTTGATTTTCCTGTTGTTTGGGTATCATTAGCTCATTTGATAATGGTTCTTGTTCTAAGTGTGTATCCTTATACACTTCATTTGCAAGTCCCTTATATGCATCTTAAGTTAGATGAATTACTTTTCTTAATTCACCCAGCTCATAAGTTGATATGCTTTCAAGTGGGATATATTGCTTTGGTTATATGAGTTTAGGAACCCCTTCTATGTCATAATGTATCACTTGGTAGAAATTGAAGAACTCATTATCATCAAACATTGAAAATAATGCCCCATCATGTATGAATTTAACAAATCAATGCAATGTAGATGGGATGACATCCATCATGTGTATCCAATGCATACCCAAGAGTAAGTTATAATTCAATTATTGAGATGTTTCTTGGAATGTAGTTAATATTGTTTTTGGTCCCAATGTCACATCTAGTGTGATTGAACTGATTTGTGGTCTACATGAGCTATCAGATCCTTTGATATGTGCATCTAATTTTTGGAGAAGGTTGGTAATAATGCCCATTGTTGTTAATAGTTATATGTCCTAGATGTTTAGTCCAAATCCATTGTTGATTAACACTCTTTTTATTCATTTTTTATGTATACTAACTTGTATGAATAAAGACAAGTTTTGGTTAATAATATCTTTTGATGGTAAATCTTTTGGATCAAAAGTAATGAGATTGGCATTTTTTTAGAGATCTTGCATAATATCTAGAAAGTAAGTTGGTTTTATATCACTTGGTACTTGTGTTTCACGTAGAGCTTCATATAATAAATCCTTATAGATAGTCAATTATTTTAAAAACTCAAGGATTTAAATCTTGGCATTGTATTGCTCAATTGGTTGACAAGATCATATCCTTTATTTTTAAATATCAGTTTGGGTTTAGGAGGAACCTTTTGTATATTAACAGATGGTGAGATAGGTTGGGCACCCTTACCTCTTTGCATTGTGACATCATGGACCATAGAATCCAATATAAGTTTTGGGTGAATAATGACAGTAGGATGGTAGTTGCCACTTAAATAATATCTAGGAGGAACAAAGGGTTTAGAGCACGTGCATTGACATCGGGATATCGACTCTCTGTTATTACAAAAAAAATTGTAAAGAGAGATTAAAATCTAATCTTGTTTGAAAGCACTCTATATTATTGAATTTAGTTATTCCACTTGATATATTTTTGATTGTTTTAGCAATGTATGGCAAATACAAACAAGTAATACCATCATATATTATGCCATTAAATAAATAGTAGAGCTATCTATATTAAACATGATTTTAGGAAAAGAAGTTTTGATTGTTAGATTTGGAATATTTTGAAATCAGAAAACAAAGATCAAGAAAATCATAAATCAAAAAACCCAAGGTCAACCTAGCATTTTGGGGACCAAAGGTCAGTTTCACCAAATGTTTAACCATATATTTGATATATGGTGATAGGGTTAAGAATATATAAATAGTTTAAGCAGAAGGGTGATAAACTAATTTATAATAGGCCAATTAATTAAAAACTTAGATAAATGAATATTTTGAATTATAATACCGAGATATGCCAAAAATATAAAGTACCAAATTTGAAATAGGTAAAATTTATTGCAATACCAAAGAAAAATGATATTTAACTAGGTTTATTGTATGTAAATAAATCTGAACTAAAAATATGTGTAAGATATGTAGGACCAATATTTTAGATCACTCATCAGATTCTTAAAATTGTAATTTTGTATCCGTGGACACTACCATCAATGCTAGTGTTTGATTGATACAGGTGTCCAGTACAAAATAATCACTAGATCTTGATGTGACCAACTTCATTTTTCTATACTTTATGTCATCTTTCTATTAATATATTCAGATCTTGGATACATTTTATTGCTCTTTGATAATTGATCAAAACCTAAATTTTCACCCTTCTTCACCCTTAGAATGACTTTTATAAAAATAGGTTAGTGGGCTCATGGTGTTGAGTTCACCTCAATGACTCCTCTATCACTAAGCACTACCTACATGGCCAATACTCCAAGGAGGGCCTCAGATTTATATATTTCTCCCCTACATATGGGAATGTGTGTGCACAAGGGTGCATTATAATATATGAAGATGCATATAGTGATTTAACTTATAACTTGATAAATATCACTCATTGGTTACTCTTTGAATGCTTAAGACCTTTTTTTATAGACTACTCCTATGATTGATAAATAAATAGGGATGAATGAGGTAGAATAAGTCAGTTGTATGATTGATTGAATGAGTCTTCATAGGTGCTTTCTTTGTATTTTCTAGATGATAAATGAGAAGGCTTAGACTTTTATTTAGATCACATAGTGTGAAAATATCTCGTGATAGGGTTCAATAAGACAAATAGGCCAACCCATAAGTTTTGAAACATTCTCAATTTAGATGACTTTTTGAAATTAGACACTAGACAAGGATCATGATAATATCATTAGTGGTAGTGTCCCTCTATGGCCGGTAGTGTCCAAAAGGCTAGAAAACATGTATAGATCTAAATTTAATAGTGAAGGATGTTTATCAAGTTTTAAGTTTTATGTACAGTATAAGAGACTTATGTCATCAGAATGATAT
Source organism: Torreya grandis (assembly GCA_037957365.1). Taxonomy (NCBI): domain Eukaryota; kingdom Viridiplantae; phylum Streptophyta; class Pinopsida; order Cupressales; family Taxaceae; genus Torreya; species Torreya grandis. The sequence continues at coordinate 4,360,923 of JARHVA010000501.1, read as the reverse complement.
AGATGATACTAAGAGGCAAGCAATTTGGTATAATGAGATAGTGAATGCGAGCCTTTCGATAATATGGAGGTCTAAAATTTAAGGGTAGAGCTCTTATTGATATTTTTTGAATGTACAAGACTGAGATGCTATAAATATTCAATTTTAGTATCTACACCATCTAAATATTTACAGTGAATATGTATTAAACCCTAATTTAATATAAAATTATTATTATCATACATGTGTATTTATATGAGTGCTTCGTAAAATCTCTTATTTTTACTTATAATAAATTGTATTGTAATATTTCTGAATAATTAATATAATAAATTGTTTTAAATATTCTGAATGTTTAAATGGGGAAAAAAATAACATTACATTTTGGCATTAGAGCCTATAATCCTAATACCTTGTAAAATTGGTTGAATGACAAAAATATTTAGGTTTTAACCTATTTATGTTAATTTTAATTAAATAGAATTTTGTATATATAAATAAAATGCTATTAAAATGTAGCCAATGAAACTTTGCATAGGATCCATCAAATCATAAATTGGGTGAATGACATAAATATTTAGGTTTTAACTTATTTATGTTAATTTTAATTAAATAGAATTTTGTATATATAAATAAAATGCTATTTAAATGTAGCCAATGAAACTTTGCATAGGATCCATCAAATCATATTGAGAGCACAACTAGTAGTTGCTCCTATGGTGCAAGAAAAGTTGGAGGTTAGATAAAAGTAGTTCATATTTTATTTATTACAATGACAAAGTACTTAAATTTGTATTTTTTTCTAAGTGTTTTTATTTGTTCTTCACTACATTGTAAATCTTTTTGATTTTAAGTCACATAATTCAATTATCAATTACCTTGATTGCCTTTGTAGAAATATTATATAATATTTATTATAATTTTTATATACACTAAAAATTTATTATTATATAAATATTAGTTTATATAATATATATTTTAATATTATATCAGTTTTTATAATATATATTAATGATGAAAGTGTTGAGGCTATAAAATGCATTGTATGTAACAATAGTTACAAATCTCTCTCTTTTTTTATTGTAGATAACAATAATTACAAAGCTAGAGTTATTATGATTGATGTGGATGAGGTAATTCTATCAATATTTTATCCTCTGATTTTTGAAGATTTACATATTTAATTTATTTCATTCTTGCAAGGTGTTCGAAGGTAAATGCAAGAGAGATATACATGTCATTGATTGAACATACTCTTGTTATGATAGTAAATGTTAAGCCTTGGTGATTAATGTCTCCAATGTCAATCGTTACTTTATTGAGTGTTATTCCTTGTGCTTTGTGTATAGTTAGAGTTCATGCCATTCTATAAATATTTGGTGATGATTACCTCATGTAGTAGGAGAAATTGGTACATGTGTAAGATTCTTTGCATCCCATGGGGGGCCAGAGTATTTTTTGAATGTAATAACTACATATGTGGGTTGGAAAGGTGGGTTTGATTCTAAGTACAAGTAGATGATGTCAACAATTTCTCCAATAGCTTCATTAACTAATCCTACTTTCACTTATAGATTGGATGTTAACATAATTTTTTATTTCTTACATAGAAGCACAACTAACTCAAGTTGAATGTCATTGTGGTTATATGTATTTGTTTGTCTACTTTATTCGGTTCTACATAAAGCAATTGGCATATTTAGTGATTTCAAACTTTTCTTATTATGCATTATTGCTAGTACATTTATTACATACAAATTTGTAGAGATTTTAAAATCGTCTTGTTCTTCTAGAGGTATAAATGATGTTGACATAAGCATATTCTAATCTTCTTCTGTTGGGTTTGCATCTTTGATGTTAACAAATTTATAATAGTATTTTTTTTTTTTGCATCCATGTTGGTAAAAATTTATTTCTAATGTAACAACAGTATCAAATGTTTCCCAACATGTGTGCCCAAAAGATCTGCCTGCATACATTAGAATGTCATTTATAGGTGGGAGTTGTCCCAGGTCTCCAATTTAATCTTAATTCGATCCTTATAAAATGATATTAGACATGAAATCCAAATCCATCTAAACAATTGAGTAATGTATAAATGTATTATTTTTAATAAAATCATTTTAATCCATGTATTTCAATGAATTTAATATTTTAGTTAGAAGAAGGGAATTTAATCTTAATGTGTTCATTATAAAATAATATTAAATATAAAATCTTAAATCCATGTAAATATGGGTATAAATAATTTAATTTTTCTTAAATGCATGTAAATATGGGTATAAATAATTTAATTTTTATTATAATTTTTTTTCAAATATTAATCGTAATAATTTTCAAAAACATATTTAAAGAAGAAAAATAAAATAAAATGTGTTATTTTATATAATATTATATTAACATATTTTTAAATCATATATATATCTATATATTAAAAAAAAAAAACAAAAAATTAATAATAAAAATTTTAGTTTTAATTTAAAAAAATAAAATATATAATAAAGTTAATAAAATATAAATACAACAACATTAATCCATATATTTATAAATATCAGATTTTTAATATTATATTACATATTAAATATTAATGTATACACCTTAACGAACCTATATGTAAAATTGTAGGAAAGTTCAAATTGAAAAGTTAATTAATTTTTTTTTTTAATCTAAACTATATAATTTATTTTTCAAGTGAATGAGATATTTTTAAAAATATGTGGTAAATATTTTTATTTAACAATTATGAAAAACATAAAATTTATTATTAATACATAAATATTTTATAAAATAATCATTTTTTAAAAATCTATTCGTTAAATTTTTTTTTTGTCTAAATAGATATAAGAAAAAAAATATTAATAAAACCTTGGAAGAGGATTGATGTGGGGGAGCATTAAGCAAAAATCAATGTCAATTAAAGTAGGTATTTGGAGAGTAAATACTCAAATTTAACAAATCACAACTCTTTCAACTCGGGACACAATTGAAATAAATAAAAGAAGGCTTTTGTATTTTAATGCCACAAGATGACTACACTGAGTTTTTGTTAAGTTGGTAGTAAATAAGTAGTGATCATATATTCAATATCAAAAAAATGATTCATCACTCACTGATCAGTGACAGTTTTTCAAAATGCAAATGAGAATAGTAAGGTATCTTAGTGCCACTGCCATGGCCTTTCTTTTAGGTTTAGTAGAGCTCTATGTCGGATGGTGGAGCTTGATCTTATTTTAATGTCTAGTTCTTGACAAGGGGGTGTGGGCAGGGCGGGGCGGGCGGGCGGCGGAGGGGGCAATGCCCTCCCACTATGGTCATCGCTCCCCTCGAACCAAAATTTTGTGAAAAATGCATTATAAAATATTGTAATTTCATAGTTAATATGGACCATTCACTTTTAGGTTTTAGATCTAATGGTAGAAATTATGTTAATGATTTTTTCCCCTAATATGTAAGCCTCCTTTGATATGAGGGCATTGTAATCAAGGCAAAATATTGTGTGTGACTGAAGAGGATATTGCAGTGGATGTATCACAGGTTTTTCTCTTCATTTGTTGGACTGAATAATAAGGACTAGCTATTTCTATGTGGATGTGTAGCCCATATTGGGTGAACCACATTAAATTTGTGTCTCTATTATGTTATGTTTTATGTATTTTAATTTTGTTTTTATTTTATTAATATTGTTGTATGTTCTATATTCCCAACACTCTAAGAATATGTTCTTCCTATATTCTGATTGAGTTGATGACCACCATCAAGGCTTTTTGGATATGCAGGCTCCTCCTACATCGAATATATGAGAATATAATAATAAAGATGTGAGAGAGTTGGGTGCAACATGCTTGATTACTTTCAACACTTTTACATTTGCCTAAATTAATGGTGATGTCACTTTAATATCAAGACAACCAAATACAGTAGAGTATGTAGACACTAAAAAATCATACTATATGTTGAAATGCCTTGGGATACCTTAAGAACCACCTAACCCTTCTTGACCCAATGACCAACCTATCAGACCCTAGGTCTAGTTAGCTACTCAACTAACTAAACTCAATAAGTTACTAATGAACCTTAACCCACCCTTTTTAACATACCTTGACCCTTTCCCTGTAGACACTTGATTGTCAATAGTTAGTTTAACCATCGATGGTCAGGTTCTCACCCTTATAACACATCACCAGTTGTGTGTAAACTAACGAGGCATAATTAAATATGTTTACCTTATGTGATGCTAACAAACTCCCAATGCACCCACAAATTATTCCCTTAACATCTTTCATAAACCTTTCCCCAATCATGCCCCTACTACTAACTATGATGATAATAAAATGGAATCATCTCATGCTCGTGAGGTCCATACAATTAATGTTATTATTAGTGAACCCATCATTGAGGAAACCATTACCTCATCTACCCCTTCTTCCATTCCACTCATTAGAGCAGTGGACTCACCCTCTATTCCTTTGGACACCCAAATATAGGAAGCAACCACCCCTCTTTCTTTACTTGAGGAGACCATAGACTTATCCACATCTCCTTCGATAGAAATATCGAAGGAGGCAACCATCTATTCACCTAATCCATCTATTGAAGTGGTTTAACTTCCTATAATTCCTTTGGACATCCAAACAAAGGAAACAACCATCTTAGTTCCTTCACTTGAGGCCATCAAACATTCCTTCCCTATCTTAGAATCACCCATTCTCTCTTTGGAAACCATCCCAAAATAAGAGATCACCTTACCTAGACCTTCCATGGAGGAGACATCCTACCAAACCTTGGAACCTTCCATTAAGAACAAAGGTGTAGAAACTATCCCCTCACCTTAACCTATGGACTTAAACTTTAAAACAAATAACTAAGGAATTAAACTCATTTACAAACCTTTCTCTAGGTTAGTCCAAAGTCTAGAGTTTACTTCCCAACCTAATTCGGATAGAGCCACCTTTTGGCATCGTCTTGGACTCCTTTACCAAAACAAACCTGAACCTTCAACCTCACTTACATCCACCATAAAACTCATCATTACCTCAATCCCATCCTCAAACCCTTCTCTTTCCAAAACCTTAGGAGAACCATCCAACCCACCTCCATCTAAAATTATCAAATCACCTTACGCATCTCTAACCAAACCCATTAAGAATCTAGGAATACTTCCTACACCTAGCCTTTCTCACCCATCTTTGAAGTTGGACTTAACCCCATCTAGTCCACCAAATAAAACCCCAACCAAGCTAACTAAGAAGGAGGAACCTCCTAAATTCCCACCTCGAATCAAAGCTATACAACCTCCTTCTCTCTTACCATCTCTCTTAGGACCCCATCCATCTACCATCCCACAAGCTCATCCTTCTACCAAGAAGGTGAACCCTCTCATAATTACCTATTCATCATCTATTAAACCTTGTCCTTTTACTCACCTACACCTACCTCCACCAAATCATCAAACTCCCCATCATTCTTAATTAACTTATCTACCTCTACCTTCCCACCTATCACCAAACCTTCACCCTCCACCTCAAAATATTCCACCTCAAAACTAACCACAACCAAATAATCCCAATAAAACCACCCACCAAAACCATTCCACCAACTTCAATATCCATAGTGAAGCATACTTCTAAGAAGGCTCCCACTCCTAAAACCAAAAACCTAACACCCTCTACACCTTTGCTCGAATCTTATTCGACCATTCTATAAAGGTTGTTACAAATCTCTTCCTTAAGCCTACCACCTATCAAACCTTTTGACCCTTCACATCTTAAACCATCATGGGTTAATGACAATTTGATCTATTTATACCATAGGACACCTATACATGACACAGATAATTTAAAAACTCTCCAGACACTTGTGCAGAGCTTATGGGATGAGGATGATCTTTTATCAGATGAACCTCTATTGATCCCATCACCAATCCACCCATACAACATTTAAATACTACACTCTCATTTGAAAGTGAGGAGGAACTAACGTAACTATCTAGCCCAATACCTCCCTTAATTCATAATATCCATATGGTTACCTGATCTAAGGCTCAACAAAAGGATAAGGGAAAAGCCAAAGTGTCCATACCATGGGCATACCCTTATACCCTCAACCTTACAAATGAACCCAAACACCCTCACCTCTACCTTCACCATCACTAAAACCCAAAATATCCATTTTGGGTGCCTTTCCCTCCAACCCTTCTGAATCCATCTAGTGAGTGGTTCTAAAACAACTTTACCAAACATAGGTGAAAATGAGATTTTATGAACTAATCAACACCTTACCCCATCATCACCAAGCATTAATAGAGGACTTATAATCTATAGAGGTTAGACTAGAAGATCCTCAAACTCTTGAATCTTTTTTTAGAGCCCTTCAAGACTCCACCTTTGTCACCTTCACAAATACCTTCTGTCCATTTGATGATCTTGATCATCCCCTCTTCATCAAAAAATACATCAATCAAACCCAAATCAAAAGGGTAATGATTAATGGAGGATCTATTATTAACATTATTGCCTCCCATGCCTATGACCAACTTCAATTCCCTAAAAATATCATGCCATAAACTGTAGTAGTTCTCCGCTCCTTTAATGATACTATGACCACTACTTTGGGGACAATTATCCTCCACATTTACTTAGGACCTTGTATAATTCTATATCTCTTTTACATTGTAGAGGGAGAGTTCTAATACAAAATTTTACTTGGATGCCCTTGGATCCATGCCATGAATTATGTCCTATCTACCTTACACCAATCTATCAAATTAGAACACAAAGGTCAAGTTGTTGTCATAAGCATTGACCCTAGTCATTTTACATCATGCAACATGACATATTGACCCAATGAAAATTTTCTTCCTCCTTCATCCACCTTACCACCAACCACAAAAAATACCACCTCACCACCAACCAAAAACCACTCCACCCTTACCAATGATGAAGCTTCAACTAACTCATCTATCCCTTCTTCTCAAATCCCGTAGAGGACCCCTTAGAACCCAGATTTCAATGTCTCTCATTGGGGGAGTGTCATATTCTAGCTTTGGATACTTTCCCTACTCCTCAAGAGTATGGGAAACCCAACCAAGATCCTATTTATGACCCCAACATCAGAACCATAATCTCTTTTGGGCCTCCCAACCATCAAACAAACTTAATCTATGAGGGATTTGATCATCCACTTATTGCTTCCACCACTATCTCTTCTATCCAACCATTTACCTCTGACTTCTCTTATCTCGACAAAAACACATTTGAAAAATTATACCTTCATAGGTGTGCCCACAAGGGATTTGGCCTAGGCCTTTATAAACATGGACCTCATGAGTTATCTATCATTTAAACCCAAAAACCTCATGATCTATTTGGCCTTGGGTTTGTACCACTAAAAGAACCCACCGATTCACCAAAACCTATCACCACTATTGATGAGGATATACCATCCTCACCAACCCAATCTCCTTCAAAGTCTAAGGATTTCAAAATCATTCCTCCTAACATTTTTTCGATCAATACTATTAGTTTAGGCCCCCTAACTTATCAAAAGGATGACCAAACTAAAACCTTTCCTCTCATCCATCCTAAAATGGTAGAAAATGATTCTCCTACCATCAACACCATCTAACATCAGGATGATGATTCCATTCTCACCTACCTCAATATGAGGCATTATTATATCCACAAATCCCTTCTTCCTAAGACCCAAACCATGTTGAATGAACCTCCATGTCTCTTATGCCAAAGAATTTCACTACTCCCAAATTCTTCATGACATACCTCTGAACTAACTTTACCTTTAGCTCAGAAACTCCCTACATGTGTAACTCTACAACAAGCAACCACACAACAGTAACAGGATAATGTTGCAATCATCATCCAACCTGATAAAGTCGAACACAATAGTTACACTGACATTGACTAAAGCCCTGCTTTGTTATCCACCTATCAAAACCTGTACCACTATCCTGCAGCTTCCTCAAGACCATATACCCTGGCCTTTTGTCTCACGTATCCATCCACTCTCTTATTTAACTTGGGAATCCATTCATCTGTCAGTGCTTTCATCCCAGCTGGCAACTCTACCAATCTCCCACTAGGTTCTCTTCTAAAGAATTCATGCCATGCTCCCACTGTTTCTTGGATTCTACCTGCATTGCCTCTTCACGTCTTCCTGGTTCTTGACCATCAGTGAGAAATAAGTAGTATAAATAAGGTGAACAATGAATATGAGGCTCACTTACCCTTTCAGTCCTCCACATGGGTGTTTGAGACTCCTTGACAGCTTGCTGTCCACCCAACATCCGTTCTAGTGACTGATCTCGGCCATCTCCCAATCTGCACCTGACCGACATCAGTTCCCTGCGACTGACCCTGACTGCCGATGTCAGTTCCCCCTGATCGACGTTGGTCGCAACCTACCTGACACTACCAAATCTGCTGGTTTACACATGATCGATGTCGGTACCTGTCTATTCGATGTCGATTTCTCCTGATCGACGTCGATACCTGTGTTCTCTTGTGAGTGATGATATTTTTACCTGCGAGCTCCCTTGGATCAAAACCTTGTCCAAATCAACACAACCCTGCTCAGAATAATCTAGCCTTCTCCACTGATCTTTGTCCGTCATCTCCTCCATGAACACCAAGGATTTCTAGTTCTTAAGTTTATCAAAAACATCTGTCTTTCGCTTAAGAACATGCATTCCCTTCTTACACATGTGACCAAGCCTACAAAGCCACATCTCTCCAACAGAAGGTGAATCAGTAATATAAGTAGATAGATAAAGGATACCTACTTTCTTAGCACCGTCTAATTCAAGTGCATCCACTATTAGAGTTACTGTGCATCTCTCATCACCCAATTTTTCTAAATAAATTAGACTCATCTCCAAGACTAGGACCTGCATGACCTCCTTCAACACCCGTGTGTTACCCGTCTACAATTTTAGCTTCACTTCCCCTTTGCCAACAATCTGACAAGGCTCACCAACCCCTAAATAAATCTCTCCAAAGTCTCCCTGGACATACCCATGAAAAGATGCTCTATTTCAGGCTGCATGGAAAGAGGCAATATAATCTATAATCCAAGATTCTACTTTATCCATAGCATCCTGTGCAACAACACCTGTAACATCTACTTCTTCATGCTAATCTTCTACCAACCAACAATCTTTCTTTACCTGCTCGTTCTTTCCATCAATCTGACCATTCGTGCTATTCAGTTTCTCCATTCATAGCTTACTTTCTTCTGCCATTGCTATACTCCCACTCAATCTGAAACCCCTGAGAGTGACCTGTAATCAACAAAACACTTAACACGCTCTGACCACCTATTAGTGTACTTAACCACACTTTGATACCACTTATCAAGATTGGTACCAACCTAGTCAACCTGCTCTGATACCAATTTGTCAGGATCCTACTGCCCACTAAGGGCACACTTGATTACCTTTTTATTAGCAACTAAACATGGAATTTAACCAGAATGATAAGTAACTAGAAATATGAAACAACACAAAATATGAGAGACAATACCCAATTGTATTAATACTCATCTAAAAGAAAATACAATAAAGAAGATGCCACACTTCTTCTTCCCACACCTCTAGAGCTCCCACACTTCTAGGGTTCACCAGTAATTCTCCTTCAACAGTTCACTCTCTCAATTACGGTCACAACAATCAACTCAAACATAGAGTTATTGTTCACCTCCACCAGTCAGTAACAACATTGCCAGTACACCAAGTACACAACCATACTCCAAGTAGATCTCCCTGCTCTTACATCAACCTGCAAATCACCAGACCTTACTTACCATGTAGATATCTCTACACCCTAAAGAACCCTTGTCCTTGCCTCACCAAGTCCTTATGATTCTTCAACCAGTACCCCAGTGGATCTTCTACCAGAACTTGCACACCCTGCAACTCTACCTGATCATACACACTCAGCACCCCTTTGGAACTAGGAGGAGCTACTCTTGCTCTGTCTACAAGCACAATGGCTATCTATCACACTTTTACAATACATCCCATGAGTCTATTATATAGATCTCATGCATATAATAATTAGACTTTATTAATTACAATAATTAGACTTACAACTCAAGACCAAAAATAGTCTTTACATGCAAACTACCTGTCCAAAAAATAGACTAGTCTGGAACCCGCATGCAAACTGCATGCACACATAGGTCGCTGACTTCGGTTCCTTCCTGACCGATGTCGATCGACTCATAACTGACGTCGTTTGCTTCTGCATTGTAATATGACCAAAATCGGTTGATCAGACTGACGTCGGTTGCCCTGCAACTCAGCAACCTCCACAACCTCCTCCATGTCTACATCAGTGAAGCTTTTAGCTCCACACCCTAACATGTTTGTACCACTAAAAGAACCCACCGATTCAACAAAACCTATCACCACTATTGATGAGGATATACCATCCTCACCAACCCAATCTCCTTCAAAGTCTAAGGATTTCAAAATCATTCCTCCTAACATTTTTTTGATCAATACTATTAGTTTAGGCCCCCTAACTTATCAAAAGGATGACCAAACTAAAATATTTCCTCTCATCCATCCTAAAATGGTAGAAAATGATTCTCCTACCATCAACACCATCTAACATCAGGATGATGATTCCATTCTCACCTACCTCAATATGAGGCATTATTACATCCACAAATCCCTTCTTCCTAAGACCCAAACCATGTTGAATAAATCCACTACTGATTTCAACTTGGGTACTCAGGATAACCCTCACATTGTCAAGATTGGTCAATCTTTAGATTTTGTAGAGAAAAAAGATTATCCTTCTTTCTTTCATGACCGAAGCATAGAATTTTCTTGTTCCTATCAGGATATGCTCAGAATTAACATTTCCATATCCCTCCATAACATTGTCACCCATCCTGATGCTAAGCATGTTCAACAAAATCTTCATAGGATGCACCCTTGCATCACCCTTTTAGTCAAAGAAGAGCTTCAATGTCTCTTATATATTGACTTAATCTAACCCATCGATTATCCTCAATGGGTTTCTAACATTGTTTCCATTACCAAAACCATAGGGGGACTTCACCTTTGTATCAACTTTTGTGACCTCAACCTTGCTTGCCCAAAGGATAACTTCCTTTTGCCTAGCATTGACAAACTTATTGATCTTACAACTAGCCATAAGATGTTATCTCTCATGGTTGGTTTCTTGGGATTATTGACATGGTGGATTGTACCCTGGGTAGGATGCCTAGCTCCTGCCCTTCCACATGCAACAATGGAAATTCCCCTCTTGCCTGTGGGATTGGCGAAGCTGGAGGGGAGAGTCTCTAGGTAAGGGCTAGCTCCCTTTGATGCATCTAAGTTTTTCCAATAAGTTCTAATACACACACACACACACACACACACACACACACACACACACACACACACACACACACACACACACACACAGATATATAATGGGGAGATGAAAAGGGAGAAGGATTACATGAAAACAAAACCTATCTAAAAGAGGTGATGCACCAAATGATTCGACCTACTCACACTCACACTATGAACCATACAAACACATATGTACACTTTAACTGGTAAAAGGACCAAGCTGCAGGAAGCTTAATAGGGAGGATTTAATGGAACACACAAAAAATAGGGACTCACCATAGGTGTTGTGGAAAGGGAACACTGTATAGTAGCTTCTTTCTATTTCTACGCTTCCAGGTACAACTCTTCTTGTCACCTGCAGGAATGGCACCTTATAGACACTAGGTGCATTGGTGTTAACCTTGTGAAAGCATTAGGAAGCAATGACTAAACACAAAACTAACACTCAGACACACATATAGATGTCTAACCAAAATAGAGGTAAAAATGTGTTTATTGATTTCAGGTGAAAATTTGCCAGGGCTTTGCCTTACAAATGTGAAAGATCCTTTTCCAAATGGGAAGTCTGAAATATATAGAGGAAGGAAAGAAGGCCTTTTGGTGCCCTTTCTAAAAATGACCCATGTGCATTCTGATCATTGGGAAGAGCAAGCCGCTTAAACATCATATGAGAAATTATGGGCCACATCATTTGTCTACTTACAAAACTGCTCCTTCAAGGCGATTACACAACTTGTCTACTCATTAATGCAAAATGAAGAAAAATGGGTCACACCGTTAGCTATTTGTGCCTCCTAATGATCAATTTATAGACACTGTATCACCTGTTGGAGTAACTTCTTGAATCGATGCCTCCCTTCACCACTTGGACAATTTGCCTATTCCTACACTTGGCACTTTTATCTTTTCCCTGCCTTGACTCTTCTGGTTCCTTAGCTCTTTTATCTCTTTGTTATTTGGGCTCTTTGTTGGTGCTCAAATGGATTTTCCTCTATCATAAAAATGACATTCATAGACCCGTCACTATTTGAAAAATAATGGCTAATCTATCTCCTTGAAGTTGACAACTTTCAGGATGCCACCGTCCTTGGCAAATTCCTTTGGGCCTTTTCCTTTGATTTAGCCTTTTGTTTTGGACCCTCCTGAAGGGGAAGTATCCCTTTAGCTCTGGATAAATGCCCTTCATTTGGTAGTTGAGAGCCCACAAGGGCACCTGCCGTTCAGGGTCCTTCGGTGGCCTTTGTCTCTTTGGCCTTTTCTACGGGCTTTTTTTGCAGGTTTTTTTCCTATGGACAAAAGTCTGCAAGAATTGCCCTTCAAAAAGTGCCCTTTGAGATTCTTGTAATCGACCTTTCTAAAGGGTGCTTTTTTCGACCAAGTGCCCTCTACAAGGAAACTTGTCCTTCAGGAGGCATCCTTGACTTTTCACATTGAACCGCTCTATTGAACCAACTGTTGAACCAATTGATTGAACCGGTTCAATGGTTCAAGTGATTGTTGAACCAAGGCTTTGAACTGAGTGTTGATCTGAGTGTTAAACCAAGCTCATTGAACTGTTTGAATTGAGTCGAGCCTTTGAACTTTGCCAATGAACTTTTGTAGTTGAACTGAAGTTTTGAACCTTGTCGATTGAACCAACGTGATGAACCAAAGTGTTGAACCAAGTCGATGAACTGAACCATTTGATTGAACCTACCGATGAACTTTGTGTTGAACTTTGCCGATTGAACCAAGGCTTTGAACTGAAGCATTAAACCAAGGTGTTGAACCAACACATTAAACCAAGCCGATGAATTGACTGAGTGAATTGAGTGATTGAACCATCTAATTGAACCGAAGCATTGAACCAAAATGTTGAACCAATGTGTTGAACCAAGGCTTTAAACTGAAGCGTTGAACCAAGGCATTGAACCGGTTCAATGGTTTAATGGTTCAAAGATGCTAACCTTCCTTATGAATTTTTTAGACAAGGGTTCGAAGAAGCTTTACAAAAGCTTGCACTCTTTGAATTGGTTCTTCATGTGTTGAAAGACTCGCCTGTAGAGTTCGTAGAAAAATATTCTTTGTAGAATACATAGAAACTTCACTTGCAGAGTCCGTAGAAAATCCATGCCTACAAAAATGGTAGAAAAGCACCTGCAAAGTCTATAGAAATAGACCTACAGAGTCCATAGAAATAGAATTGTAGAGTCCGTAGAAGTTCTTGGACTTGTACGAAATCAAAAATGAATTGGCCTAGAACAGCAGGGGAAGAAGGGGACCAATTTTTGGCCTATTGGACCAAAAATGGTCAACAAATTGGTGAATCCTAGAGGAAGCATGCCTGCTATGCTTAAAATCCAGTTGCCTCAAAATCCATTGGGCATGGAGTCAGAATGTAACTTAAAGATTAGTAATAGCCCTGATAAATTCAAGAACCAAACACGAAGATTTACCCCAAAAGGAAACGAAAACACACACAAAGCTAAGCAAACTAATAACATGTGCAAAAGGCACTTAGGGAAAACAGGAGAAAAGCAAGGGAAATATATACATGATGGAAAAAGGGTCAATGGCAATGCTTAAGATGTATCCCATTAACTAGGATATACATTTCTTCACCATCCAACTTGGAGAGTTGGAATACATTATGTTGCTTGCATTGAGTGATTACATATGGGCCACTCCATAGGGCATCAAAATTCACGTGCTTTACAGGCTTAGCTCCGTCCTCATCTCATTTCAAGATAATATCTCCTTCAAAGAAACCTTTTGATGCAGATTTCTTGTCGAAGTGTCTCTTCATTTGCTGTTGGCGGTTGGTCATAGAAGTCATAGCCTAGTCCCTTGTCTCTTGGAGCTCCATCAACTCGCATAGCCTAACCTCCATGCTATTTCCTTCTTCTAATTGTGGCTGGTGAGCAAGGTCCAAGGCTAGCAACTCAAGTGAAATAGGGAGCCTAGCTTCCCTTCCATAGATGAGCGTGTATGGCGAGTTATCAATTGCCCTCTTCGGGGTGACCCTATCTGCCCACAGGGCTATTTTCAACTTGGCATGCCAAGTCTTCTAATTTTCTTCCATGGTTTGCTTGATGATCCTGATCAAGTCTTATTTGTAGATTCAACCATCCCATTCCCTTGTGGGTAGTAATTGGATGAAATGCTAAGATAGATACCATATCTCAGCACCCATTCACTTATTTTAGTTCTTAAAAAAGCTAACACATTATCTGAGATTATGGTTGTTGAAACCCTAAACCTTGCCACTAGGTCCTCATAAAAATATAGGACTGTACTTTCATTAGCCTCCTTCAGAGCAACAACCTCTACCCATCTTGTGAAATAATTCATAGCGGTCAGGACCCACTTGTGTCCAGCACTGGAAGGAGGATTAATCATCCCTATGAAGTCAAGGCCCCATTGCATGAATGGCTGTTCCACCTAAATAGGTTGTAAAGGCATGGAAACCAACCATTGCTTCCCATCAAAAAGTGTGCACTTCTGAAACTTTTGTACCCAGGCATGGGTGTCTCTGAAAAGAGTAGGCCAAAAGTAGCCAGCTCTCATGATTCTTGCTGCTGTAGCCCTAGGATAAAAATGACCACCAACTGGCCCATCATGGAACTCAAACAGCACCCTATCGGCCTGACTTGAGTCCAAGCATCTTAAAAAACTCTTGAGAGATCCCTTCTAAACATCACTCCATCAATCAAGGCATAAGGGAGACACTGGAGTTTGAAATACCTTCTCTTGGTCCTGTCAAGTGAGTGTAGGCACTCACCAGTGAGAAGGAAATGCCTCACATCTGGTGTCCAATCCTTCATGACAGCTGGTTCTTCTGCTATAGCTGCATCATGGATTAGCAGACTGTCCTCTTTTTGCTTCTTAAATTCTACATCGAGCTGTTCACACAGGCCTCTCCCTCTTACTAGTTTGGTGATCTTGATATCTACATCATATTCCATCACCTTAGTGATCCACCCTGCTCTCTTCTCATTTAGGTCTCAGTTGATCAAGAAATCTTTGATGCTGAGATGTGGAACCATGAGGTGGATTATGCTATTGGACAACATATGTCTAAATTTCTTTAGACTCTGTATGACTGCCAGGACTTGTTTTTCCACATATGTGTATCTAACTTAAAAACCTTCTAGGCCTTGGCTAAAAAATGCAATTGGTTGTTCAAGGTTATCATCACTTGCTTGGGTAAGCATGGTAGAGATTACTTCTTCATTGCCAAAGGTGTAGAGGCTGAAATCTTTGGTGAAGTCAGGGCTGATCAAAGTAGGAGCCTGGGCTATGGCCTGCTTGATTTCTTCAAAACTGTCATTTCTTTATGCTGTCCATGTGAACTCTTCACCCTTCCTCAGCATAGAGGTCAACAGCTTGACCATCTCTACAAAATTTAGGATAAATCTCTATATGAAATTTATCTTGCTAAAGAAGCTTTGCAGACCTTTCTTGTGCTTAGGCAAGGACAGCTCCAGGATGGAGTGAACTCTCTCTAGATCAATAGTCAGGCCCTCCAAAGAAATAATGCGATCAAGGAGCTTTCCCTTGTGGACAACGAACATGCATTTCCTTGGATTGAGAAAGATACCAAACTCTCTACACCTCTCAAAGATTTGTCTGAGGTGTTTCATGTGTTGGCTCGCTTCCTTTGAGAAAACTGTCACATCATCAAGATACACCAGCACAGTATTATTTAGCAGGCCTTGAAAGGCCATGTCCATAGCTCATTAGAAGGTGGCACCAGCATTAGATAGTCTGAAAGGCATTTTATTGTAAGCAAATGTTCCCCACTTGGTAGTGAAGGCTGTCTTGTGCTGGTCATAGTCTTGCACCAAAATCTGGTTGTATCCTGAATACCCATCTAAGAGGAAAAAATGCTCACTACCCATTACCATTTGAAGGATCTGCTCCATGCTTGGGAGGGGATAATGGTCTTTCAAAGAGACTCTGTTGAGGTCTATGAAATCAACGCACAGTCTGATCTCCCCATTCTTTTTTGGGATAGGAACAAGGTTGGCTAGCCAAGAAGAGTGTTTGATTGGAAATATTATCTTAGACTCAATCAACTTGGTGAGCTCCTTTTGCATGAGAGGCTCAATCATTGGGTTGACAGGCCTATGCTTTTACTTGATTGGCTTGGTGCCTTCTTCTAGCTCAATGGTATGCTGGGCCAAATTTGGGTGAAAACCCAATCACAATACACCCAAGTGAAGATATCAGTAAATTCTTGGCACAACAAGATGAAGGCCTACCTTTCATAGTCTGTGCACACTTTCCCAAGTGCAAGCAGCTTATCCTTGAATATTTCCACCTTTTCATGGTGTTCCTCCTTTGTTATGATGCATGTCTTGTTGCTTTTCAACTAGTCATCTCCATTGAAGATATTCTATAGAGTGACCAAACCTTTGGGGAGTTTATTGTTCTTCAGCTGAACAATTTGGCTGCCATATTGTTGCTATAGCTTAACCTAGTTTTTTGTAACAAACTCAGCTTCTTCTTGTAGGAAGAGTGTTATTTTTTTATCACTGTTGAAGACTTGCCAGTTGGTGATGTTGTCAAGTACAGAGGGCTGGATCACTACCTTCAAGTGATGTGAGCTGTGGTCTCAGCCTATTTCCTAAGGAATATCAAACTAGGCACCAACTACTGCCAACCTATCTGCTTGCTTG
Source organism: Torreya grandis (assembly GCA_037957365.1). Taxonomy (NCBI): domain Eukaryota; kingdom Viridiplantae; phylum Streptophyta; class Pinopsida; order Cupressales; family Taxaceae; genus Torreya; species Torreya grandis. Next base: position 4,343,904 of record JARHVA010000501.1, on the reverse strand, counting down.
TTTCGCTCTCTAGGAATGGAGGTAATACTGAAAGCAAAGAAATTTTCCACTAAGTCCCATACCCTATGTTTGTAGGACTTCAGTAGATAATTCTTCATCAAATTCTGGCCTCTAACCTGATTTACAATCAACTCACTGTCACCAAAGACTTGCAGCTCTTTGATTCCTCTTTTCCTCACCCACTCCAAACCATGGATGAGGGATTCATATTTCATAATATTGCATGTGTAGGAAAATTGGAACCAAAAAGCCAAAAATTACCTCTCTTTTGAAGGAGAAACCAACACCACTCCACCACTAGCTCCTAACTTACTTTTTGAACCATCAAAGAACAACTACCATAGACCTGAGCTTTCCTGGCTAGGTTTCATCAGATTTGGTACAAAAGTACCTTCTTCATGCATGTAATAAATTCCAAGGCCTGCCTCCTTTATGAATTTGTAAGGATCATGCTAGAAGTTGTCACTTCCCCATTCATCTAAGAGCAAGTTTGCAACTCCTTCAAGGGCAAAGGATGGAGATTGGTCTACTTAGAACTCTTCCTAGTCAATGATGGCGTAGCTGACATTTACTACCTTGAGAAAGTAAGGTTCTAGATGATCTCTATGGAGTGGCTCAGATTCAATCTTGACTTTAGTCCCATACTTGGTTCTAAAAACCAGATAAAACCAATTTGCTGCTAAGTAGCCGCCTATCTTGGATGTAAAATCCCTAGATAAGCATATGGCAAAGTAGGGAGGGACATCTGCCACTACCACATCATGAGGAACTGAGAAGGTTGAGAAAGCATGTAGCATCAAGCTCAACCCTCTTACCACCCCAACTGTCTTTGTTGGGGTTCCATCTAGCTGCAAGACTCCCTTGGTCATTTCTTCATATTTCAAGTCCAGCTTGTCAGCTATACATTTGGGCATCACTGAGGTGCTTGCTCCACTGTCAATGATGCAATTGTGCACCAATAAATCTCTTATGACCAAGGAAACATAAAAAGGAGGAAACTTTTCTTATTTTTAGGTCTGACCTGAGGTGGAAGGCTATCCATTCATCATCAAAACATTATCAGCTTTTACTGGGACAGCTTGTTCATCTACCTCATGCAATTCCTTTTGCAACATGTCCTTTTGCCCCAATATTGACAGTGAATCCCACAAGGAGATGTTTATGTGTGGCTTCTTCATCTGGTCAACCACATTGACTCAAGGGTTGCCTTCCTTCAAATTTTCTTTGGAATTATTTACGGCTTGAGGTGTAGGCCGAGGAGCTGGAGGTACAACCGACAGTCTAAAACTTGGGGCCTTTTGATTTACATGAGATGAAGAAGGTATTGCTAACATTTGGGCAATAGCCTGAGCTTCTTCCATTGCTCTCCTTTTGAATCTTGTGTTGGTTGCAACACAGTCAGCCTAATTGTTTGCAACACCCACATAATTGACTGAATAGAATTCACCTTCTAGATGATTCATGAGAGTAGAATCAGGCTAGGTCTGATTGCTGCTCGTGCTAGGTTACATTGGAGCCTCAAAACCTTTGAAATCGGTGGCTTCCTGATTATCTTATACATTTGGAAAATAACCTATCATTTCATTTATATAAATAATCTACTCTTGACCATATCCCATGGTTGAACAACTTGGTTGTTCTTGCACCAAATTGTTTTGAATGGGCACCATAACCTTGGATGATGAAGGGGCGCCTAGATTATAGCCTTGGAAGGGTCTAGTCTGAGTAAGTTGACCTTGTCCTTGATTGTAATTTTGGAAAGAGGGTCTAGGAGCTTGACCATACTGTTGGTATCCTTGGTTTGGTTGATTGCTTTGAGTTTGCTGCCTTTTAATAGCCACAAGTTCATTTGACATATTTTGCAATAGACTCTTGACTTCATGAAGTTCATTAGGTGGAGTAGCAGCTGGATTTTATATGCTAGGTAAAAGAGCTAAGGTGGGAGCAACGGTCTGGATTGGAGGCAACATTTTAGGGAAAAGTGGCATATGGGATCTAGGAGCTATCTTCCCAGCCTGCACTAAGCAATTTTTAGCTGTTATAGCTATGTCATAGGTGGCAGGCAGCACATGTCCTCCCATGGATTGTATCATAATAGTGATATCATTGTTTAATGCTCTTAAGTAATAGAGGAAAGCATAGATAGGAGTAGGTCTTACCAGAATGGGGATTATATCCCCATGTCTTCTAAAACTGAGTGTTGAAATACTGCATGTATTCATGTGGGGCTCTTTTCATGGTAGTCAGTTGCTCGACAAGTGAGAAGTGGTCACTCTTTTCCCTAAATGGTCCATCAAGTGAGTGCCCAATTCATTCCAAGAATCAATTGAATTTATGGTCAAAGTCCCATACCAGTCCAAAGCTTTGCCCTTGAGGGACAAAGCCAACAATCTAGTTGCAATATTATCCTCAATAACATTGTGAATATTGCAAAGGTTAGCAATATTTTTAATGTGTTTGATGACTGTAATGGGCCCCTCTCCATCAAAATAAGGCACACTTTTGAGGACTGCTCTAGGAATTGGGTCATAATGCGGGAGGTTTAAAGGGCTTTGACCATGAAAAATCATAAAGGGTAATGCCATAGCTATGACAGGATGTAACCACAGCTTTGATGCATAGGTGTTCTTTATAGCAGGTTTGGAAAAGTGGTTTGTTGAATAAGGATGGGTCTTCTCAAACCTTAGTCACTTTTCTAAGTTTAAAGGCAATTCAATGAATTTGAAAGGAACACCCTTGGCAGCAGACCGTGTGGTGATTTTAGGCATAGGAGCTCAGACTAGTCTTTGATCAAAAAATGAAGCTCTTACCAATAGAGTCGCCAGATGCTGAAAATGGTTGGTTCACTGTAATAGGACCAACATCAATCCTAAAACTTTATTGAGTGTAAAAACTGTGTCCCACTGGGTGTGTCAAAAACTGTTGACGCAGTGGATTACACCCAGGGTAGGACACCTAGCTCCCACCCTTCCACATGTAACAATGGAAACTCCCCTCTCACCTGTGGGACTGGCGAAGCTGGAGGGGAGAGTCTCTAGGTAAGGGCTAGCTCCCTTTGATGCATCTGAGTTGTTCCAATAAGTTCTAATACATATATATATATATATATATATATATATATATATATATATATATATATATAAGAAAATAAAACCTACTCGAAAAGAGGTGATGCACCACATGATTCGACCTACTCACACTCACACTCTGAACTATACAAACACATACGTACACTTTAATTGGTAAAAGGCCCAAGCTACAAGAAGCTTAATAGGGAGGCTTTAATGGAACACATATAAAATAGGGACTCACCATAGGTGTTGTGGAAAGGGCACACTATATAGTATCTTCTTTCTATTTTTGTGCTTCCAGGTATAACTCTTCTTATCACCTGTAGGAATGGCACCTTATAGACACTAGGTGCATTGGTGTTAACCATGTGAAAGCATTAGGAAGCAATGACTAAACACAAAATTAACACTTAGACACATACAGAGATATCTAACTGGAATAGAGGTAAAAATGTATTTATTGATTTCAGGTGAAAATTTGCCAGGGCTTTGCCTTACAAATGTGAAAGATCCTTTTCCAAATGAGAAGTCTGCAATATATAGAGGAAGGAAAGGAGGCCTTTTGGTGCCCTTTTTACAAATGACCCATGTGCATTCTGATCATTGGGAAGAATAAGCCGCTTAAACATCATATGAGAAATTATGGGCCGCATCATTTGTCTGCTTACAAGACCGCTCCTTCAAGGTGATTACACAACTTATCTACTCATTAATGAAAAATGAAGAAAAATGGGTCACACTGTTAGTCATTTGCACCTCCTAATGATCAAATTGCAGACATTGTATCACCTATTGGAGTAACTTCTTGAATCAATGCCTCCCTTCGCCACTTGGACTATTTTCCTGTTCTTACACTTGGCACTTTTATCTTTTCCCTACCTTGACTCTTTTGGTTCCTTGGCTCTTTTCTCTCTTTGTTCTCTGGGTTCTTTGTTGGTGCTCAAATGGCTTTTCCTCTGTCATAAAAATGATGTTCACGGACCTGTCACCATTTGAAAAATAATGGCTAATCTATCTCCTTGAAGTTGACAGCTTCTGGGATACCACCGTCCTTGGCAAATTCCTTTGGGCCTTTTCCTCTGATTCAACCTTTTGTTTCAGGCCCTCCTAAAGGGGAAGTATCCCTTCAGCTCTAGAGAAATGCCCTTCATTTGGTAGCTGAGAGCCCCTCGCAAGGGCACTTGCCCTTCGGGGTCCTTCGACAGCCTTTGTCTCTTCAGCCTTTCCTGCGGGCTTTTTTCCCACAGATGAAAGTCTGCAAGAATTGCATTTTGAAAAGTGCCTTTTGGGATTCTTGTAATCAACCCTTCCAAAGGGTGCTTTTTTCGACCAAGTGCCCTCTACAAGGGTACTTGTCCTTTGGGAGGCTCCCTTGACTTTTCATATTGAACTGCTCCTTTGAACCAACCATTGAAGCAATTGATTGAACCAATTCAATGGTTCAAGCGGTTGTTGAACCAAGGCTTTGAACTGAGCATTGAACCAAGCTCATTGAACCATTTGAATTGAGCTGAGCCTTTGAACTTTGTCGATGAACTTTTTCAGTTAAACTAAAGTGTTGAACCTTGCTGATTGAACCAATGCAATGAACCAAAGCGTTGAACCAAGTCAATGAATCGAACCATTTGATTGAACCTACTGATGATCTTTTTCGTTGAACTTTTCCCATTGAACCAAGGATTTGAACCGAAGCGTTAAACCAAGGCATTGAACCAATGCATTGAACCAAGCTGATGAATTGACTGAGTGAACTGAGTGATTGAACCATCTGATTGAACTGAAACATTGAACCAAAACATTGAACTAATGCATTGAACCAAGGCTTTGAACTAAAGCATTAAACCAAGGCATTGAGCCAGTTCAATGGTTTAATGGTTCAAAGATGCTAACCTTCCTTGTGAATTTTTTAGACAAGGGTCTGAAGAAGCTTTGCAAAACCTTGCACTCTTTAAACTATTTCTTCATGTGCCAAAAGACTCACCTATAGAGTTCATAGAAAAATCTTCTTTGTAGAATCCATAGAAACTTCACCTGCAGAGTCCGTAGAAAATCCATGCCTGCAGAAATGGTAGAAAATCACCTACAGAGTCCATAGAAATAGACCTGTAGATTCCGTAAAATTTATTGGACTTGTGCGAAATCTAAAATGAATTAGCTTAGAATAGTAGGGGAAGAAGGGGACTGATTTTTGGCTTGTTGGACCAAAAATGGTCAACAAGGATATAATCAAATCTTGATTGCCCCCAAGGATCAACATAAATCTTATTTCATCACCCCATGGGGAACATTTTTCTAAAAGGTCATGCCATTTGGTTTGAAGAATGTTGGATCAACCTACCAATGTGTGATAACCTACATCTTCCATGATCTAATCCATAAAATCACAGAGGAGTTTGTAGATGATCTCCTTGGGAAATCTAAACATCGCTAGGATCATCTAGCAGTTCTCACAATCATCTTCAAATGCCTAATCCATTTCAAAATTTGACTCAACCCTAAGAAATGTATTTTTGCAGTCCTATCTAGAAAGCTTCTTGGATTTATCATCTCTCTTTGAGGAATCAAAGTAGACCCTGCTAAAGTCAGAGTAATTTTAGAGATGCTACCCCTCTGACCCACCTCAAGCAAATTTACATCCTACAGGGGAAGCTCCAATCTATCCATCACTTCATCTCTCAATTATCAGATAGATGTCAATCCTTTCACCATCTTATCAAGAAAGATACATATTTTAAGTGGACTAAAGAATACCAAAAAGCCTTTGATTCACTCAAAGAGTACCTTATTTTTCCACATGTTCTTACCCCACCTAGGGAAAACCAACCCTTCTACCTTTATATCTCCATTACTGACCATTCCTTAGGGGAAATTCTCACTCATCATGATGAACAAAATAAAGATCAAGTTGTCTACTACATAAGTCAAACACTTATAGAGTATGAGACTCGGTACATCCCCTCTAAGAAACTTTGCCTCGCCATAGTCTTCCTATCTTCCAAAATTCATCATTACCTTCTTAATCATAAATTTTTTGTCATCACCAACACTAACCTAATTAATTACATGCACTTTAAACCATACCAAAACCAGTGTATGGCTAAGTGGCTCATGCTCCTAACTGAGTTTGACCTTGAGTTCTTGCAACAAAAGTTGATTAAAGGGCAAGTCATTGATGACTAATTGGTTGAAGCTCTTCTACCAGACAACCAACCATTTCTTCTTGCATTTCCAGATGAGTCCATCACAAATCTCTCTTAGGAGGACCCCACCTACCAAATGAACATGTTTTTTGATGGATAGAAATACCAGCATGGTGGGATTTTCAGAGTTATTCTCATTCCCCTTGATGGTGAACATCTTCCCCTTTCCTTCAAAATTGATTTTGAGTGTACCAACAATGTGGCTGAATATGAAGCCCTAGTAATAGGTCTCCAAACCACTCTAGCCTTGGGAATTAAGACCATTAGTGTCTTTGGTGATTCCCAACTTATGATAAACTAGGTCAATAGATCCTACCAATGTAAGAATGATGTCTTGTAAAAGCAAAAATAACTTGTAGATGTACTCTTAACATCATTTGATCATTACCTCATCTAGTATATTCCATGATCTACTAAAAATTTCACAAATACAATGGCTTCCCTTGCTTCCCAAATCCCATTATAACTTGTTGAGTCTAAAATCTTTGTTACCATATACCATTTTATTACACCCTCTTATATCCATTTTGATCTTCCTACCATTTGTAGTGTAGAGTAATCTCTATCTGACATATGGTATGAGCAAACCTTTAACTACCTCAACCTCAGTATCCTTCCTCCTAATCTCTCTAGGAATTCCTCAAGAATCATTGTTTAGAGTACCTCTCATTATACCATACTAGGGGGAATCCTTTAAAAGCATAGCTTCAATGGCCTCCTTCTCCATTATCTACAAATCATGAAGATTCCCATGCTCTCAAGGAAATGCATGATAGAATTTGGGGGGATACTTTAGTGGTTTAGTTGTTGCTAAACGTATCCTTCACCTTAGCTACTATTGGCCCACCCTCAAACAAGATTCTTATGATTATGTATATAAGTGTGTTAAATTTTAATAACATGCTAATTTACATCATGCACCTACCCATTGCCTTCAATTATCCAAAGAGTATTGGCCCTTCTCATAATGGGGACTCGATCTCATTGGAGAAATTAATCCTCATTATTCACAATGACACCAATACATCATCATCGCCACTAAATATTTCACCAAGTGGGTGGAAGCTATTCCTCTCATCTCAACTAAAGCTGATAAGATAGTCAACTTCATCAACCATCATATCATCTATCATTTTGGTGTTCCCCATAAGATCATCACCAATAATGGCAAATCTTTCAAAAATAAGCAAGTGTAACGTCTTTGTGATGCATTTGGCATCAAGTTAATATTTTCCTTGCCTTACCATCCACAAGTAAATGGATAAGCAGAAGCCTCTAACAAAATCCTCAACAAAATGATAACTAAATTAGTCAATGCTTCAAGTCAGGATTAACACTTACACATCCCTTTTACTTTATGGGCCTATCACACTAGAATTTATACCTCTATGGGTGTTACCCCTTTCTCGCTAGTCTTCAGAGTAGAGGTGGTCTTGCCTCTCGAAGTCCAAATTCTTTTTCTTTGCATATCTTTACAAGACATCAACTCTAAGGGTAGCTATTAGTAAGAACATCTAGCATGACTTGAGCTCCTTGATGATCATTGCCTTGTATCACTTAAACATCTTTATGTCTATCAAGAGTGAATTAAGAATGACTATAATAAACACCTAAAAGAATGGGAATTCAATATCAAAGACCTCGTCTTAAAGGAAAACTAACATGTAACCAATATGGAGAAAAGAAAAAGAGGTAAGTTTACTTTCAATTGGCTTAGACCCTACATTATAACCCATAAGTATGGATCAAGAGCTTACCAATTGTCCTATCTCAAAGACAAATCAGAACTTGAGCCTCTCAATGCTTTGCATCTGCATCCTTTCTTTTGTTAAACAAAAATTAAGATCACCTTTTATCTAATTTAAGTTCATCCCTTGATTTATGATATTTTAACCTTCACCTACCTATCCATCTCCATTTGAGGACAACCGATTATAGCATAGAACCATGTGATTAACCGTCACAGTCATAGCCTAATCCTAAATATGGGTACCATGGCTCTACCCATGGCATGGTTCTCATGGATACTTTTTGTCTCTAAACAAACATAATCCCATAGTCATTTGTCTATCAAAACCACCCCTTTCACCTATCATTAACTTATTGTGTTAAAGTTTTTCCATCATAAAGGTAAACCTCTAAGCCTAATTCGACTCATCCATGTCTAGAACCTCACATCAAAACAATTTGGGATACCAAAATATCACTTGGGTCACATGTCTCTAACAGAACAAACTACTCTTTTGAAGGATAGCTATACAAAAACTAAAATTTCTTAGAAAATAGATTGTTCTCTTGAAGGATGGCTACCAAATAAATATATCCAAAACTTACACCACTCCCTTGAAGGATGGCTAAGCCAAATTTGTCAAAGCAATCATTTGAAGCTTCCCGCATTGATAAACTTCACAACCTATCAAAACAAAAGCAATAAATGACCCTATATCAAAATCATAATAAGCTATCCCAAGGAAGCTGCAATCAACTTTCATATCTAGCATTAGTAGACTTCTTACATTGATCAGTCTACACCTTACATGAAGACATGGACTTGTCTAATATGGTTCTTAGGTCACCTATAAAAGGGGAAAACTAACTCCATAAGGTTACCCTACCTATCACCCATTTTACATTTCACCCACTACCTACCTCCCCTTTATAACATCTACAAATCAAGGGATTATGAGCTTACTTGACACAATGTGATCGAGACACATTTTTATCAAAACCAAAGCATGATAATGCAAAGCATTTGAAAGGCTTATGTTCCTTAAGCTAATATAACTTTGGTTTTGTTTTGTCCTTACCAATGAAAAGGCATCATGTTTTTTCCTTATCCTTATCATTAGTTCATGTAGATATACGTCTCATGATTCTTATCTCTTTTCCTACATTTAGTTTGTTATCTAACTTACTTTATGTACTTTCATTAACTTCAACATCACATCACATCACATCACATATACATGATCATAAACATCATAATAATAAGTAAAATTACTATATTTCTAACTCATAACCATATTTTAGACATCACATCCATGATTAATGATATAAATCACATCATATGACAACATATATTAAACCACATCATAAATCCATAATCATCAATAACATATCTATGAATAAAGCATAATATCATCCATAAATCATCTCATGCCTAAGCTACTGAGTCAACATCTCATAAGTATAAAGCATAAAACATCAAGACATGTAAACCATGAACACACATCACACACACACACACACACACACACACACACACACACACACACACACACACACACACACACACACACACACACACACACACACATATATATATATATCATACGTCATAAACATCATATGCATCATGCCATCAAAATAAATAATACATGTAATAATGTATAATCTCTCTCTCAAAGCATGTACATCTCATTTCATCAACATGCAAGATGATATCAAAATCATGTACATGTATATCTATCTCATATCATATATCATGCCCTTGGGACACCACTACCACTAGCCCCTCCTACTCTTGCACCTGCACTCCATCTGGTGGTAGTCTTGGGATGCCTACCTATCCACTCACCATAGTAGCCCACTAAACTGGAGTTGCCATAACTATCCTAACTACTAAACTGGCTCTATACTTTCCCCATTGGGGCTATTCAAGACACTATGCCAACACTATCACTTCTTAATATCTCAACTCCTCCACTATGGCCAAATATCATGACATATAGATAGTACCTGTTGGTTCTATTGGTGCTACCACTTCTCCTACCCTCTATCTCAAGGTATCCCTCTCTTGAGTCACCAATCCTAGTGAGGTCTGAGCCTGATCTCTCTCACTTGTAATAGTGATAATCTAACCCTATAAAGTCATAATTTGGCACTATAATTTATCAAATCAATCATTACTACATCTTGTGACAACCATTGATAATGTTGCATGGCTCCTAGACTGACCTCCTCCATATGTGTCCAATCATCCTGAGTCATCCCTCTATAGATCTCTACAAAGATCCTTAGAATTTGATCCCTAATTTGGATATGGTCTCATGCCTACAAATAAATCAAGTTAGCATGCACACTTAGTTTTTTGTTAACATTATTCATTTTCATTCATTCTACCTACATCAACTTTTTTATTGAGCTAAACTCACCTACATCAACTTATTCCAACCATTACCTCTACAATATTAGCTCTAACACTTAAAAGTGACCCCCACCCATAAAATTTTTAACATCTACCCGAACCAACAAAATTTTCAGCACCCTACCTTAACCTATCACACCTACCCTAAACCTATTGAACCAGTACCTAATTCTACCCACCAACCATATCAACCTATCACTCCTACTTGAACTTACCCTATCCTAACTTACATTTGACATTTTAACTAACCCACACCCCCTTACAATATTTTAAAACACATTTCTATAGCTTACTATTAAAACCTACCTTTCCCTAACACTCGAATGTTGATGGTCCTCATGACCATTGATGGTTAGGTGAACTTTGTCCTTTGGTGGTTGGCCATCGATGATCATGCTTGACCATCGATGGTCAGGTGTAACTACTAATGGTCATAACATGTGCCCGCTAATGGAAAACCACCTAACCTACCTTCCTAAAAACTACTTAAAAACATCAAAATTTTACAACTAAATTACCTACCCCTACCATCTACCCTATCTTCATCCCAAAACCTCCTTAAAATTTAAATTCTACTTGCTAATTTTCCCAATTTTACCTAAAAACCTAAACCTAAGGAAAAAACCCCCAAAACCATATCCAAACAACCATAAAAATAATCAAATTTAACTAACAACTAACCTAATCAATTAATCTACCAATTTAAAACATCACCTACCTCATTCTTCAACTACTATTGAAGAGAGATCCCACATCCAATTGCTTGACCACATCCTCATCTATCTTGTATCTTGGTCTGAGCTTGATCACCTCAAACACACACTCAACCAATCAACAATTGACACCTCAACCAAATGCTCAGTCAACCCTCTCACATTTGAATGCCAAATCACTAAATCATTAAAGCACATGGAAAGCTTAGAGTCAACAAGTTAAAAGTGAAAATGAAATTTCATTTTCACTTCTTATCATTGGCTTTTTAGTATTTTTGCCTGATCATCGATGGTCAGGGTAACCATTGATGGTCGACTTTAGGACCCATATTCATCAATGGTCAGGAGAACCCACATTTAAATTTTTTTAGGTACCTACAACTAAGTAATAAATTTTTGGAGATCACCTTTCTCCCCCAAACTAAAACTTGAACTTTTGGAGCTTACCCTTCTCTAACCAACCATTAGACCACGTCTACCTCAATGTTGGCTATTTTTTTACCCAAACTATCACAAATTTTGTGATGACCTTGCCTTGGTCATTTTTACCACACTGACAAACCTTTCCATGTTGAACATTTGAATTTTTACCACCTTGTGCATAACTAGACCATTTGTGTTTTTTAAGGGAACACTTTCTACCTTAGATACTTGCAAAAACATTGACCCTATCTAGAAGTCTTGATAGAAATAACCTAATCATTAATGACCAAAGCTATGGCCTAGTTACCCCATCACTAGTCCTTCTAGAATCAACCTTATTTTCACTAATTATGGAAACCTTAGTCTATGTGTGATCTTGGCTATCACACTTAGTCATATTTTGTGTGCATGATTGATTTTCATATGTTCAACCACCCTTTTTATCACTAACCTCATGACTTACCATAAACTATTTATCAAACCCTGAATCAATTTTGATTTCACCTCATCAACTCCTAGTTTGAGGGGGAGCACCTCATCCTATACTTGGGAAAACTAGAGCTTCAACCAAATAATCCATTTTTTGTTTTTTAGCTTATTAATTCAAACACACATGATAGAAAGGGGTAAAATGTAGACATTAGAAAACCATACTAGATGTTAAAATGCCTTGAGATACCTTAGGAACCACCTAACCCTTCTTGACCCACTAACCAACCTATCTGACCCTGGGTCTAATTAGATACGTAGCTAACTAAACTCAATAACTAACTAATGAACCTTAACCCACCCCTTTTTAACTTACCTCGACCCTTTGCTTGTAAACACTTGACCACTGATAGTTAGCTTAACCATCAATGGTTAGCCTGACCATCGACGGTCAAGTTCTCACCCTTCTAACACATCACCATATGTGTGTAAGCTAATGAGGATAATTAAATATGTTCACCTTATGCAATGATAATGAATTCCCAAGCATCGATATTAGTAAGCCAACCTATTAGGGAACCTTCTATCTTCCATCTCTCTTTGCCTATAAAAAGAGTGGAGTAAGAGGTGAAAAAGGGAGATCATCACACACATTCTAGATCATAGGTATTCAAGTTTTCTAGCCAATATTCTTCCAATGATTTATAAATATTAATAGAGATATGAACCTCTACCAAAATTACTCTCAAGGCAAAAGTACTGTTACTCTACCAAAATTTCTCTAGCCATCAATCATCAACCATTTAGCAAGCACCATGTATATTTATAATTTAGTTTTGTTATTTCAAGTTTTTGACCTCTCTTTTACATCAAACCTTTCTGCACCTATCTTCTAACCTTCCATTTTTGACCAGACCCTTAAATAGACCCTTACTTGACCACTGATCTATTCTATAACTCTCTTTATGAGTATCTCCAAAATACCACAGACAATTATCGACAGTTAACACAACCACCAATAGTCACCCATAATCATTGATAGTTACCCAACCAGCAACGGTCAACTTAACCATTGACGGTCATCCCAACCACCAATGGTCACTGTGGCATGAAATAACAAGTTATTTTTATCCCCTTCCCCAACTAAATCTGACTTTCTATGTCCTTATCTTTTCACAGACCCTTACCTAATTTTCAATTATTGACCTAATTTTGCTATATTTAGTCATTTTCTCTATAAACATTCATTTCCTTCTTGTATTTCATTTTAATTTATTTTTGTTAGTTGATGCAAGTATCTTTATTTTATAATTTTTGACTCAATTATTATCAAAGAGTGGATTGATAGCCTCCTAGTAAGCTCATGTTTTTTGGATCTAGCTCACTCTAAGTAGTCCACCTAACTATCTTGCTAACAACCCCTTTTTTTAGTGCTTTCTTATCTACAGGTTATTCAATTCAAGACAAAGAGGAGCTCTCCACACTCATTTGGATTATGCATGCATAAATAACCAGGTATTTCTACCACACCCTTATTACTAGTTCCTTATCTTCTTCCAAAATTAAGAAATGAGCAAAAATTAAGAGAAATAGAGTAAATACTTTTAAAAGACACTCATATCTGTTGCTTTCCTTTGTATGTTATACAACTACCTTGGGAAATAATCTCCTCCACCTGTGCGAGAAGATCTATAAAGGATTGTGAGACTTTTATCATTCCAGGTTGTAACAAATTAGGTTGACTAAATATGTTTTGACCTAATTTTTAAAAAAATTGACCTAGGGAATGTTCAAAACTATAACACTTGCATTCGTAGTGAAATCCCATTTCCCTTCATTTTTTCTCTCTATCTCTACCAACAGAATAAGACTTTTAAAGTAAGACAATGATTTCCTCTCCCACCACAACATTTCTAAAAACTACCAAGGACATCAAAACTTAAACCATGTGTCAACATAGAATAAGGCCAAATAGAATATTCTCTTGTTTTGTCTCTTATGAGACAAATCTTATAATTTTAATAGTTTTATAGTTCTATTGAAAGTTCTAAATATATAAAAGCCTACCTATTATACTTTGGTAATAAAAACTTAATTTTGTTAAACCATTTTAACCTAACAAGGTTTATACTTTAGGAGTCAAATATATAACTTTTTAAATAATAAATATTATTAATTTAAAAATTAAAACAATAGAATTATAGAACATCTCAATGGATGAGTGATATGATATTTTAATTTAAATTAATAAAAAAGTGATCAATATATATTATATATACATTAAAAAAGTCTTCTAATTTAGACCACTAATATTCAAAATGTTCTATTCGCTTTGCTTCAATACAGAGTTCAAATCTACATAATATAATATTAACTAACAAATAGGAGGCCATAAATTTCTAAGACATTGAAATATTTTACTTTACAATACCATACCATACCATTGAAATATAATATTTTATGCACCCATCGAAATAAAAAAAAAGGGGAAAATAAAATATAATTAGCCAATCTGGGTCTTTCAAGAATATTAGAAGTAGAGGTGCAGATGTTCTATGTACTGAATACAACATAAATAAAGGCTTTACTCTAATGTTAATAGATTTCAACATTGAAATTCATTATTTATAGAGGTGGCAAGCTAATGTAGGTTAGATGTATTCAAAGTAAAGTTTTCAAGAAAATAAGTGGAAGGTGAGAGTAGGCTTCTATAAGATTTCCTTTCTGATGGTCAACTAGACTATTATATTTGTGTGCTTTAAAAAATACTATTCCAATGCATAATATATTTATTATTAGAATTTAGATATAGATACCAACATTAAATCTTAAAATTAAATCAATTTGCATAGGAGCTCCTTAATAAGAAAAACAAAAAAAATTTATTCCTACATCCTTAAATCTTAAAATAAATTGAAAATGATTCTGGGTCATCTGCATGAACAATTTCAGTTGATGATGTACAGGAAGTAAGGAAAAAAAGATTTGATAGAATAAAAGCAGGAGTGGGTTTGAAGCGACTGGATGAGGATAGTTGTGGCACTTCCAAAGAGGTCTCCTATCGACCTCTTTGGAGAGAGAGAGAGAGAGAGAGAGAGAGAGAGAGAGAGAGAGAGAGAGAGAGAGAGAGAGAGAGAGAGAGGCATTTACACTGTCAAGAATCTTAATGCACATGTCTATCTTTACACTCACATTTTCTTTGTTCAATATAATGAATTTGTTGCAATAGATTATAGTACAGGTGAGGCTTGGTTATGTTTACCTTGCTTTGTTAATTTACAGGACTTTATGCCATGAATATCTAGTTTTTAGAAGCCACCTTCAAATGGGAGATGCGTTATAACCCACAATCACCATATAATCTAGATATTATTTCCATGTTAGCTAAAAGGATATTCTCATGGAAATCTAGGGATATGCAAATAATTAAATATTATATTTTGCAATTTAGTGGCTTGGGAAGTCATAATAACATGTCATTAGAGGATTCTGTCTAATTGACTTGTTTTGTGTATGTCCCTGTTATAGGGTTGCAACCATAAGAATTTTAATATTGATTTGTTTATCTATAGATGGTGTTATCCATGGATAATCTTCTAACTTTGTACACATTATTGACAAATTCTCTGAGTCCTAATGAAAGTTTGTGCAAGCCCACAGAGATGACTCTATTAGCCTATGAAAATAGACCTGGCTTCTCCTTTTATCTCTTCAAATTTATCTGTACCAGTTGTCAACTGTCAACCAAATATTCTCCTTTCTTGTCTCTTGTGAGATGAATCTGTAGGGGTTACCCCACCATATAAGCCACCAATTTAAGAAGACATGGAAAACATAGATAGTGGTTTTCACTTAGGACTTTATTCTTTCCAAATGTTCATACAAAATTTTAAAAGAAAAGCAAGCTACTAATTTTACGTTGATGAGGTTATTTAAAGCCAAGTTTGGCTTATCAACAACCAAATCCTTAGATGTCCATCAGATATCGATTAGTAACAGATGGAATTAATCCAACCTTATGGGCATTAAAAGATGAAGGGTTGGCCCTACTGGATTAGGTTTCAATAGAGATAGTGGAAGAGGAAATAACTAAGAATAAAACTCATGCAAAAGGGGGACATAAATATGATAACACTTTTTATTAAATTAGGATCCATGGCTTAGAAATACAAACAAATGGTGTATAATATTAATAGCAAAGATGGAAAGGTTGACATGAGATCATATATATATATATATATAAAATTGTAGAGACACAATGGGCAATAAATTTGGCTTCAATGCATTTTTTCTAATGTATCATCTGATCCTAATGACGAAAGAATATATTTTTTTATTTGATAGGGTAAAATGTTTTTGACCAGAGCTATGAACTAGTGCTACAATGGTAAATATATTTACCAGGATTATTTTAAGTGAAAACTAAATTGTTTGTATTTTTTCAAACAATTCACTAATATTTTCTATATTTCCATGTTTTACAATTGATATTTGGGACTTTAGATTATGTAAATAGTATTTTTATCCCAATTCATTAATACAACTTTTAAACAAAAAGTACGATACATTAAGTTTAGGAATAATTAAATGTTATGTTTGTATTTTAAAAATAAATAGTTATTTATATAAAATAAATATATTGATTTGTAATATTTAATGTGTATTATTTTATCTAATGGTACGAAATACACAATATAAATATTTTATATTTTCAAACTTCTAGACAAAATTGATAAATTAGTATTGGGTTTACTTGATATATTTTTAACTAACAAGTTAGTTGAGCTCATTAGATTTTTCAAAAGTGTTGATCAACCCATATAAAAAAATTGTTTTTATGCCATTTGAATTCTATGGAAAATAAGAACATAATATAATCAAAATTTATAAGATATACGAATATTATTTATCCAAGGATCACATTCTCCAGTTAAATTGTTATGAAATGCACTTCACATCCTACTCTTTATTATAAACCAGTTCAAAATATAGAGCTTGCTAAGATCTGTGTCATAATGTTTTGTGATGTCTAGTTTGATACACATACCTTGAATTTGATTTTTTTGAACATTATTATTAATTTTATGTATTATAACTATCTGATAAAAGATTTGATGATCTACCACAAAAATATGTTTTCCTTAAAAATTAAATGCGATATATTTTAATTTTATTACAATCTTTTTTTGATAATATTGTATACCAAATTAGAAATTGATATATATTAAAAGGAGTCATAATACCTTACAAGGTATTTTTCAGGGATTATAGTGAAAAATGTACTATTGATACTTCCCAATATATCTTTAATTCTTTTTTATTCATCCAATACAAGTAAAACACCTAGTATGATGATATCCTTAAAAAGTTAAAATATTTCACTGAAAAACTATCACGTCATAATGCCTTCCCTTTTGGCATCTAAAATATAACCTTTTATAATTTTGACATAGATATAAGATCTACCAGTTTTGTACTATCTTCTTTTAGCATTGCCTTAGGAACACAAGTTTAAACTACATGTTTAATTTTTTTATTGTCTTAAATGTTTACTAGATTAGTAAAATTTAAAAATTAAATAACTACCTTTTATTTCATCCTTAACACTTGATGAAATATCTCTTCATTCAATTTCTCAATATAAATTATTGCTTTAATAAATTGTTAAGATATAAGTGAATTACAAAATAATTCAACATTCTCATTCCCTTCCTCAAGCCATCAATCACTATATTTTTCTTCCAAAATATTTTTTTATTCTTATCCAATTCATCCAAATTTTACTCCATTTGATTAATTTCAGTGCAAATAAAATATATTATCACTTCATAAAAAAAAATAGGGCATATTAACAATGACGATAAATTCAAAATCTTTTTCTTTCATACCTCCAACAGACAAAAAGCTATGATTTTGGATAGACTCCACTTTAGAAAAACTAAGTTGCCCACGATGTATCTTAGAATCCTGCTAAAACATAATCACTTATTAAATTGGAGTTGGCTTATGGACAGACTGAAAACATTTTTTTTGAAATGGACCCATAGGTGGCTTTCTATTGGGGGAAGAATCATGTTAATTAAGGGGGTGTTACAGGCTATTCCTATCTTCTTCTCCTCGATTCTCCATGTTCCTAAAGCTATCTTCAAGGATATTGATTGTATTTATTAGTAGTTCTTATGGAGAGGATCACATCTCACCAAAAAATAGTCTTTGGTAAAATGGGAAATGCTTTGTCTTCATAAGCATGGTGGTAGTCTTGGATTTCATTTGGCCCAGCTAAATGGCCAAGCACTAGTTGTGAAACTATATGGTAATATTCTTAAGTTTCCTTCCTAAGTTTGGGCCAAAGTCTGAAGAGCCAAGTTTACAAAAAATAAACCTTATGATCAACGAGTTCATTTTTCTCTATCCTTTTGGGATCCCCTCTTGTGGCAATTCTTGAAACTAATGAGGCTTTGATTAAAAAGAAACTCTTTTGGATCATTAATAATGGGAACAAAGCATAGTTCTAGATGGATTCTTGGGATGGTCATCCCCCTTTTATTAATCAATATCCCCAGGTTATGGGACCATATATCAGCTTCACCAACACAATTGGGTATTGGTTTCCAATTACTTCAGATGCCCCAACATAGATTAGAGATATGGGAAGGAATGGAGTCCCCCTGGTCAATGGTTGGTCCATATTTTATAGCCTCTTAATGACTAAATTCAATCTAACCTCACTGGGTGTGACCTCTCCTACAAATGAATTAGCATGTGGAGTTACAAATTGGGAGAGTACACGATAGTGGAGGGTTATTACTTTTTGTCTCAATCAGTTGACTAGGCTTTAAATATTGCACCTTCTAATTCTAATGATGCCATGCATTTATTCCAATGCATCATTTGATTCCTATGATGGAAGAATATATTTAC